>OU342853.1:27500-462927 GCA_910591585.2 Nysson spinosus | reverse complement strand
ACGGAACAGATCGGCCAAAACAGTCGACGCGTGGCTTACCGTATTTAAAAGCCACGCACCAGTACACGCATTAGCACACACAGCACGGTTACCGTTGCTGTTTAAGTGTGCGCGTCAAAACATTCCCGAGACAGAACGTCAATACGATTATCGTATTTCAGGTGATTACACCCGTTCGTTCTTTTTCTGTTGTTCCAGAGTTATAACCTAGGACAACCAGGCCCGCCGACAGCCAGGCTACCGAGAAGTAAAATTCTTGCAATAGGCAAAACACACTTTGTATTATACAGAGCAAAAGGGTCTGTAATAAACGACTGTCCTTTTCAGGACAGTCAAAGGGAATCAAAGGCATATTGGTTTGGAGTTACCTTTACCCACTCTCCCTCGTCCGGACCGGAGGAGGAAGTTTCACTTCCTCCAATATCGGTTGGAGTTGGCCGATATTTTAAACAAATTTCAACAAACTCAAATCACTCAACAAACAAATAACAATTAACAATTAAATAACAAATAACAATAGTTGCACTATATAATCCACCTAAAAACACAATAAACACCAACACAATTAAAAGCATCTTCCACCAAAATGGCGACGTAATTATTGCGGGCGATTTCAACGCCAGACATCAGCTACGGAACTGCACACAGAAAAACAAAAGCGGCTCAATAATATACGACCTCGTTACCCAAACAAACATAAAAATCATCGCGCCACAAGACAGAACATACTCACCGCTCACCCCGAAACGCACTCACAGCGTAATAGACTTCGCACTAACCAATAGGGCAGGCATAATACAGAACACGAAAACGATTAACGCCGGATCCTCAGACCACGTACCCGTAGTCTTCACTGTCACTCCTAATGCATCCATTCAGCGCTCGAAAACAGTCAAACCTAGCTAAAGTCAAACTAATTGGAAGCACTTTAGATCCGAGATAAATGATAGATTAACATCAGCAAAACCGACATTAAATAACACGAAAGACGTAGACAAGGAAATAGAAAAAATCACCGGAATCATCGCAACTGCAGCAACTAACGCCACGCCACTTGTTCCCCAAAAACCACTACTTCCGCCAGTTCCTCCAAACCTGACTCAACTTTTAAAGGAAAAAAACCAGATTAGATTAAACTGGCAAGCTCACAGACACAAAGCCATTAAAAAGGTCTACAACAACCTCACGAAAATGGTCCAAAGGGAACTAATTAAGTGGAGAAATGAACTCTGGGACAACAAATTAGCAAACTGTAGTATAAAAAACAACACCTTCTGGAATATCACTAAACACTTCAACACTAAAAGCAACAACTCCATTGCCACACTCATAAAAGCAAACACAACAGCTCACTCAGACACAGAAAAAGCCAACATGCTTGCAGCCACCTACGCGGACATACACAAACAAGCGATAGTAAGGGGTAAAAAAGCCTTCACTCAACACATAGTAGCATCAACAGCAAAACTACTACCTTCAGACTCCACACAACCTACTCAAACACCTGATTCACAAATAAAACGCACTACTCCTAACGAGGTATTAAAAATAATAACACAATTAAAAAACAATAAAGCTCCGGGCAACGATAACGTCCCAAATATAGTTCTGAAAAATCTGCCGAAAAAGGCCATCGTAAGATTTCACTACACCATCAACGCCATACACAATCACCAATACTTTCCCACCGCTTGGAAATGCGCAAAAGTTATCCCACTACCAAAACCGAACAAAGACCCGTCAAATCCAACCAGCTACAAACCCATAAGCCTCCTGCCAACACTATCCAAAATCACGGAAAAAATAATTCTGAACCGACTTAACAAAGCATTACACGAACTCAACCTAATCCCCGCTACGCAATTTGGATTCCGCAAAAAACACTCGACCATACACCAACTGGCTAGAGTCACCAATGGCATCAAAGTACAAATGGAACACAAAAAAACCACAGCACTCTTATTACTAGACACAGAAAAAGCCTTCGATTTAGTTTGGCAAGAAGGCCTCATTCACAAAATGACATCCGGCAACATTCCTATACCACTTTGCAAGTTAATTTACTCATACCTAACAGACCGGGTAATACAGGTCAAAGTAGGTAACAACACCTCCATCGCAGAACAAATATTAGCCGGTGTCCCACAGGGGTCAGTTCTCTCCCCGACTCTATTCAACATATACATCTCCGACATCTTTAACAACCTTCCTCCCCACATACACATAGCAGGATTCGCCGATGATCTAGCACTCTACACGTCAAGCACTTCCATTAAAAAAACGACCAACAGAATCCTGAACGCAGCACACCTCATCACAGACAAACTATCTAAATGGAAATTACAAATTAACACTAGTAAACCGAGGTCACACTAATCACGCGAAAGATTAAATTACCGAAGGAAATCCAAATTAAGAACTCAATCATCCCCATAAGAAAAAGTGTAAAATACTTAGGGGTGCACGTAGACTCAAGACTATCCTGGAAAGACAACTTAACATACGCCAACAACTGCGCCCTAAGAAAAATAGGTCGGTTTTACAACCTACTAAGGTCCCCAGCACTCAGCCAGAGACTAAAGCTACTAATCTATAAATCATACATCAGGCCCTCGCTCACTTATGCCTGCCCTATATGGCACACAGCTTCTCCATCACTCGCGCACAAACTGCAAATTATACAAAACAAAGCAATAAGGATATCCGGAAATATCCCCAGAGTCACGCCAATAACAACTATTCACAAGAACAACGACATCCCACTCCTCCATGAATACATAGACACAATCACACCAAAATTCCACACCCATCTACCTGAACACCCGAACTCACTACTCCACGACGTACACACCCGCGCTAACGCAAGATGGGGTAGCCGCACGTAAGCACTTAACAATAGCATCGTAACTTAACGCTTCAAGAGGGCTACTAAGAACCCAACTGTACACCTTGTAACATACTGTACATATTGTATATAGAGTATAATAATAGGTACTAACAATCCTAACATAACATAAGGCTCCCTACCCCACTAACATACTAACCCCCCCCCCCCCCCTCCACCTCTCTTATTAAGCATAACAATAGAGCGACAATCTTCATGTAACAAGGTTTTTATATAAGTTTTAATTTTCCTTGAACAAATAAGCAACTGATACGCCACCATCCTCACCCCTTGAAAAATTAATAACATATAATTAGAGTAAGGCCTCCGGGCAGGTATCTGATAAGCTAGTCTTACGGCATAATGTTCCAACGAATATTGTAAGTCAAGTTAATAAACAAATTGGTAATTGGTAATAATCATACCACGCTGAGTGCACCGGTTCTCGTCAGTCGCGAGCCAGCAGTCGAGGCGAGCACACGTATTACAGAGCGCTGAACAGTGAGCAGAAAGAGAGAGGGAGATAGAGCACACACGTCACCGCATGGCCTCGCTGAGCGAGGAAACAGAAGATATTCTCCAGGGTGGAGAAATAATTAAAAATATCATAGAGAAAGGATATGAATCTGAACCGGAAACAGACTTACCGACGATTCTGACCGGTAACCGTTTCCACATGCTTGAGCAAATGGAAACATACAACAGCCAAGACGACCTCCAAACCGAAGAACAATGGAGTTCAAATGGCAAGCACAATTTAACGGCACCGAAGGTCAATGAGGCGAATCCAATAAATAGAAAGAAGGAAAGTACACCACCTCCTTTTATAATATATAACTACCCGGCAAACAGAATTATTGAAATTATAAAAAATACGATCAGGGACAATGATTTCACGATCAAACGGCTAAACCCCGCTAAATTTGTATTGCAAACAAAGACTTTGAATGCATATTTAAAAGTAAAGAAAGAGCTTTTAGAGCGTGAAATCAAACACTTCACGTTCACGCCAAAAGAAATAAAGCCAAAAACTTATATTCTGAAGGGAGTAGATCCCGATACGAATATTGACGAGATAAAGAAGCAAATTTTAGAAATTTCAGCCTGCAGACTGGAAATAATAAAGATTGCCAAATTCGAAACGGCAAGGTCGAAAGCTGCAAACATCAAACTGCCGATGCTATTGGTGCAGTTCACCGCGGAATCCGATACAACAACTTTGAAACAGATCGACGTAATCATGTATCAAAGAGTCACATGGGAGAAATTGAAGCAACTTAATCAGACACAATGCATTAACTCTCAGAGACTAGGCCATTCCGCCACTAATTGTACACTTGATTTCAGATGCGTAAAGTGCGGAGGAGGACACCCGAGAGGAGAATGCCCAATTAAAAGCACGTCAAGTAAAGAAAATTTGTTCTGTATAAATTGCAGCACTTATGGACACCCGGCGTCTTACAACGGTTGCCCATATAAAACGAAAAGCAGAGAACAGAAGTACAACGCAAGCAAAATGGGGAGCGGTGTCAAAGTAATCGCATCAAATAAAAATTTAATCGAACCGAAAAAAGTAGGTAAGCAGAACTATAGCGAAATTTTAAAAATGGGTCTACAGTCAGAAAAAAACAAACAGAAAAATGAGTCAGAGGAGAGGGAGACATTCAGTACGCTATTAGAGAAAAAAAACGATAAATTAGAGACTAAAATTGATAAATTAATAGAATCAGTAAACCGAAGCATCGAAGTTCAAAGTAAAATCTTAGAGATAATTATGTCAAAAATATTAGATATAATAAATTAGTAATAATAGTTAATAAGGAAGAACAAAATAAATGGATTCAACCTGGACTCAACCAAGCATGGAACGAGGAATTATAGCAAGAACAATAAGCAAATTAAATGTGATCGAAATTAACGTAAATTCAATAGTAAGTTTATACAGAAGAGCTTACTTGACTGAATTTCTGAAGAAATATCAGCCAGACATCGTATGCTTGGTGGAGACCAAGCTGAATCCAAAATATAAACTAGCGTTTAAAAACTATAAAATGTTGAGGGAAGATAGGCCGAACACATCTCTCGAAGGAGGGACAGCGATACTGGTAAAAGAAAGCATACAATGCGAAAAGTTGGAAAGTAGCTTCCTGGATCCAAAAATATTAGAAGCAACAATAATAAATATAAAATTAACCACCAACAAAAAACTAATAGTCGCTTCTGTATATAGCACGAAAGCAAAGGGAAAAGAGCTAAAAGACCAGCTCTCGATTCTTGTTCAGAATGCAAAATTACATAAAAGAGATACGTACTTCTATTTAACCGGTGACTTAAACGCAAGGCATCATAACTGGAATAATGTGGTAAATAATGGTGCAGGAATAGGATTACAAAATTGGATACACGAAAACTCAGATCTCTACAGAATGAAATTAATATTCTCTAATAGACCGACTCTAGCCAAACACAATTCAACCATAGACATAGCATTAATAGATAATAGATTAAATACAGTTGACAAAAGCAACAATAAAATAAATCAATTAAAACTATTACCCTACGACAGCGATCACTGGGCCACCCAAACATACTTAAACTTAAAAGAAAATAGAGTCAACATAGCAGCAAAAAAAATACAAATAATTCAACACTACAAATACACAAGACTGATTGGATTAAATTCAAAAATGAACTTCAAACAGACAAACAAATTCTCATCATAATGGAAAGAAATATGAACATCCAAGAAATTGATAATCAAATAGACATTCTAGAGCATAAAATGAATCAAGCATTAACAAAATCTACACCAAAAAAATACAGAATAAAACAAGTTGAAGAATACACTGATAAAGAATTAATAACACTTCGCAATACCAAAAGCAAACTTTTAAACTTATTATTCAAAAACTACAGAGATTCCCCAAACGCGAGTCATAGAAATAACCTTAACATTATTATAATAAAAAAACTACTAAATGATACAAACAGAAAACTAAAAAAAAAATATACAGTAATATCAAACAAGTTCTGGCAGGATAGACTAGACAACTTAAAAGCCAATGATCTCAATAAAACGTACAGATTAATAAACAATATAACAAAAACACACAATGCAAATAGTATCCAAACATTAAAAATACCGAAATCAAATAAAAGTATTCTAACAGAGGCAAACATAGACGAAAAATTATTACAACATGACAGAGATAATTACTAGTGTACGGCAATAAGAAATAAGCTAGACTTAATCGGAACACATTTTCAAAGAATACACACAGCGAACTTGAGAAATCTGGGAAACACAACAAGCTTCGATAATATAATAAAAAAAAACAATAGAACCGATAATCAAAGAAGAACAACAAGTAATACTAACCACTTTCAATAGGGAAAACAAAGCGTCAAGCCCCAAACCAAACCCACCAAACTACTTTACAAATCCGGGAGAATTGAAATTATTACTGAAAAAACTAAACACAAAAAAATCTACCGGGTACGATAAAATCTCAAATTACACACTAAAACAAATACCCAATAAAGTAATCCTGTTCCTAACAATATTATTTAATAATTGCTTAAATCTACATTATTTTCCAAGTAAATGGAAGCTAGCGAATGTAATTGCACTACCAAAGAAAGGCAAGGATCTTACGGATCCAGGAAGCTACAGACCAATAAGCATGCTGTCAAACGTGGGCAAGCTGCTAGAATCATTAATAAGTAAACGAATAGACAAAATAGTAAATGAAAAAAACTTAATCTCACACCAACAATTTGGATTTCGGACAATTCACTCTACGACACACGCAGTAAATATATTAACTTCTGGCATGGCTAGAGCACTCAATGAGAACATGATACTAGCAGCTTGCCTAATAGATCTAGAGAAACCGTTCGACACGGTATGGAGCGACGGACTACTCTACAAATTAGAAAAAAAGAATTCCCTCAACATCTTATATTAATGATATACAAAATGATAAATGAAAGGAAATTCATAGTAAAATCAGAAAATAATCAAAGTACTAAAACATTTATCATACAAAATGGTCTACAACAGGGAGCAATAAACTCGCCGCTGCTCTTCAGCATCTTCTTTTCGGATATATTGAAATTATTTAATCTAAATACAGAAACAGGCTGCAAAGCAATAGCATTTGCAGACGATTTAATAATATACTGTTACGATAGAAAAGTAAAAATAGTACAAGACAAACTCCAAGAAACACTAAATAAAATCCAAATATATTGCACAAACTGGAAACTCAAAATAAATAGTCAAACATGCGAGACAATATTGTTTAAAGGACTCGTAAGCAAACTGCACAAAACATCGAGACAAAACTGGAAAGAATTCAGATTAATAGATCCGATAAATAAAAATAAAAATTTACCACACAAAAAAGATGTAAAATACTAAACGATCTTACTAAACGAAAGATTTGACTTCAACCAACACGTGAAATATATATTAGGACAAGCGGAGAAAGCAAAACAAAAACTAACTAAATTTCTATATACTAAGCATATAACACAAGCGGTAAAAATACAAATATACAAAACATTTGTGCGATCCATAATTAGTTACGCCTTTCCAATGTGGTTCAACGTAAACCCGCAAACCATGGAAACGGTGAGAATATTCGGAAGGAGGATGCTAAGAGCGGCGGCGGGACTGTATGGTAAAATACCCATAGGACCAGACGGAACAATTAAACAGACTAGTAACGCTAAATTATATAAAAAAACTAACTGCACGAGAATAGGCACGTTTCTATTGAAACTAATGCGTTCCTATTTTAGTAGAATATACAATTACACTACAAACCCAATCATACAAAAAATAATAAGTGAGCCAGATAGTTACTTGGAAAAGTCAATAAAAAATGGGTACTTACCCCCCGAATCATTTTTATATCTAGATAAAAAAGAATATATCCAAAATGAATTAAACATACCACTGATTTATCATATTAAGAAAAGAAAATATGATAAATCTATCTCTTATAATCCGAAAGACAAAAGCTCACTAAACAATAAACTGATCTTTGACACCGCTCTACCAGAGTGCGACAAAAACCTGAAAGAAATAATTAAAAGAAGGAAAATGCCTTGGATCCATCAGAAAAATTCAGAAATGGTCATCCGCTCTCGGATGTTCTCACCAAATTAAAAATTATTTTTAAATAACACATGCGTAGTAGTAAGAAAAATCTAGAATTATATCCAGAACTTTAAATCAGTACAAATTATTATATAATCGTAGGACTGTGAATGTGAATTTAACGTAGAAGTAAATGTAAATTAGGATTAAGTACGACTAGCTATAAGTTAAACCTAAGTTAATCAAATCGTATAAATTAATTACCAAATTGAAACGTAATAATGTACAATAGCACTATAGAAAAATATTCGTTCGAAGTAACATTAAGCATCTAGAAGTAAGGAAAGTGTAAAATATAAAAAAAAAAGAATTAGTCAACAACGGGGTCAAGGGGGGGGGGGGGGGGCAATAGTAAATTATTATATCAAAATACCCCATTCTAAGATAGATAATAGGCAAATATATAGTAGAAGCTAGTTTATAAATTTATAACACATGAAGCTCTAGAAAACAGGATTAACAAATCAGAAATAGATAAGTAATATTAATAAATTAAAACTCCGAGAAGCTTAGAGCATAATTGCGAATTAAGGCAGGTTTTCATTGCGGCATTAAATATAATATTTTTTCCTGCCAATATTAGTAACAAAAATGTAAACGACAACTAAATTGTATCCACTGCGTAAAAGCGTGAAAAAAGACCATGTATTTCACCGAGATGGCCACGAGCCCTGCGTGTCAAATTTAACAAATGTTATTTGGTCGTTTATTCCACAAATTTGTAATGTATTAGGTGGTCCAATAAGTTCGTTCCGTTTTCGGCGCGGCGACTTTATTACCTTCTTACATGAGTAATAAACCACAATACATACTCAGGTAAAAATGTACATATTCCAGTACACTTCTAGTTTTGCTTTCGTGCGAACTAGACGTATTTTTCCAAGTTTTTCTGTAATTTCTTGTTGAAATTTGTTTTGAATATTTAAATTCTATCGGCCAACTCTAACCGATATTGGAGGAAGTAAAGCTTCCTCTTCCGGTCCGGACGAGGGAGAGTGGGTCAAGAAATAAACCAAACGAATATGCCTTTTTTTCCCAGTGACTGTCCTGAAAAGGACAGCCGTTTATTTAAAGACCGTTAAACTTCGTATACTACAAAAGTATTTCGCCTGGATTTCGGCGGGCCTTGTTGTCCTAGATTCTAGTTTCTGGAACAAGAGAAGAAGAACACACGGGTGTAATCACCTCAAATACGATAATCGTACATATGTTCTGTCTCGGGAATGTTATGACGCGCACACTTAACCAGCGACGGTAACCGTGCGGTGTGTGCTTATGCGTGTACTGGTGCGTGACTTCGAAATACGGTAAGCCACGCGTCGACTGGTTTTGCCGATCTGTTTCGTCTTTGCAGAAACACAATCGTGGCGGTCGGCTAGATTTAACTCAATTAAATCTTTATTGCGACGACCGCACAGTCGTATTGCCTCGAACGGAAAACCAAGGCGGAGGTTGTAAGTCTCCTGCATGGATTCCGTGAGCGGGGAGTTCCACGGTTACTAGAGACTAGTCCCGGTGGCTGACAACGGAGGCTGAACTAACCGTTTCTTTCTCAACACGCTTTGGCGTGGAGTAAGAGTGGACCAACGCTATTTCTAACCCGTCTTCCTCAACACGCCGCGTCGTGAAGGAAGCCTGGACACAGCGGTATCGAAACTCTCCGGTCGCTCTTTGGTTTCTCTAAACGTCACCAAGGCGATTCCCGGTAGAGAACGAGTAGCGGGTCTTAAGTTAGAATAGCGCGCCAACTAACGTAGTGCTTCGCCGACCAGTGGTCATCCAAGGAGTGGACTCCTGACGCTCCCACGTCGAATAACAATGGTTGGCGAAAACCAGGTGAACCCACCGATTTTCGCCCCCGTACTAATTCAGGGTAAAGACCGCTAAATTACTAAAAGGCGCAGCTATTGTGCTGAAGAGTCAACACGAATTGTCGTGTGCTATTCTCGATTCAGTTTCACAATTGCTGGTGTTGAGCTGAAAGCTGTGTTCGTTATAACGGGAGCACGATCGACAATCGATGCGCTCCGTGCGAACTGTTGCTGAGGACTCTCGAAATTGAACTCACTCCGGAATCAACCGTCTCGGAGGAGTTTTTGGAATCAACTTACTGTCTGCGACGTTACACCGTCGTCGACCAGCGCGAACGAGTAATTACTCGTTACGCGGCGCTTTCGTCAAACTATTAGTTCTTTCTCACTCTCTCTCATATCCGTTTACTATTCGCGAATTCGAACGTCTTCAAACGGTAATATGTACCGGTCAGACGTGCCGATCTCTGGTTTCCCACGGTCTAGACGAAAACAATCATTGTCATGTTATTGGATCTCTATAGTTTTGAATTTCTTTTTCGAATCACGCCGGTCAAATAAACTCGGTAGACTCAAGAAAAAGAAATTAACTATGAGGCTCGTGATCGGGTGAAACAACTACTGGTCACTTATTTAAACAAATGCACAAGTGATTAATAGCGAAATGAATATATTACTATTCCTCAGTTCTTCGAATGTTAATGAACGCAACTATATATTATATACTTAATTATATTCTCTACGCTGAACTTATGTGCAATACATGTATTATATTTAGAGTTAAGATTTAAACTTAAGATACAGCATCGCTTGTTATAGTATCATCTACCTGTATATTACACCGTCTATTTAGTTACTAAATTCAAGCCATTTAATCAAAATCTGTAAGCTAGGGCAATTAAGAAAAAAACAAAATTAGGACACGAAAGCTTCTAATCCATTTTGAAAAAAAAAAATTATAAAATACAGCAGACTTTGGTTTGTAATTATGCCGCAAGCTATAGTTTAACACGTTGAGTACCCAGCCCGTTTTGCTTGCCGTTCCGTTCAGGCCCAGACCCGACCGTCTCACCGACTCACAATCAGTGCGCAAGGACCGCACGCGCGGTCGTGTAATATGAACCTAAAGTCTTGCTCCGGTCCCTAGGGAACGGCGTGGCGCTTAACGTGTTAAGTAGTCTTAAGGAGATATCACCACTCTTGTATTGTACGCCGATTTCGACGTAAGGGTGGAAGTGGAATTTTCGTTTTCTTTTTCTGTTTTCCCTCGCCGGTGAATCTACACATTTGAAGAAGCGAAGGAGATAGTTTTTTCGTCAAGGATCGTACCACGCTCAGTCTGGGTCTGACCGCCTAAGGGTAAACACCTGAAGGCAAAAAGGTCCCTAAGAAAGAGTAGGTACGGAAATTCGAAAGCGAACCAAAAAGTGACGTGTACCAAGTGAAGTGCAGTGAGGAAAGTCCATCCGGAAGGAGAGGAGTAGGCATTCCAGCCAGAGTAGGAAGGAAATGCACCAAGCCCTCCATCAATAAGACGGGGCCTACACAACTGTACAAAAGACCATTAGGGGATGAGGGTACTCTACCACAACCAACAAAGGTCATGAAAAATGCCAAACGCTCACAAAACCTAAGGGTACATATCATCCCACCGGCAGAGATCATTTTTTTTTTTTCTCGAGGGGAAATCTTCGATAGACACCCAGGCCTCCTTTGGGGGGAGGCCGGGGTAGTGTCGGATTTCTACCGACTAAAACCCCCCGGTGGTCATCCTCAGGCGTTAGGGGAAGTACCCGGGAACACTTCGTATTGATCCGGATACCCCCCCCCCCCCCCCGCCTTGCCCCCTGAAGGGGGGCCAATCCACTATTTGGGATGCGGTGCGACCACAACACCGCATCCCTCTACCTCTGGGGCCACCCTATCGGCTGCCTGGACCCCAATCCAGACAGCCTAGTGGCCCCGACGACTCCGACGGTCGCCGCGTCCGGTGCCGGAGGCGGGACGTGTACGTCTCCGCCTTCGGCCCCTACCCTCTGGGTCCGCTGCCTCGCGGGCCCTTTCCGCGGCCTCCTTCCGCGACATAACTTGTTCGCAGAAGGAGGCCACGGCTCCCCACTCCTCTTCGCCGCCCACCATCGCTTTTACGACGGCGGGCAGCGAGAGGTCCCACCCTATGATGTTCCGAAGGACTCGGCGCCCCCCTGCCCAGGAGGGACACTCCTCCAGGGTGTGCAGCGCCGAGTCCTTCTCTTCACCGCAGTGATGACACTGCGGGGACGGCTCCCTTCCGATCTTGTGCAGATACTCACCGAAGCACCCATGCCCGGTGAGCACCTGTGTTAGACGGAAGGTGAGCCGTCCCCTCCTTTCCAGCCAACGCTGGAGGACCGGCAGGATGGCCCTGACGGTCCTTTCCCCGGAGCCGGGCTCCTCCAATTGGCTGCGCCACCTTTCCAGGGTGTGCAGCCCCGCCCGGCTCAAAAAATGTTGGTAAGAGTCGCCATAGGACGACAGTGCCTTACCATTTATATGTGTTTCCATCCTTGTCTAGGGGAGTGCTAAACGTCTCTCCTTTCATACTACACACCGGCAGAGATCGGGAACATGATTAACTCTGATAAAAACAAAGAAAATGACGAAACATCCAAAATAACTCCCGAATATATGATAAAACACACAGGTAGAACCACGAAAATCGACGCAAGGACCAAGGATAACCACGTGAAAATTAAGGAAATGCTGAAAAAGCAGAATACTGAATTTCACACATTTGGATTCAAAAGCGAACGTAAAAGGAAATACGTGATTCACGGCCTCCCGGCCACTTTCACCCCCGAAGAGGTTAAAGAGGACCTCTCCTCCAAAATAGACGGAGTAAACGATGTTTACCAGATGGCGAAAAGGGAGTCCGATAGCTCCAAAAGACCACTACCTGTCTACGTAGTAACGACAGACCCGAAGGTAACCCTTAATGACATTTTTTTTTATACGAGGGGAAATCTTCATAGACACCCCGGTCTCCCTTTGGGGGGGAGACCGGGGTAGTGCCGGATTCTTACCGGCTAAAACCCCTCGGTGGACTCCAGCCCTGGCGCTTTTGGGGACCCCGAGGCCCTCTAGAGAACTCTGCTCGGGGTCCCAGCGCCCGGCCCTCAGAGGGGCCAGTTCAATTTTAGATTTTCGGGGATGCAGCGCGCCCACGACACTGCATCCCCCACCTCGGAACCACCATTCATGGCTGCCTGGGCGCCAACCCAGGCAGCCTGGTGGCTCCGGCGGCTATTACATAGCCGCCGCGGCAGCTGGCGGAGCCGGGGCCCTCCGTCCCCGCCTTCGCCCCCTTCCTTCAGGGTCCGCGGCTTCGCGGGCCCTTTCCGCGGCCTCCTTCCGTGACATTACCTGTTCACAGAAGGAGGCTACCGCTCCCCATGACCTCTCGCCGCTCACCATCGCCTTGACGACGGCTTGCAGCGACAGGTCCGGCCCGATGCTTAGACGAAGGACTCGGCGCTCCGCAGCCCAGGAGGGACATTCCTCCAGGGTGTGTTGCGCCGAGTCCACGTCCTCCCCGTAATGATGACAATTGCGGGGTGGGCTCCCTTCCGATCCTATTCTGGAACTCACCGAAGCAACCATGCCCGGTGAGCACCAGCGTCAACCGGAAGGTGAGCCTTCCCTCCCTCCGCAGCCACTGCTGGAGGACCGGAAGGACGGCCTTCACCGTCCTTTCTCCGGAGCCGGGCTCCTCCAATTGGCTGCGCCACCTTTCAAAGGTGTGCAGCCGGGCCCGGCTCCTGCCGGCCTCCAGCTCTGACGATCGGCTTTCCGCCGAGCCCGGCGTCCCTTTGAGGGCTGCGGAGATTTCGTATATCTCCGCGGCCTCCACCGCCTTGAGTTCCCATGGGGGGGAACACCCAAGTAGGGCCGCCGCCCGCTGGGATACTGTGCGGTCCCCCGGACGACCCGCACGGCGAGGGTCCGCTCTGCTCGGCAGAGGAGCTGGCGGTTCCGCCGGCACCCCGCGAGGGAACCCGCCCACGCGGGCGCGCCGTAAAGAGCGGTGCACCGCACCACCCCCTCGTACAGGCGGCGGACGCCCACCTGTGGTCCCCGCAGGTTGGGCAGCAGGCGTCCCAGCGCCGCCGCCGCCTTCTCGACCCGGGGCACCACCTCTTCAAGGTGGGCCCCGAATGACCATTGGCTGTCGAGGGTGACCCCCAGATATTTCATCCGGGTGCCCACCTCGACAGCCTCGTCCCCCACCCGGGACCATCAGGTCCTGGGCCACGCGCGAGTGGTTCAGGTTGGTCTGGAGGAGATTAGCCCCGAGTCACGGGGTCCCCTCCTGACCCGCCCCCGTTTGGTGGGACCCCGTGGTATCCATAGAGTCCCCCTCCGAAGGAGCCCGCCGCTGCGGGGGCGTGGGCCCGGTCTCCCCTTCTGGGGGAGCCGGTTCCGTTGGCCCCGGCGCAGGGGGGTCCGTCGCTTCGGCGGCCTCCACCTCCATGTCCTCATCCACCGGGACAGCCGTTTCGGCCGGCCCAGCTTCGGAGGACCCTGTCGCCGCAGCGACCCCAGTTGTTGGGTTCGCCTCGGCCATCTCCATGGGGGCCGAGGCCGCCACTACGGCGGGCCGGACCCTTCCCTTCCCCTTCGAAGGCGGGGGCCTCTGGGGCGGTGCGCTCCCCTTCGAAGCCGAGGGCCTCTTGGGCGGAGCGCACGCCCTGGCCCCGAGCCGGTGGTCCGCTGGCCGCCCCAGGTCCACGCATAGCGGGCACCGGGGCTGGGCCGAGCATTCCACCGCTCGGTGGCCTTCGATCCCGCAGTTGTAGCACCGACGACTACGGTCGGTGCTGCAACTACACCGTTGCCTGGTGTGACCCACAACCAGGCAGCGGTAGCATTGGAGGGGATGGGTCTCCAGGACCCGCACCCTCACAGAGGTCCAGGCAACCCTCAAGCGGCCAGCGCCAACAATTTTGTTGGCTGCCGCGAGAGGGCACTAGACCCATAGTGTGCCAAATTGGGCAGGGGCGCGTCGGATGACCCCGACGCGCACCTCTCCGCCGGCACATCCCCCCGTGGCGGCCACCGCCGCCACCACCTCCGGAATCGTCCAGGTCGAGGATGCGCAGCTCCGCCCGCTTTACAGGCCGCGCCACCTTAACCCCCGAGCCGGCGAGGACCTCCGACATTTTGGCGGCCAAGGCTTGTGCCTTGTTGTGCCGGTCCTCACCGGCTACCTCCAGGATAAGGCCACCTGTGATGGCCCGTTTGGGCCGGACCTCGGCGATGCCCACATCCTACAGGCGTATCTGACGTCTGACCGTGGCCATCGCTTGTTCAGCGTCATCGACGCCCCCTCCCCGGCAGCGATTGTCACCGCCGCTGTCTTGGGGGGGCGTCTCAGACTAGGGACTTTTGCTCTTCCCGGAGCGGGTGCGGGCTTATTGCCCGCTGCTACCGAGTTGGCCGCCCCTGCTGCCGCCGAAGACGGGGGACCCTTTGGTCCTCCTGCCTTCCCGGCAGGAGCAGACGGCTGGCCCTTTTCGGGTCCCACCGCCTGCTCACCTCCTACCGCCGCGCTCTTGAGGGGACCAGGTGGCCGGCCCTTTGGCCCTACCACCTGTTTCCGTCCCTTCCTCCGCCGTTGCACCACCTGCGACCAGGTGGGCTCTGTGGCAGCCCCCTTAGTGGGGGCGGCCTCCCGGGGCGGCCTCGAAGCCATCTGCGGTCCTGGGGCCGCGCGTGGCCCCGAACTCGCCCTCTTCTGGGAGCAGATCCCATCCCTGATGGAGGCCAACTTGGTCTCCATCATGGCCTCCATCATGGCCGCCATGCGATCGACCAGGCGGTCCTCCGCACTGCTCGAGGGGCTGGCGGCCCTTGTCCGAGATTTTTGCAACCTCGGAGGCGATGGGGAGAATTCCCCGGCGCCTCGCGCCGGCGACGGTCCTGCCCCCGGGGTGGAGGGGGATTGCACCCCCCGACCCCGCAGTGCCTCGACCGTCCCCTGGAGCTGGGAGACTAATCTCCGCAGCTCCGTCACCTCCTGACTCGGGCGGCCGTTCTCGCGCCGCAACCACTCCGAGTCCTTCCTGGACTCGGATCTCTTAACGAGCTCTGTGGCTGCGGCTTTCGCGACCCGGGACGACCTCCTGAGCCTGTGCACGTAGGCACCAGCTCCACCGAGCGGAGCTCCTCAAAAATATAGCCGCCGAGGGCCCCCGTGGCCTCGCCCTCCATCTGCACAGCCAACTCGGTCTCCGAGGGAAGCGATGCCCTCGAGCCCCGGCTGTACAGATGCGAGGGGACTACCCCCCTATCGGAGGAGAGGTCCTTCGTCACGGTCCTCCTCCTTTTCCGCGACACATGTCGGAGGGACCGGGACGTGGACGACTCGTCCGTGTCCTCCTCCTTGGAGACCTCGCTCTCCCTTCCTACGCGACCCGGTCTCGTGGCCGCTTCACCCCTGTGCTCGCGGCTCGCGTGGCGGTGGCATCGCGGACGAGTCTGCTAAGACATCTCGCAATGCCACCCTCACTTCTCTAGTGAGTCCACTTACCCCATCCCTGTAGTCCTGATCCTTGTCCTTGTCCAGTGCCATGTCCTCCTCCCTCCTTCCTGTCCGTCCGGTTGTTGTTTTATTCAAAGCCATTTAATACCCACGAGAGTGGTCGGAAGGGGTGGTCCACCCAGGCAGAGCCGCCTTACCTGGGTAAGCCTAGAATACGACGGGGTTTCGGCAGGTGCCCGAAGGGACCGTTGGCGACTGCCTAAGTTTTACGTCCGGCCAGCCATTCAGCCACCAGCACGGTGCCTGCACACCTTAGCTTCGGACGTTTGGGAGAGGGACCCGCCGGTTTGTCCTTCCACCTGGGGTGTTGACCTTTGGGAACGCCCCCAGCCCCCCCCCAGCTTCCACCTAGGATGATGACCCGGTTTAAGGCCGAGCCAGCAGTCCTGGTTTCCGCCCCACTCCCGACCCTGCTAAACCTGTGGGGGGTAGGCTGCCGGGTTGCCTTTCCGCCTAGGGTGTTGACCTTTGAGAAGGCCCCCAGCCCTGGCTTTCAGGCGCCCCAACCCCCAGCTTCCGAGTAGCCGGATTACAGGAGTTGCCAAACTCCCAGCCTTTCCCCCCCGAGGGAGGTCGCGCGTTCCCCTTTCCACCTAGGGTGTTGACCTCTGGAAAGGCCCCCAGCCCTGGCTTCCGGATGCACCCGCAATCCCCCCCGGTGCTCTTAGTTGATCCCTCCCCATCGGCCTGCCCGTCATGGTAGTACCTACCGGTATAGCCCAATGGATCCTCGAGATACTAAGCTCCCCCACCACGACAAGGTGAGCACCACGGGGGAGCTACCGGCCTATCTGCCTGCTCGACGAGGCGGGAAAGCTCCTCGAGAGGATCATAGCCTCCCGCCTCGCCGAGCACCTGTCCGGGGTGGGGCCTGACCTGGCCGACAGCCAGTTCGGTTTCCGGGAGGGGCGCTCAAAGTTGGACGCAATCCAGCGTGTGCGTTCCCTCTCGGTGGTGGCGATGTCTGCCCCGGGGGGTGGAGTTGTGTTGGCGATATCACTAGATATCACTAGTTCGGACCCCACCTCGAGGAGATGGTGCCCCGGGTTGAGCGGACAGCCGCGGCCTTAGGCCGTTTGCTGCCCAACGTGGGGGGACCTCAGGCGGGTGTACGCCGCCTGTATGAGGGAGTGGTGCGGAGGAGCACCGCCCTGTACGGCGCACCCGTGTGGGCGGGGTCGCTTGGGGGGAGCAGGCGTAACCGCCAGCTCCTTTCCCGAGCACAAAGGTCCTTAGCCGTGCGGGTCGCCAGGGGGTACCGCACCGTCTCGCAGAGGGCGGCGGCTGCGGCTGCGGTATAGTGGTCGCACCGCATCCCAAAGGGTGGATTGACGCTCAGGGGGGCGAGGCGTGGGGGTGTCCGGAAGCTCGGGGAGTTCTCGGGCACTCCATTGAAGACGCCACAGGAGGACCACCGGGGGGTTTTAGTCGGTGGAAATCCTACACTACCCCAGTCTTCCCCCAAAGGAGGCCGGGGTGTCTTCCGAAGATTTCCCCTCGAAAAAAAAGGCAGCCATGAATGGTGGTTCCGAGGGGCGGGATGCAGTGTCGTGGGCGCACTGCATCTCCGAAAATCAAAAATTGAACTGGCCCTTCTCAGGGCCGGGCGCTGGGACCCCGAGCAGAGTTCTCTAGAGGGCCTCGGGGTCCCCAAAAGCACCGGGGTTGGAGTCCACCGAGGGGTTTTAGCCGGTAAGAATCCAGCACTCCCGGCCTTCCCCCCCCAAGGGAGACCGTGGTATCTATGAAGATTTCCCCTCGTCTAAAAAAAAGGCGCCTGCGGTGGCCACGGCTGCCACCACGTCTGCGGCCTGGACGGAGTCGTCCAAGTCGCGGACCCGCAACTCGGCCTTTTTTACGGGCCGCTCTTACTCTGACGCCCGAGCCGGCGAGGACCTCGGCCATCTTTGCGGCTAAGGCCCGTAATGGCCCGCTTTGGGCGGACCTCAGTTATACCCAGGTCAGTCAGGCTTATTTTTTGTTTGGCTGTAGCCAGTGCCTGGGCATAGGATATGTTGGCGCCCTCCAAGGCGGTGACTGTGACCGATGCCGTCTTTGGGGGGCGCATAAGGCCACAGGCCTTTTTGCCCCTTGGTGCTGGTGCTGGGGTGGGCGGTGGGCCCTTCGGCGCTGTTGCGTGTGGGGGACCTTTCGGTCGCCCAGCTCGTTCACGAGGAGGAGGACCGGCCGCCTTTTTCCTCTTTTCTGTGCTACGGCGCACCACCTCCGTCCAGGTGGGCGCCGGTTCGGGGCGACCCTGACAAGGGCGGCCTCCCTAGGCGGCTGTGGCTGTGGGGCTGTTTGACACCATGGCCGCCAGCCGCTCAAAAAGGCGGTCTTCCGCCGTTAGCGGTGGGCCGCCAGCCCCCGTTTTCGGCCTTGGTGGCTTCGGTGGAGGCGGTAGGGGCGCCCCCCGGCCGTGAAGGGCCTCCACGGTGGCTTGGAGCTGGACCAGCTGCCTCCGCAGCTCTCGCACCTCTGCCACTTATTTACTGAGGCGGGCATTCTCTTGCCGCAGCCACTCAGTGTCTCTGCTCGATTCCAAGCGCTTCATCAGCTCGGTGGCTGCAGCCTTCGTGCCACGCGCCGCCAGGCGAAGTTCGCGGATGAAGGTCCCCTTCAAGTTCTTCGAGGCTGTGGACACCTTCTCCACAGCCCGCAGCCTTTCGAAGATATGGCCGGCGAGGGCCCCCGTCGCCTCGCCTTCCATTTCGACGGCCCGGTCGGCTTCCGAGGGTAGAGCCCCCTCGGAGTCCCGGGTGTCGGTCTGCCGTCCAGTCCAGCTCCGCTTGCTCGTGGAGAGCTGGGAGGATACGGAGTTGGATGACTCATCCGAATCCTCACCCCGCTCTATCCGGCCCTCCCGGTGTTCTGCCACCTCGACGAGCTCGCTGTGTGCGAGGGGGTGGCATGGAGGAAGGAATGTTCTCCTCGATTTCGACGTCCGTTTGTGTGCCTGGTCCCGGTTTTTGTGTCCGTTCGGTACTTGTCATGTCCTTTGTATTTCACACCTTAGCTTAGGACTTTGGTGCTTCTTAGTTGACCCTTCACCTTCAGCCTGTCCGGCATGGTAGTACCTGCCGGGAGCCAACGCTCTCGCCGGCATAGCCTGAAGGATCACGAGGGTGCTAAGCTCTCCCACCACGACAAGGTGAGTACCACGGGGGAGCCATTACATTACATAGCTGGTAGTTTACTACATCAAGGCTCGATGCAAACATCACATTTAATAGAGGCTTTATCCATGCTTTCCTAATTTCCTCTTTCCTACTTTCCTGTACTTTATTCGATTAGATAGTCGACCTGTGCCAATTGACACCAGCACTATTTCTTCATTGGGGAAAAGTTTTTTTACTATTTGCATACGCACAAGCTGCTGGGTTATTGGCAAATACTCCTCCATCCACTAACACTCTTTTCTCTTGCTTAACTTCTAAATACTTAGGTGCAAAGTATGTTGGAGCTGCTGTTGTGGCTCTGAGTACATCTTTCAACTTGATAAAATTTTTATCTTTCTTCCAGCTCTTAAAGAAAAATGGGCAGTTATTGTGAATATCATAACTTGTAATCAGTACCTTACATAAAGTGCTTTTCAGAATATCGTCACCAAAATACTTCTCCAGTACTGATTCAATCTTTTCGTAGGGGTATTGTGGACAGTTAAACCAATATAGTATTGATTGCCTAAAAAACGAAGACTTGAAAATATACGATCCATATTCTTGGTAAAGCTCAACTAAATCATCAGCTGAATATTGAGGATTTCCCCGTTCATCTTTCTTACACAATCCAGCTACAACAATCCCACCTGTTGAAGTACCTGCCATCAGATCAAAAATTTCAGCTATCGGTTTTCTTGCTCTCTTTTCTATTTCTGCTAGTATTATGGCTGGTATTATGGCTGGTATTATTCCTCTTATGCCTCCGCCGTCAACGGACAGGATATATCTAGTAATTGTGAAATTCAGCCGTTATTTTTCTTTGTGAATAGCTTCAAGTTCATTGACTTCTTCAGTGAGGTTTTTTACTCTCTCTTCAAGTCGATATTTCTATTATTTCTATTTCTATTAGTCCTTGGTTTTGTTCTATAAATTTATCATGCATGTGTACTCGTAAATCTAGCTTAGCAAGCCACCATATCGCTGCCACAGTTCGTATTACCATAGTGATAATTACTGCTAATGGGATTTTTTGGTTTTGCATATATATAATGATTGAAATGTTAATTTTAAAAAAATTCCCAATAGGTTTAATACGTAATGTATTTGAATCTACATCTGGTATTTAGCTGCTAAACTTAAAATTGCATTGTTTTATTAATGGATGAAGCAGAAAGATAACTTTGTAATATCCTTTGTGTGGTTATTATTGATATCTATCACTCAAAAGTAATCTTACTATTTTTTCATGTCCATTAGCTATGTCCAGCAGCTATATGAAAAGGTGTACTACCGTAATCATTTTTAAGATTAGCCTCTGCCCCATACTCTAAAAGTAACTTTACTATTTCTATATGTCCACCAAAAGCAGCAACGTGTAAAGCTGTATTACCATCACTATTAGAAAAATAAACGGTATAACTGAATTGTTGTATGCAAAATTAACTTTTGCTCCATTCACTAAAAGTAGTTTTACTATTTCTGTACGTCCATCATTAACAGCCGTAAATAAAGGTGTAACTCCATTGCGGTCTACAAAATTTGGCATCTGCTCCATTACTTAAAAGGAATTTTATCATCTTTGTGTCTTACTGAAGCATAGCTAAGTATAAAGGTGTAACAAGTCCCTCATTTGTCCCTATTTGTCAAATTAACACCCGCCCCATTATTTAAAAGTAGTTTTGCTATTTCTATATTTCCTTTTAAAACAGATGCGTGTAATTGTGTCATTCCTTTGTTATGTCGAAGGTTAACATTGGCACCATTATTTAAAAGCAGTTCTACCATTTCTGGAGATCCACTCATAATCGCTAAAAGCAAAGGGGCAGCTTCGTGTCCTGTTTTAGTATGCGATATTAAGTTAACGTTTGCTCCATTATCCAAAAGTAACTTAACTGTTTCTATATGTCCGTGCATGGCAGCTATGAATAATGGGGTCCTTCCATTATTATTTACATAATTAGCACTTGCTCCATTATCCAAAAGTAACCTTATCACTTCTGTATGTCCCTTGAAAACAGTTGTTATTTTGAACACTGAGATCTACACCTTTTTCAAGTAACGTCTTTACTTCTTACAAGTTATTATTCTCTATAGCTAAAAATAGTAATTCCTCCCTCGATTTTGTATTAACTATAAACAGTAACAATATAAAACATACGACAACAGTAATGTTAATATATTTTATAATTTTTCTCATAAGACATTTTACAATGTTTCTAATAAATGTAGGATATTTGTTGTATGCGGGCTAACAGTTTGATTTAATAATTGGTTTTAAGGTGAAGATGTAAAAGATATATTTGGAACGGAATATAGTATACTTAAGTCTATTTCATTAAATGCTTAAAACTCTTAATTCTTAAAACTCTTAACTCTTAGAACTAACGCTGATCTCTCGACTCTCAATTCTCACGCAAATCTCGTTCACTGACTCTGGGAAGACACTCTGTCTCCTCCGTATCTAATGCCTGCCTTTATACCCTTAGGCAGGCAGGCACGCGCGCACGCACGCACGCACGCGCACACACACACACACACACACACAGTGAGAGAGGGAGAGAGAGTTTTTAGGCGCCACGCACCCTTAGGCCTGACGCGGTCATGAGGCGCTTGTATGCGCTTCCCAGCCTACACACGGCCCCCCTGCGTTGACATTCGTCCCCGAATGTCCTAAAATTCGCTATTTTCGCCGTCGGATACGTCACTACCTTCATCTATCCATGGTTTCATGTAATCGGCCGCAGTAGATGTTTGCCGCGGTCCTTCGTGTTCGCCTACTCTTTGAACTAAGTATCGGTTATTGCGCATTACTTTCATAATTTTGTATGGACCGAGAAGTTTGTTACCTAATTTTAACCCTGGTCCCTGCTGTACTCACTTAATAGCTACTAATTTACCCTCGCAATAGATTCTAGCCTCCTTTCTCCGCTTGTTATATATCTTCTGGTTTTCCCTTTGAATTTTGGCAATATTTTCCCTCGCTTGATGCCTCAAATCGTCGCGATCGTTTTGAAAAATCTCTACCCATTCTCTTTCTAGTCGCTCTCTTATCTCCAAATTGTCTTTAAGACGTGCGCGCGTTCCAAATAACACCTCGAATGGTGATGCTCCAATGCTCCGATGTATACTAATATTTAAAAATTGCTGAACTTTATCTAAATGACGGTACCATTCTTCTTTTTTGGGATTGGACAATTTGGTTAAAACAGGTATAAGTGTACGGTTTATGCGTTCTACTTGGCCATTAGCTCTCGGGATTCCGGTTGTGAAAAGTGTTTGTTGTATGTTCTCTTCCACGCAATAGTCTACGAATTCGCCCGATGTGAAGGCTGTCCCTCGGTCAGATATAATACGCCTCGGATTTCCAAAAATTACGGCTCGCTTTCTAAGTCTATTTATTACCTCGGTTGTACATGTGCTTTTTGTCGCGTATAACCAGACAAATTTGGAAAACGCATCAACAACTACAAGGATATGCTTATAATTTTTTTTTTAGTAGAAGGCAGCGGCCCTAGGTTGTCCACGTGCAGCGTGTCAAGTGGCACTTCGCCCTTGTCTATTAGGTTCAAATATCCTTCCTGCTTTCCACTTTTCCTATCTGCAAGAATACAAGGAACGCAGTTGTGAATAGTTTTTTCTGTTCTCGCTTTTAGATTTGGTATGTAGTAATCTTTTCGAAGTAAGGCTTCGGTTTTTCCCACAGAAAAGTGTCCCTTTTCATGCACTTGGCAGATAATTTGTGCTGCCATGGACTTCGGAACTACTAATTTAAAATCGTTATCGACCTCTTTGAAGAGCAAACCTCCACGGATTTCGTATCCTACGATGTTGTTTTGTTCTATAAGATTTACAATTTTCTGTACGTCCCTATCTTCTCGCTGAGCGCGTTTTAAACGCATGGTTAGACTGTCGTTACATTCCTCCATGGAAAAACACGCAGGCAAAGGAGCATCTACATGCATCATGCTTTTTCCCGGCCTATGCTCAATGCTATAATTAAACTCTTCTAATAGTAGGGCCCATCTTGCCACTCGCACACAAAGGTCCCTTTTTCGCATTGTTAATGTAAACGCGTGGCAATCTGTCACAATTTTGAATGGTACACCTAACAAATATACTCTGAATTTCTTGAGGGATTTAATTATTGCAAGCACTTCAAGCTCATAGCTCGTGTAGTTTTGCTCCGCTAGGGTAGTTTTACCGCTCGCGTAATAAACGGGGTGCAGTGCATCGGTATCACAACTCTGTTGCAGAAGAACTGCGCCATAGCCATACATACATGCGTCTGTAATTGCGTTTCGATTCCTACACGATACAATCTCAAAACCGGTTTTGTGCTCAGGCTTTCTTTTAGATGAATGAAGGCATTTCTCTGTTCCTCGCCAAAAATAAATTCTACGTTTGCTTTCAGTAAGTTCGATAAGGGTCGTGCTATGATCGAATAACGCGGAATAAATTTTCTGAAATAGCCACTTAACCCAAGGAAGCTCTGTATCTGCCGCGTATTGGTCAGTTCGGGAAATTTGATCGCGGTCTCTGATTTATGCTCAGATGGGCGTACATGTCCATCTTCTATTGTATATCCTAAAAATTCTACTTTCTTCTGCAGCACTTTGCACTTTTTCCAGTTAAACTGTAAGCCAGCTTCACTAGCAGTTTTTAATACAATTTGAAGGTTGTTTAAACCGTCGTCGTGTTCAATGGAAGGAATGATCAAATCATCCATATATGTTAAAACTATTTTCTCTCGGATCAAATCTTTAAAGGTGGCATTAATGAATCTTTGAAATATTACAGGAGAATTACAAAGACCAAAAGGTACTTTAAGAAATTCGTAATGTCCATCGGGGACTATGAATGCTGTATACTGACTCGGTTCCTCTACTTGAACATGAAAAAATCCGTTTTTTAAATCAAGGGTGCTAAAAAGTTTTGCATTTTGTAGTAAGTCCAATTGATCTTCTATTAATGGAAGCGGATAACGATCTCTGATGATTTTCGTATTTAGTTCTCTATAGTCTACACACAACCTCGGAGATCCGTTTTTCTTTTTTACCATTACAACGGGGCTCGCGTAATCCGATAGTGACGGTCGAACTATACCTTCATTCAGCCATGCCTGTATTTGATTATTTACGGCTTCTTTTTCTAAAGGTGGCAGTCGCCTTGCTCTTTGGTAAACGGGTACATCGTCTCTGAGCACGATTGACATTTTTATATCTACTTCTTTTGTTTTATTAGGCTTGTAGTTGTCTACCAGGTTTTGTATTATTTTTTTATGCTCGGGATTTGGTATATGGGTTATCTCTATTTTCTCGGTTTCATCAATTATATCTATGTAGGATATTAATTGGGAGACGAAATCCTATTTGTGAAATATAGTTAATTTAATCGTAATTAGCTTTATTACAAGATTTAAATACACTTCTCTCTTTCTCTCTTTCTCTCTCGCTCAATCTCGGTACTCTCTTAACTACCAATTCTTTTAGACTCAAAACTCTTTTCAAAACTCAAACTCGAACTCAAACTCAAACTCAAACTCTTTTAACACTCAGAACTCAACTCTAACTCTAACTCTAACTGCCGTTTCCGCAACCGGCCTCATATATAATCTTCGCGAGCACACGCACGCCCTCGTTCGCCAACCGATTATCCGGCTAATCAGCCGTTACAAAGATTCGCCGGCTAATCAGCCGTTACGCGTTTGGCTGCCTCGCACACTCGCTCGCACTCTCTCGCACACTCGCTCGCACTCTCTCGCACACTCGCTCTCACTCTCTCACACTCGCTCCTTGGGCCGTTACATATTTACGGATTATGTTTGTCGCGGACAAACAATACTCGACCCATGCTCAACACGCTGATCGCCCGTGGGAAAATTTAACCGTCGATGGATTTCAACGGTTTCCACCTTCTACATCTATTTGAAATATTTCTGGCAATTCATTAATAGTGCTGGATTTTTCGTTAGCTTTAATATTAATTTCTCCATTCTTAATGTTCAGCTCGACGTGTTCGAGAAAGTCATTTTCTAATATTAACTTTTGGCTAGTAAGCGCGGTAGGAACGACGCGTATCAAAATTACGAATTTATTGTTGTCTATTTTCAATCCTGCATAAAATTCGCCTAATGTGGTATTTTCTGCACCTACTCCGCTGAATTTTATTCTTCTGGCTTTTAACTGGGGAGAACCTATTTCAAAATAAGGATCCGCGCTCATTAAACTTAAATCGCTTCCCGTATCGATTAGTGCCCTAGCGATATGGCCATTGATTTGTACATCCTTTACGCATTTGTTTTTTGTTACCTGTGATACAACGCAGTTTTCCTATGGTGGCGCACGCTTGTTGGGGCATATGACCGCAATATGACCCCGCTCGTTGCCATTAAAGCATCTTGCTCCCTCACTTCTTGGTGGACAGTGGCTACTCATGTGGTTCGGGGATCCGCAATTATAACAGAAACGTCTCACGCCGCGAGGTTCCTGCTCCATTCTTGCGGTCCATTCCATCCTTGTCCTGCTGGGCCCCTCGTTTTCTTGCCTGGTATATCTTGCGGTGTGGATCTGTCTTTCTTCTGGCAATGTTATCTTTTGAAAGGCTTTCAAAAGTGCGTCTGTTGAGGGGAAGCTTTGTAGTCTGGCCTGATTCTTTAAACTCGTATCCGGAATGCCATCAATAATGCAATCTACCATTTCGTCCTCATCGATTTAAATTTTATTGCCCATTATTATTTTTGTGTGAACGTATTAATGAAAGGTTTCATCTTTCCTCCATAATCTTGTTTCGAATTCTCTTCGCAATGTGCGCTTATTTTGAGGATGATGGAACTTACTTTTGAGCTTTGCCAATAGATCTTCCGAGGACATTTCGATGTGCTCTCCTTTGGACTGCAACCATTCAATGGCTTTCCCCTTTAATTTCATGATAATTCATAATTTTGTTTCTTCTTCTCCTAAATGATATGCCGATTTCAGCAATCTCACTTGCTTCTCCCAACCTTCTAGAGCGCCCACTTCTCCCGTGAAGCAGCTTAAATAATCGGCAACGATTTTGATATCTGTTGCCTTTCGCTGGCTCGATAATTCTCCGGATACGCTCAATTGTTGAAAATTCCTCAACATCTCTACTTCTCTGCGGAGGATTTCCATTTCCCTTTCTGGTAGTTCTTTTTCTTTCTTGTACATGGCGGCTTCGCGATGGTACAGACAATCCTCTCGCTCACTCACATTTGTACTTTCCTCTGCAGCCCCTGTATTGCTGGTACCTGTGTTACCCGCTTCCTTGTTCACAAGTGGAGTTTGACGCGCCTTCACAATATCCTGGATCCACGTACCTGCCGGATCAATTTCGTTCAAGCGTTGAATTAACTCAGATTTGTTTCCAGTTGTGATGCGTCCCCACTCCTTTAGTTTTTCTTTCATCTCCAGCATGGTGATGTCATTTGCACTGAACTGCACTGTAGCCATTGCACTTTTATTTTATTAACACTTAGGATACACACTGAACTCTTTGTTCTTCACACTGTTTTTTCAATTAAATGTCAATGTACCCTGGCTGGACGAGCCCCCAATTTTGTAGGATATTTGTTGTATGTGGGGTAACAGTTTGATTTATTAATTGGTTTTAAGGTGAAGATATAAAAGATATATTTGGAACGGAATATAGTATACTTAAGTCTATTTCATTAAATGCTTAAAACTCTTAACTCTTAGAACTAACGCTGATCTCTCGACTCTCAATTCTCACCCAAATCTCGTTCACTGACTCTGGGAAGACACTCTGTCTCCTCCGTATCTAATGCCTTTATACCCTTAGGCAGGCAGGCAGGCACGCACACGCACACGCACACAGTGAGGGAGGGAGGGAGAGAGAGTTTTTAGGCGCCACGCACCCTTAGGCCTGACGCGGTCATGAGGCGCTTGTATGCGCTTTCCAGCCTACAATTCCATGTATTGGTATGACTGCTATTCCCTTTTTATTATTTCTTGCTGCGTGTTTTATGTTTTTAAACGTGGGATGCTTTCCGGCGTGTAATGACAATAGATCAAAACTTCTTTGCTCCATCATTACCGGTCTATTCAGCCACATTGCTCGTTGTTTCATGTCATTTCCGCAAAACTACTTTGTACATCAGAATCAAAACTTAAGCCCAGTTCACTCGCACGTTTTTGATCTTCAGCAATTTCTTGGTCTATTTCTTCAACATCGTAACCTAGCTCTGAAACTACTTCTGACCTGCTCTTAAATCCATTCCTTACCGCCATTTGCCGTGCTTGCTGGTCTTTCAGTGGATCTACCCAATCAAACCCTTGTGCTATCCATTTTACCTCTTTTGCCTCTTTTGCGCCTTTTTCACTTATGTCTAATTCTCCAGATAGTATTGCTAATTCTAACCACCTAGCCCATACTGGCCGGCAAAACTGATATACTACCACGTTATGCTGTAACATTGCACACCTCCGGCGAAACTCTATTAACCCTGCCCTTATTGATGAATAATTAACGTTGGTAAGATCTCCTGTTAGCTGCTCATACCTTATCCCTGTGCCTACTGCTATTGCCCTCAATTACTGTTTCATGAATGCTTCATTACTTCTCCCAACATCTGATGGTTCTGAAAATTTCATATCTTCCCCTGGATCTAAAAGTTGCATCGTCCCAGGTTCTAAGCCTGACAGCGCTACTCCATGTTCATCACTCTCTCCTTCTCCCATGATGTTCGCTTCAGGATCAAGTCTCGTAATAAACCCTGCAAACATCGCTGCTGTCTTTTTTCGTACTAATTCTGCATCGTCATATTGGTCAAGTTCATAGAGCTTTAACAGTACACTGGACAACGGTAGACCACGGTACTCTTCGAATCTGCCCAGGTCTTGGCGGTCTTAGCGGTCTATAGATATGCAAAACATCGTTTGCTGGCACTCTCACTGATTCTCCAGGGTGCTCTCGAAAAAGGTAATACGAGAGGCGTATTGTTGTTATCCAAGTCTGTTAAA
This sequence comes from Nysson spinosus, assembly GCA_910591585.2. Lineage (NCBI taxonomy): Eukaryota > Metazoa > Arthropoda > Insecta > Hymenoptera > Crabronidae > Nysson > Nysson spinosus. The sequence goes on along the minus strand of OU342853.1, from coordinate 434,325 downwards.
CTCAATGCCACTGCGAATAATATTACCATTTGCAAGGGTTTGATTGCTCTTATTGTCTAAATGCTCTGATTCCTGTACTTGCAGTTGCAACGGCACACAAAGTCCATCTTCTCGTTTTCTTGTTTTCTTCTCTTCTCGAGTCTTACAAAACATTCTCCTCCTTCTATCATGCTCCTACAAACCAAAGTAGTAAACTTGTAATCCATAAAAATCACTCACTCCGCTACTGTCTGCTTCATCTGTCCATCTCAGCCATAATTCTTGGACTTTTTTCCGAAACTCTGCATCTTTTGCCTTTGACTGCGGCTTTATTCCTGTCCCAACAGAGTTACTCACTATCGTATCGATGATGTTTGCTGCATAGGATCAAATATAATTCTTACAATATCACGTGATCGACTTCGTAAAGTTTCAAGACTATGCGAGAGTAAGCTATTTATACTTCCTGTCTCTGGTTGAAAGTGAAAAAATCTTCTGCCTGAGCCTGACGCATCCCATGCTGAACCTTTTTGTTTTGGTTGTTTGTGGAATAATTGTTTAAATGATTTCAATAACATCATAAAAATCTTTTAATTCTTCTAATGTTCCATTGAATTTAATTCGATCGCATGGGCCGATGCCTTTTACTGAATTTGGCTCTTCTCCGCTTTTTCCGTCAGTATATTGCCATAAAGTCCACTCTTTCCATTCTTTCGGTAATATTGGTTCTTTGTCCCATTTTGCTATCCACAATGGACATTTTGTTAAAGTTGGCGTTCCAAATTCCTCGAGAAAATAAGCACTTCCATAGATCAATGGAAAACGTCCTGTTTCTTCATGAACTTTAGCAACAAACTCTTCCGCTTGTTCTGGCGTTATGTTTTTTCCATTTCGGTTTTCTTCAATATCAAGGGCTAGCAATACTTGAGAGTTATCTCCAACCGTTTCTAAAAAAATTTGTCTTTGCCGTTTTCTTCTACTCCAAAATGGTATGCTCCCCAGAGAATTTCTTCTTCCTCAGCGGTTTTTCTCCTTTTTGTATATTCAGGATCTACGTACTCTACCCCCTGGGTGGCTTTGTGAATTGCCATCTGCAGAACTATGCCATCTTCTTTTGCTAATTTAAAATCTATGTTCCTATCCCAATGCGAGAGGTCTACCATTGCATTTGCTAATCTCTCTCCACCTTGTATACTAGCAATACTATCCTTAATACGATTTTTCAATTGCTCTAAAAATTCTGGGTATCCACTTTCTACCATATAACTTCTCTTATAACTCCTTTACTAGTTGCAATAACAATCATTCTCTTCGCTGCGATTTTCAATTCAGATTTAATTCGTTGTCTTCTGCCAATTCTGCCAATAGATCTTTTATCTGAACTTCTCCATACCTAACTCCTATGATTGTTGTCCAATAAAAAGTTCAAAATTTGTAAAATCTCTAAAACTCCAATTATTCTCATGCTGGTTTAACCATTACTGTTACTCCAAGAATTGCAGTTATAAATATAAAAACGTTATATTAGGTGGTCCAATAAGTTCGTTCCGTTTTCGGCGCGGCGACTTTATTACCTTCTTACCTGACTAATAAACCACAATACATACTCAGGTAAAAATGTACATATTCCAGTACACTTCTAGTTTTGCTTTCGTGCGAATTAGACGTATTTTTTCAAGTTTTTCTGTAATATCTAAACTAAAATCATGACGGACAACAAAATTCATTTTCGACACATCATGTTATACGAGTTTCGTAAAGGGTATAACGCTTCGGAAACTTCGAGAAATATTTGTGTTGTTTACGGGGAAGGTGCTGTAACAGATCGTACGTGCAGAAAATGGTTTGATCGTTTTCGTGGAGGAAATGTTTCATTAGAAGATGACCATCGCGCTGGACGACCACATACTGCTGACAACAGTGCCGTACGTGCATTAGTGGAGCAAAATCGTTGCATTCAAGTGCGTGAAATTGCATCGGACCTTCAAATGAAAAAATCCACCGTGCATAATTGTTTACAGAAGATGGGATTAATTTCAAAGTTGAATATGTGGGTGCCGCACGAACTGACGGAGCGTAACCGCTCAGACAACGCTCGACCACACGTGGCAAGAAATGTTATTGAAAAATGTAATGACTTTGGCTGGGAGGTCCAGCCACACCCTCCGTACTCTCCTGACATAGCCCCCCATCAGATTATTATTTATTTCGGTGCATTCAAAATTCGGTTACCGGAAAAAAATTTGAAAACTTTTAGGTCCTCCAAAAGCACGTGGCGGAGGTTTTTAATAAAAAAAACGAAAGACTTTTATGCGAAAGGAATTATGAAGCTACCTCAGAAGTGGCAAGAAGTAATTGAAAAGAATGGTGACTATGTATGTAAATAAAATAAATTGTATTTGAAAAAAACGGCGTTTTACTGTAACGGCTGCAAACGGAACGAACTTATTGGACCACCTAATATAATTCCTTTGTTAGTAGAAAAAACTATTCTCCTTTTAGGTAACATACCTACAACCCTGAGTTCAGATTTAATACGTTGTCTTAGAGCATGTATTCTTCCCCAACACATCAGAATGAGCTAATTTGTGAAGCATAATAGTGATCATATTAAAGAAGATATTGTTTTTTGAGGTGAGAGGAGAATGCTCGTAATCTTTACTCCTGCGCCTAAAATTGGAAAGCCAGGCAAAAGTTCTTTCAACAATCCAACGTTTGGGAATAACTTGAAATCCTGTATCAACTATTTTCTTGGCAATTGTTAATAAACATCCCGTTTCCAATAAGCATCTGTTTTGTAATTTACCTACGTACCCTTGATCAGCAAAAAACTTCTGTAAAGTTGGAACTTTGCATTTAGCTTGGGCAAAAAGATTTAGAGCACTATCACGATCTTGAATACTTGCACTGTGTACTTCAGCAGCAATTACAAGACCCACCCACAGTATCCACAATAATATGGCGTTTTCTGCCCTTTATTTTTTTGCCAGCATCATATCCTCTGGATCCCCTTTTTGAGTAGTTTTCATTGACTGGCTATCAATTATACCTACTGATGGAGTTTAATTTTTACCAAACATCTCTCTTACTTTTTTAACTAGAAAATCATGAATTTCTAGCCATATTCCACTTTTTTTTCAAGCGCGAATTACAGCTATACACAGTTTTCCATGGTGGAAAATCTTTAGGTAGTTGTCTCCATTGACAGCCTGTTTTCATCACATAGCGGATTGCATTAATAATTATTCTAATATTATATTTTCTTGGTCTGCCTGTCTTTTTAGGTTCAAAATATGGCTCTATTATTTTCCATTCTTTGTCACTTATGTCGCTTGGGTACATTTAAAATTTATCTTATACCACACTTCTTACCTCTTTTCTACTTAGTTTGAAGACATGTTCTTAGATTCAATAGATCATTTATCTGAACTTCAGCATACCTCACTATGTGGTCGCCATAAGCAATCGATACAACTCTTTCTCCCTGTTGCAACTTTTGTATTGCTTACTCAACTTGAATTAAATAATCAGTCCCATTAAATAATCATTATCGTACATTTTGTTATCCTCATGCTTCTTACGATGTTTTACTCCTTGTCCTACTTTGTAGTCTAAAGATTTATTAAATTGTCTGCCCACTAATGTCTTCTATTTGCGTTGTTGCCCAATCTTGATAATAATTCCTCCCTTTCGCTTATTATTTGGTTGCTTTTGTCCCCAATTTCTCTCATTACTCTTCTCTTTCTCGTTCTTCTCTACTATACTTCATAACTTCAGCTTGCCCTTCTCCACTTGCAAGTTCTGATTTTAATCTTCTTACTTTATATTCCAATTCTACAAACCTTTCATGTTTTTTTAGCGTCTCTATCATCTGATTGATTTGCGAGCGTAATTCTCCTTCTTCTAAGCCTTCTGCTATTTTAATCAGCAATAACTCATCTATTTTATAATTTACATCAGACTGAACTATAAATAGGTTTATCATTGCTCTTATCAACAGGCTTTGCTATTAATATGTTAACATTGCTACACACAAAACGTTTGAAACTTATATTTTTTTCTAGATAATTTTTCATATCCTGCGATAATTGCTCCTTTAATTCTTCATATGCTCTTGACAGCAATGTCTCCAATTCCTTAAAAAACTCAATCTCTATATCACCTGACGTAAGAATCATTAACAAATGTTTTACTAGCTCTCTAGCATTTGATTTGATTGCATGGTAAACTGCTTTTCCTCTATCCTCTTTCAAATCATACAGTTCCGATGAACCACTTAAGCTAAATAAGTAGTTCTTAGTTTCTTCAGGAGCATAGATTGCAATATTAACTTCTCTTAATGGATGACCATTGTAGTGTATGTATGTGTGTTCGATGCGAGCGCTCTGCGTGGATTGTGGATCGTACAGAGAGACACGTTGAGGGGGAGACTTTGCGAGGCCGTCTCGGTAGCTACATCGATTGTATCACTCATAACCTCTCTAAATCACGTGTCTGTACTTCGAATACTTTCGTCCATGCCTTCCAATTACACTTAATCATACTCACTCCACTCAAATAAAATACATCGCTACACAAAATTCTATTATAATGTAAGACCTCGTCGCCAATTGTAATGTATGCGTGGTAAGTAACAAATGTATTTCAAAAGGATGAGTGATACAATCGATGTAGCTACCGAGACGGCCTCGCAAAGTCTCCCCCTCAACGTGTCTCTCTGTACGATCCACAATCCACGCAGAGCGCTCGCATCGAACACACATACATACACTACACCATCATTCAACTTTTCTAGTAACTTACTATCAGTAGTTTCTTCTGCTCCTTTAGCTGCTTGGAAGTTTGAGATAGAAATTTTGCTAGCCTAAGCTACCTCCTCTCAAATAATTGTTCAATATCACTCAGTTTCATTTCGGAATATGGCGTTTCTTCCATTTGCCTTAGCAACTCATTCATTTTCTCCAACTTCATTTTCCTACCCGCTCTAATTGATCCATGACAAGCGATAGTGGCCAATATTTTGTTCACTTTATCTTCTATTTCCGTTAATTTATCTACTATATCAATTAGCATCTCTTTTACATCTATTGTTCCCAAGATTGCAGGAATTTCTTTTCTCGTTCCTTTATCTTCTGATTGTATTTCAATACCAAAACCCATTTCAAAAAGCTCATCTTTATAAGTTTCAACCATCTCCATTCCGGCTTGATTTTTTACTTCAACTATTTCAGGAAGAAGAAGCTTTTGTCTTTTTATGCTTGATTTTTGCTTTAAACACTCGTATATCAACCTCTCGTAGGCTGCATGTTGATCTACTATAATCAGCCTATCTCCAGCCTCAGCAATAATGTAAGTATTGTAGACCTTCCGGGGAGAGAACTGTGAGGGCCATTCTGCCGGTCCTCCAGCTTTGGCTAGAAAGGAGGGGGCGGCTCACATTCCGTCTGACGCAGGTGCTCACCGGGCATGGATGATTTGGTGAGTACCTGCATAGGATCGGAAGGGAACCGTCCCCTAAGTGTCACCACTGCGGGGTGGAAAAGGACTCGGCGCAGCACACCCTCGAGGAGTGTCCCTCTTGGGCAAGTGCGCGCCGGGTCCTTCGGTGTAACGTAGGGGGTGATCGGTCGCTGCCCGGCGTCGTGAAAGCGATGGTGGGCGGTGGGGACGCGTGGGGGGCCGTGGCTTCCTTCTGTGAACATGTAATGTCACAGAAGGAGGCCGCGGAAAGGGCCCGCGAGGCGGCGGACCCAGAGGGAAGGGGGCGGAGGCGGAGACGCAATGTCCCGCCTCCAGCACCGGACGCGGCGACAGTTTAAGTCGCCGGGACCACCAGGCTGCGTGTGTTGGGGCCCCGGCAGCCAGGAACGGTGGTCCCTGAGGTAGAGGAATGCAGTTTAGTGGTCGCACCGCATCCCAAAAGGTGGATTGGCCCTGAGGGGGGCGAGGCGTGGGGGCGTCCGGAAGCTCGGGGAGTTCTCGGGCACTCCATTGAAGACGCCAGAGGAAGACCACCGGGGGGTTTTAGTCGGTAGAAATCCGACACTACCCCGGTCTTCCCCCAAAGGAGGCCGGGGTGTCTTCCGAAGATTTCCCCTCGAAAAAAAAAGTATTGTAGACCTGACAGCGTGCATATCCTAGAGGATGATCCTCTATTAAATCAATTTGTTCTCTTTCTAGAACCATAGTTCCCTTTTGGGGTGGAGATTCTCCATACTTAAAAGTTTCCGATAAGCTTTGCTCTCTTTCATCTGGTGCATTGAATTCTTTCATTAGTCGATTTTCTAAAAGACTTGGTCTCTTCTCGTAAAACTCTTTTTGACTTTTTTTCTCTTCATTATTAACCTGTTCTTAGCTTTTACTATCATCAAAAGTTAGCTCCTCTTCAATACTTTGAGACTCAACACCACTTGCTGCAAACCTCGTTGATAATGTTTTTATTATCCCTCTTCTCACTATTTCATATATTAGCCTCTTGTTCTGAAATCTTACTTCTGATTTATTCGGATGCACATTTACATCTACTTGATCGTATGGTATTTCTAAGTGCAGCACTGCAAAAGGATATCTACCCCTTGGAATAAAATCTTGATACGCATATCGAATTGCACCTATAAGTAGATTGTCTTTTATTGGCCTTCCATTAACATACGTATAGATCTGAGTTGAATTGCTGAGATTGATAGTTGGTCTACAGATGTGTCCCGTAAGTTTGATGCCTTCTTGTTCCTCTTTAACTTCCAGCGAATTGCTCTGAAATTCTTCTTCTGCTTCACATAATCTGTTAAATAATGAAGTTTGCTCAACATATTTTAAGAGCTTTTTATTACCGGAAGTGAGAGTAAACCTATAATTAATCATTGCTTAGTTATTCATGATATCAACAATGCTTTGTGTTTCTGCCCTTTCGGTTTTTAGAAATTTCAGTCTATTTGGGGTAGCGAAAAACAAATCTCGTACTTCAATATGTGTCCCTTGTGATAAAGGGTAAGGAGTTAGCTCCCCTATTTTCTCTCCACCCTCATAACTTATAGACCATCCTTCATTTACTCTTTTTGCTTTCGATGATAGCCTAATTCTACTCACTGCTGCAATGGAAAGTAAAGCTTCTCCCCTAAACCCAAGGTGCCTGATTTCTATTAACTCACTATCGCTTAATTTTGAAGTGGCATACCTCATAAATGCTAGTTCTAGATCGTTCTTTTCTATTCCATTTCCATCATCTGTCACAGTTTAAGGTTACGCCCACCACTTTCTATCTTGATCTCTATCTCTGAACTTCCAGCATCTATTGCATTGTCCACTAATTCCTTTACTACATTTGCTGGCCTCTCTATTATCTCTCCCGCTGTTATACGGTTTATGGTTTTTGTGTCTAAAAGAATCTTTGATTGAAAGTAAAATATACCCTTCATGACTTCCTTTGTCTAAGATTTATATCTCTTTTTTTGGTGGTCTTGTAATTTCTGTTTTACCTGCCTACTGGACCAGAGAGCATGCTCCTTCTGTATATATTATAATCTTCTTTTTGTCCATGCTAAAAGGATATAGATTTAATATAAAATTTGCTACTGAAATGTTGACATTAAGTTTCAAGATCTTTATCATGTAAAGGTGTGGGAGGCTAATGAACCTGTCCTCACGATATTAGGTAAATCGTAATTGAGCTTTTGGCTCGTATTTTATTAGGAGATTAGTCTCTCACACCAAAAATAAGTGTTTTTAAAGCTCTTTATAGCTACTGAATCTATGAATTCATTTGCCGTGGTTTTCAGGTACTTTATGAGGGGGTTATAAAAAGATGTACAAAAGGACGTCTAAAGTAGAGGATGCTATTCTAAGGCAGCCGTGATCTCTGACAGCCGTTTTTTTCATCAACGCATTCAAAACTTAAAAAAATAAAAATCTTGAACATTTCTTCACAATTGTGTATAATTATTAATGCTTTTTAGGTTATGATGTCGCCTTTCGCCGTATCTTTGGTACGGAAAAGAATAAAGATATCCTCATTCACTTCCTCAATGATATTCTGGGTTTTGCTGGCAAAAATGCAATACAGGATATAGAGTTTTTAAGTACTATTCAAGACCCTGATATTTCCTCTAAAAAGCAAAGTATTGTTGATGTCCTCTGTAGAGATTCTTCAGGTATTCAGTACGTTTGCGAGATGCAGGTCGCTAAAACCAAAGGCTTCGAAAAACGTGCCCAATTGTAGAAAGATATAATATTATAATTCAGCTCTACTGTTATTTGTACACGGGGTGAACTATCGTATCAAGAATATTTCGAAGACCGTTTTGTTCAACTGCTCTGGATAGAATGCTCCTTTCTTCATCTCTTAGTGTCCCCAAGCCCACTCCTCATCCGTTCGAGATAAGTGGCCCTCCGGAAATCGGAGACATCCTCCAATAGCATTCGCTCACATTCGGCCAAACTGACCAGATCGTTGTCCTCGACGTTTTCCTGGAGCTATCCTTCTGTAAAGCAGTCGTAATAACCATCCTAATTAGCATAGTCAGAGATCTTAGATAAGAGGTAATTGATTGCTCCGAACCACGGCCACCAATCCACAGTGATCAGTTCCGCCTAGCGCCCGCGGCTCGACCCAATGCAAATACCCGGCATACACCATTCAGGTTAAAGTTAAGCAGAACGTTCAAAGGTTACATTACAGCAGTTTTACGGTCGCTAGCCTTGCCAGGGGCACTGGGCAACTGAGGGGGCGACCAGCCGCCTCAGTCCAATGTTAACCCCGACTGCGACTACTTCCGGTCCTGGTCTCCGCCCAAGTCGCCTTTGGGTACAGAATCGACCACATTCCGTACCTCGACCACCTGCACTCGACCTGGGTCCCGGCCTCGCCCGTGCCCCTCATTAGATACAACTCTGACTCCGAATTGATCTTCAGAGCTACGGACTCCGACCCAAGACTATATGCCGTCTTGTGATACATGCAGCAACAGTAGCCCTCCGTCGACTCACCATGCTCCCTTGGTAGCATCAAATGTCACCCATCTCCGCATACTGTCGACGGCTATCACGCTGCGACTGTTAGGGGACTTTTTCAAATCCCGCAGATCAAGGACCTCGTACCTGTCGTTCGGTAGGACTGCGGTCACCTTGAAAGGCCCCTTTGCTACGGCCAACAGTTTTCTGTTTTCCCCGGTTGCTGCGGGGTTGGATGCCACCATGACAACATCTCCTACTGCATACTTGGGTGGTTTGCACCTCCGTGCGTCGAACCGCCTTTTCTGTTCTCGTTGCGCTGAATCCGTGACCGCCTTGGCAGCGTCACGCATCTCCTGAAGATCCACCTGATCCAATAACCTCGCATCCGCCAAGCTGCGCGGTTTATACCCGAACAATAGCTGCGTTGGCGATTTCTGGGTGGTCCGGTTGGTGGTGCAATTAATCGCGCTCTGGACTTTCTTTACGCTTTCGTCCCATCGTTCCTCGGCCACACCAGCACAAGTAGCCGCAAGTGAGCTCAAAACTGTGCGGTTCATCCTCTCGCACTGGCCGTTTGCACGCGGCGTAGCCACGGCATTGAGTACGTGCTTTACGCCACGAAAAACGTGCTCTTCGCAAAAGGCCTTAAAGGTGTGCGACGTGAAGGCCGATCCTCTATCACTTATAATGCGGGACGGTACCCCGAAAATTGCAATTAATTGACTCAACGCCTTCAGCACACCCTTTACCGAAGTGTCTCGGACAGGCTCAAGTATACAGAATTTTTTGAAACCGTCAACAATAGTGTAGGATATTGTTGTATGTGGGGTAACAGTTTGATTTATTAATTGGTTTTAAGGTGAAGATTTAAAAGATATATTTGGAACGGAATATAATATACTTAAGTCTATTTCATTAAATGCTTAAAACTCTTAATTCTTAAAACTCTTAACTCTTAGAACTAACGCTGATCTCTCGACTCTCAATTCTCACGCAAATCTCGTTCACTGACTCTGGGAAGACACTCTGTGTCCTCCGTATCTAATGCGTGCCTTTATACCCTTAGGCGGGCAGGCACGCACGCACACACACGCACACGCACACGCACACGCACACGCACACGCACACGCACACGCACACGCACACGCACACGCACACGCACACGCACACGCACACGCACACAGTGAGGGAGGGAGAGAGAGTTTTTAGACGCCACGCACCCTTAGGCCTGACGCGGTCATGAGGCGCTTGTATGCGCTTTCCAGCCTACAATAATAAGAACTTGCGTATTCTTATTACGACTACGAATGAACGGGCCGACATGATCGAGATGTATGGTGTGGAATGGCATCGCTATTTTTTCTATGGGATGTAACAATCCGGGCTTTCGCCCACACGAAGGTTTGTAGTATAAACAATTGAGACACGACCGTACATACTTGGAAACGAATTTCCTCATTCCCTTGAACCAATCATTTTCCTGTACTTTCTCTAGCGTCTTTTCCGCAGCAAAATGACCTTGTTCGTCATGACAGTACCTTACTACATTAAATCGGGACATTTTCGGTACGATCCACTTCTCCCCCTTCTCCGTCTTTCGAAAGATTACACCTGCCTTGAGGACATACTTGTCGAAGTATTGCCTAGTACCCGACTCTATATCTCCTGATTCTAATATCTGGCGAATAATCTCCAGATTTGGATCCTGCAGTTGTGCAACCTTATTCCATTCCGCCTCTGTGATGTCGATAGCACAACATTCCACCGGGTTTCTACTTAAATAATCTACATGGGGTAACTTCGTACCCGGACGATAAACAATATCAAAGTTGTAATCCTGTAAATATACCCACCAGCGAGCTACTCTAGGCTGGATATCCTTTTTATTCGCTGTAGCCCGAATCGCACTACAATCGGTAAAACGATCACGACCGTAAATTTTATTCCTAACAGATATACTCTAAACGTTTGTAACGCCACAACCACTGCCAAAGTCTCTAAATCATGCGAATGGTATTTTGGCTCCTCGGGAGTGGTTTTTCGACTGTAATAAGCTACTACTCGTTTCCCGTTCTCGTCTTTTTGAAACAGTATTGCCCCTAGTCCGACTGCACTGGCATCCGTATGCACTTCAGTTTCCAGTGTTGGATCATAAATGGCCAAAACAGGTCTATCTACTAATACTTGCTTCAGTTCCTTAACCGCCTTGGACTCCTTAGGACCCCACCTCCAGGGCACATCTTTACGTAATAGATCCGTTAGCGGAGACGCTTTACGAGCAAAATCCTGGATAAACTTACGAAAGTACCCAGCGGGGCCCAAGAACTGACGAACTTGTTTTATATTCTGAGGATCAGTAGCTTTTAAGACGGCCTCGACTTTGTATGCTCCTGGGCGTACTCCCTCCTCTGAGATCTCTCGGCCCAAATAATCTAAGTTCTTTTGAAAAAATCTACATTTGGTCAAATTCAAGGTCAAGTTATTTGCTCGCAACGCCTTTAAAACGTCCTCTAACTGCTGAAACGCCTCCGCTAAGATTTCGGATGCAATTAGCACGTCATCCATGTACACGAGTGCAAGGTCTTTAAGTACTCTTTTAATCATAGCTTAAAAAACTGGAGGGGCATTAACCAATCCAAACGGCATACGCAGGAACTCCCATTGTCCATCTGGGGTAACAAATGCGGTTTTTTCTATCGAATCGGGATGTATCGGAAGCTGATAAAACCCTGATTTTAAGTCCAGAGATGTAAATATTTTTGTATTACTAAGCTGGTCTATTTGATCTTCAATAATTGGCAGCGGAAATTTTATAATCTTCGTTCTTCGATTAAGAGCTCTATAATCTATTGCCATGCGGGATTCCCCATTTTTCTTTTTAACGAGTACTACTGGACTACCGTATGGCGACGTACTTTCGCGGATAATACTATTTCTCTCTAACTCCGCTACCAAATCTTTGACCTTATCCCGATCAGCTTTTGAGAGACGGTATGGTTTGTGAAAGACCGGCTCGTCGTCCGTCAGGTCCATTTTCATTTCCCCCGCCGTGTTTCGACCTAACTCTTCATAATTGAATGAAATGCAATCCCTCCAGATGTTCAACAAGCTCAACAACCGAGTCCTACTCCTAACATCGAGATCGTTAATCAAAATATCACCTTCCACTACAGGTCTCCTCTTGCTCAGATCTACCATATTAATCTCCAATTTGTTATTTATTTTGCCTAACTCATTGTAAGTAAATGTTATACCGGAAGAATTCGATACACCTGTTCGCTTGAACACCTGCCTTGAATAGAACATCCCGACCGATAATGTTCTCTTTTGACAATTGATCATCCGCCACAATCAAACGAAGGGAATTTTGAAGGGAATTTCATCAATAAATATATTAATTTTTGAGCGTGCCACGGGTACTACCAACGAATTATTGAATCCGAATAGCGTCTTTGTGGTTGCTTTGAATGCGAGGCCCAGTTTGCGAGCTACACTTTCTCGGATTATCGAGCAATCACTGCCTAAATCAATCGTGCATACCTTCTCTTCTTTCCCTACCAAACATTTCTTAAGTGGTTTGCTTATTTGCCCTGTCTCAATCTCTAACACTTGAGCCGAGAGGCCCTCATTGTCTACGCACGACTGCTGTAACCTTCCCTCTGTTAGTCATGTCCCCATTTCACCCTTCCCTTTACGCTCTCTACGCTGCTTTTTATAACACTGATGTTCCGTATGTCCTGAAATACTACAATATCCGCATCTTACCGCTTTAGTTTTGTCGTGCATAACCGTAGTATTCTCCGCCCCCCTAACTAACTGGGCTCCTTTTGACCCTTTATTGTCGCCACTCGTTCCGTTATTTTCTACGTTAGGGCAATTAAACTTTTGATGACCCTTTTTCCCGCAACGAAAACACGCATCCGAATCGAAGCGCTTAGGCCTATCCCCCGTGCCCTCCTGACCTACTGTCCGTTTCCTATCTTTCACCGCTTTTGCACTACTCGCTATTTCTACCGCCAGGGATTCTAAACACCGCGAGAGTTCCGGAATTGTCCTTTACTTAGCCGTCGTCAAACTCATTCTTATCTGGTCATCATGTATCCCGTGTACGACGAATTCCACCATCTTCTCTTCCGGAACTACTAAATTTAATCTGTTCAGCCTTTTTATTTTCTCAAAACAATACGATTGTAAGCTCTGGTCCGGAGTACTTTTATATAATACGGCGGTTTCTAACAATTTTCCACAATTTTCTTCTCCAGAAAACTGACGGACAATTGCTTCTGAAAATTCGCTCCACGTCATGGGCGAGCTGGCAAGACCGTCGTACCATTTTCTCGCGATCCCTTGCAACTTAATCGCCGCGAAACAAAACTTTATCGGTATCATCCCAATTAAATACTTTAGCGAATTCATTAATTTTTGTTAACCATTCCAACACCGACAACTCTTTTGTTTCCGGGTCGAACTCCGGTATGACCCTCTCATTCGTATATCTCTTAGATTGCCTTGAACCCGTCTTAATGGCGTCCGTCAATCTTGCAAAATCAGACTCACCCGATGCCGAGGTACCATTACCCAGACTGATGCTCGTCCTGTCGTCCCGACGCTCCCTCGATAGGCTTCTACTGGGTGTTTCCCCACGCCTCGACCTCGAAATTGTGTCCCTATGTCCCCTCCGAACATGCGGACTCCTGGAGCGGTGTCGACTGTAGCGACTAGATTCTCGGAGTTTTTCATGACCCCGATCCCCCGGCGTCTTTGATTGACTCCTTCCGCGGGGTGACCGCGACTCTTTCCGCCTCCGATGTGTTTTCTTTGATCGCTTACTGCGATCACTTTTGCTTGCTTTGTACGGCATCTTATGACCACTTTTAAGACCCGCACTACGTCAATTACTACCCAACACTCGAACTTAATTATCGCAAAATTGGAAAATTAATTTTACACGTGTATGTATCCCACTTCTGAACTGTAGAAAGATATAATATTATAATTCAGCTCTACTGTTATTTGTACACGGGGTGAACTATCGTATCAAGAATATTTCGAAGACCGTTTCGTTCAAATGCTCTGGATAGAATGCTCCTTTCTTCATCTCTTAGTGTCCCCAAGCCCACTCCTCATCCGTTCGAGATAAGTGGCCCTCCGGAAATCGGAGACTAAACATCCTCCAATAGCATTCGCTCACACAATACTATGCAGCTAAAGCTTATTCAAGGCAACCTGATAAAGGCGACCACTATCATAACCTTAAGGAAATTATCTTCATTGCTATAGCAGATTGTGTACTGTTTCCTAATAAGTCTGAGTACAAATACTATAGAGTAGCATACTATTCGAGATGAAGACACTAATGAGCATGATCTAAAAGATTTTTATTTTATATTTATTGAATTGCCAAATTTCCGAAAACCAAAGAAGATCAGCTTTCAAATATAGTTGAAAAATGGATCTACTCCTTTAAATATGCAGATGAGACTAGTGAAGAAGAGCTGGAAAAAATAATAGGTAGTGATGTAATAATTAAAAAGGCCTATGAAGAGCTAAATAGATTCAACTGGTCAGAAAAAGACTTGATTGCCTATGTACAGGAAATAACACGTATTCTTGATGAACAGGCTGTCCTCGCTCAAAAACTTGATGATGCTACTGAAAACGGTACAGAAGAAGGCGAAAAACAGGCTAAAATTGCTGTTGCTAAAAATTCACTTAAAGCAGGTATATCTATTGATGTTATCGCTGAAATCACCGGCCTTTATGTGAATGACATTAAACAACTTCAGGAAGAAATTGTCTGATATGATCTGATATGATAGTTGCTTTTCCACAGTTGGATCATTTAAGTAAGCTTGAGGTTCATTGTCTGTTTTTACTGGCAGTTGGCTTTCTAATCGACTAACATTAGTAAAAAAAAGCAGTAGTAAGATTACTAGCCATAAAATTAACTGCTCCTTTAACTAGTTGTTCTAATAAAGATCATTTCGGCTTACGTGTTTGCTCTGCCTTTTCAATTTCACGTTTTGAACCTATAAAAGGAATTACTTTGGTTGCTTGTACTACTTCTTCTATGTTCTTGCTATTTCTCAAGCTATCAAGATATTCTCTAGCTGTCATACTAACTTCTCTTTTATCTAGGTGATCTTGGAATTTTTTGCTACTCAAATTCATTTCAGCATTAATAAGTAACGGTACACTACCTTCTACGTTAATATTGGTTCCAAAGTCATATAACCGCACTCTAAATAATTCTTGACCATTAATCTTAATGAGACCAAGTTCCTTATCTAGTTCTGCCAGAAGTTGACGTTCTGTCTTAATTTCTTTCGCTAAAACTTGTTTATCTCCTAAAACAGCTAAAACAGCTTATTAGCTTGCTCAACATCAAAGTGTTCAACAAGAAAGCCTTTTTCTCCCATTTCATAGCCAGCAAACTTTACTGCTTTTTCTATAACTTTTATAAGCTGGTCAACGCTTTTTAACCCAGAAATAAATGCCGCATTGCTATCAAAATAAGCATAGTTATCACCAATTCTATAAATTGCAACAACGTGGTTATTTGTAACTAGGTGAATAGCAAAATCACCTTTAATTCCAGCTATATAATGTGATAAATCTTCAAGTGTTTTATAGTTCTCAGTAGGAACCAAGTTTGAAGGCAGACTATTCGTAGGTGAACTTAGCTGCTGTTCAAAACTATCAAGTAACCCACTGAAAACAAAAACTTCTCTTTCTTCCCTTTTAGATATTTGTTTACCCTGTACTATGCGCTCATAAATTTTAGCTGAAGTCTCTAAGTTACTTAAAAATGGTTTGTGTGAAAACAAAGCTTGGGATAAGCCACGTGTAATTGCTACACATTTACCATCAACCTTCACTCCTCGTTCTTCAAATGAGGGTAGATAAAGCCCTTGCTCTACTGGTTCAATGGATGACACAAATTTTGATAAGTATGAAAATACCTCTAGTTGCTTCTTGTTATGGTGTACTGATTGTACTTGTTTTTTTCTTTCTTCCTTGTCTTGAGGGTAAACCTCCTAAGTTACCTGCTGAAGTCTTATCATCTTGTCTGCTCTTACTTCGGTTCTTCCGAGTTTTCTCCTTAATTTTAGAATCGCTTTGCTGTAAATTACCCAAATTTTGCTCTTGCTTCATTCTGCCAGATAAGCTGCTCGGTTTAAAACCTGTATTGGTTGCTCTATCTCCTTCACTAATACTCTCCTTATCTAAGAAGGCAGAAGGAGCTTTTCTCACTTTCTCGTATAATATATTAGATATCTTATTTTGTGGGTTGTTTGCGGTAAGGTTATCTAAATAACCCGTTTTGTTTCCTGCTTTATCAAAACAAAGATCATGCAGTTTTTCAAAGATAGAACAAATATTTATTCCTACTCCACGTAATATCCTAGATAAATCTTTCGGAGTAAAAAGTTCTTCCTCCGCTAAGAAATGATCTAAATAATTCTCATTACTAAAACATAATTTATGAAAATTCCTTAAAATAGAAGCGGCGTTATTTCCTGCCATAGATAATATATTGGATAAATCATCCGATCTAAAACCTGCATTATAGAAATAATCTAAAAGCTGTGTTTTGTTTCCTGTCTCGTCAAAACAAACATCATGAAAATCTTTTAAAACAGGACAAATATTAGCTCTTGTTCCATGCAATATATCAGATAAATTACTCAGCGTAAAACCTTCTTTCTCATTTAAGAAATGATTTAAATATTTTTTTGTTTCTCCTGTAAAACAAAAATCATGAAATTCCTTTAAACTATCTGCTGCTGCACTCAATATATTGCACAAATCACCCGGTCTAAAACCTGCATTATAGAAATCATCTAAAAGTCCTGTTCTTTCTCCTTCGTCATCAAAACAAACACTGTGCAATCTCTTTAAAATAGAGGAAGCACGAGCTCCTGCTCCACATAATATGCAGGATAAGTTACTTGGCTGAAAATCTGCATTATAGAAATCATCTAAAAGTCCTGTTCTTTTTCCTTTGTTGTTAAAGCAAACACTATGCAAGTTTTCAAAAGCATCTTTAACATTAGCTCCTGCCCCATTTAAAATACTGGATAAGTTATGTATCGTAAAACTTTTTTCCTCATTTTTTTTCTTAATAAAGTGCTTTAAATGCTGTTTTTTCTTTCCTTCTACATCAAACCAAAGATTATATAAGTCTTTAAAAGCTTTTGCAGCATTAGCTCCTGCTCCATGCAAAATACTGGATATATTAGTTAGGTTTATTCCTTCCTCCTCTAGAGTTTTTAAATATTGTGTCCTTTCTCCTTCTGCATCAAACCAAAGGTCGTACAAGTCTTTAAAAGCTTTTGCAGCATTAGCTGCTGCTCTACCCAAAATGCTGGACATATTAGATAGATTTACTCCTTCATCTTCTAGAGTTTTTAAATATTGTGTTTTATTTCCTTTCGCATCAAACCACAGATCATATAAATCTTTAAAAGCTTTAGGAGACTTAACTCCTGCTCCACTCAAAATACTGGACATATTAGGTAGATTTACTCCTTCCTTTTTTAGAGTTTTTAAATATTGTGTTTTATTTCCTTTCGTATCAAGCCACAGATCATATAAGTCTTTAAAAACTTTTGCAGCATTAGTTCCTGCTCCATTCAAAATACTGGACATATTAGGTAGATTTACTCCTTCATCTTCTAGAGTTTCTAAATATTGTGTTTTATTTCCTTTCGTATCAAACCACAGATCATATAAGTCTTTGAAAGCTTCTGCAGCATTAGTTCCTGCTCCATTCAAAATGCTGGACATATTAGGCAGATTTACTCCTTCATCTTCTAGAGTTTTTAAATATTGTGTTTTATTTCCTTTCGTATCAAACCACAGATCATATAAGTCTTTGAAAGCTTCTGCAGCATTAGTTCCTGCTCCATTCAAAATGCTGGACATATTAGGCAGATTTACTCCTTCATCTTCTAGAGTTTTTAAATATTGTGTTTTATTTCCTTTCGCATCAAACCACAGATCATATAAATCTTTAAAAGCTTTCGCAGCATTATTTCCTGCTCTATTTAAAATACTGGACATATTAGGTAGACTTATTCCTTTTCCTTTCAGAACTTCTAGATATTTTATTCCTTCTCCTTTAATTAAAAAACCTAAGAACTGATAAAATGCAGGTGTTCCTTCTCTACCAACCACACTTTTAGCAAATTTGACTTCCTCATTAATGTCTTTATTTTGAATTTCCTGATAACTAGATGTATTATTTTTTATATCTCCCAAAAGCTTTTCCATTATTCCTTTTGTAATAGGGCCAAATTCATGAGATTCTGACCAACGTAACGCTATTTCATGTAATTCTTCGTAATTATATGGAACATTAGACTCATCTATCTCATTTCTAATAACCTCATTCAACTCTTCCTTATTAGATTGGTTAACCGCAAATATTAGTCTATCTAAAAATTTCTCTTTTATTTCTTTTTCTTTTTCATTCTCATTAGAAAATCTTCCTTCTTCTTTTTGCAAGGAAGATGGAAGCTTTAATAGACTTAAAAGCTTTTTTCTTGTTGTTTTTTCTTGCGCAAATTGATAGAGACCATTCTCATTTATACACGAACAATCTTTTAAAATTTTATATTCCCTTTTTTTAATATCTATACTATCAAATTTTAAAGGATAAAAATCTTTGTAGGACCCTTGTTTGAACTTCTTTTCTTCTGTAAGGTCTAGATCTGCATTAGTATAGATAATAAAATATTTCGTATTCTCATTTAATTCTTCAACAAAAAGAGTAAGATGCTTATTAATAGAAAACGTATGTTTTCTTGAAGGAAATAACTGACTATGACCAATATTACTATCTGCATTATGAGCCTTTATGTAAGTAATCCTATCTTTATAATTGATAGTAATGTCATTAGATATACCATGGCTTTCAGAATTTATGGAAAATATATTTTTATGCAAAAACATGTCATGCAAGAAGGACATTAATAAATTGAATTCATATATAATGCCAGGTATATAATTCCCAAGCTTTTTATCCTTTTCTGTGGCTGTTAAATCACGTAATACTCCTTTTTGTAATGCTATATAATCATCTTGAACTTTACAATTTTTTTCTATTTCGTTTTTCATAATACTGTTCAGTTCTTCTCTATTAGGCTGATTAACTGCAAATACTAATTTATCTAAAAATGCTTCTTTTATTTCTTCCTGAGAAAGTTTTCTTTCTTTTCTTTCTCTTATTTCTTTTTGCACAGCAGACGAAAATTCTAATCGCTTTAATAGCTCTTTTCTTGTTGTTTTATCCTGCGAAAATTGATAAAAACCACGCCCTTGCGTATTATCATTTGTAAATAAGAAGTCTTTTAAAATGCCACATTCTTCCATATTTATGCTATCAAATTTAAAAGGATAAAAACTCCAGGACCGCCCTTTTTTTAATTTCTTTTCTTCTGTAAGGCCCAATCCTGAATTGGTATAGATAATAAGATATTCTATATTATTTAATGAACCATCTAATTTAGAAATTAGGTGTTTAACAAAACTATCAAAGTAATCATTAATAAAGAAACTTCGTTTTTCTTTTTCTCTAGTAAATAATTTAGCATAACTAATGCAATTATCTATATAATACTTGTCTACATTTTCAATTTGTATATGTATAGACTTCTCTTTATAGCGGAGAACAATATTACTAAATTTATCAGTTTCAGAACTTCCAAACTCTAATGACAATGAAGTATATTTATCTTCATATATAGACTTTCTAAGTGAGCAAAGCACAGACAAGTCTAATTGATACATAAGTTCAATCAAATGATGAGGAATGTGTCGCTTAGTCTGAAAAGCATTATGCAGTTCATCCTGTTCAGGTTTATTCTGTAAATCACTAGGAGATTCTAAATCTTCATTACTAGCAACATTTACATCCATGCGCGCCCTTTTTGGTGCTTTATTATCTTTATCCGTAACAGAACGCCCACGTTTTCTACCCGTTTTATGATTTTCCTTATCTGGACTTCTTGAGCAACCACTTTGTTTGTATGTGGGGTTTTCAATATCTTGTAATGGTGTAGAAATGTAAGATTGAGAAATGTTGTTTGAATTTGAACCTACCACATTACCGTAAACTTCCTCTCTAGAAACTTTTATGCTTCTCTTTATATCTTTTTCAATATTACTAAGAAGTGGTACAAAATGGTTCCTGTAATTCACTATGTAAATAATATTATTACCTGTACCTACCTTACCTTTAGTAACATGTAATCCATCTATCTCTTTATCTCTCAATTCTATAGTCCTAACTTTCAGGCCATACTTTTCGCATATCATTTTTCCTTCAACTTCAGGTCTTCCCCATATAGCATTTTCCAACTTTAGAATTTTTATTTCTGAACCAGAGCTTGTATTTTCAATGTCTTCTGCAGTACATTCAATACGCGGAATATATTCACAAAGTTTTTCACCTTCTCCTTTTAAAGCACTACCCAACCATGAACCTTTTTTTGATCGATTAACTTTTTGTGCATATTGCTTACAATTTTCCCGCAAAGACTTTGCACTAAATCCTTTACTACCTGTAATCAGACCTTTATCTTTTAGCTCGTTCAATCCTTGAGCTATGGAATCAAAGAAACAATCCCCTTCGCCTACAGCAGCTCCTATCTTAAAGCCCTCAGGCAATTTCTTCCTTAGTGTCTCTAAAAGTTGATTAAGCTTCTTTTTTTCCTCTTCATCACTTGCATTTTTTATCCTACTAAAAATGGAAATAGGATCTCTAGTAACGAAATCTGACTTTTTTAGAGTGCTCTCACTACTAGGTGATTTACCGGACTCTTTATTCCCTGCTAACATATCGACTCACTATACTAAACTATTCACATGATAGTCGAAAAAATAAAAAAAATGAAATCTTATCTTTTTATGACTAATAACATGATTTCAATAGGTATGTATTTCAATATTTTCTGTCATTAAATTAATAATATGGTCGGTTTTGTTTAATTAAAAATAATAACCGTGAGAAGAGTTTTTCTTGGAATCGCGTGGTCTGCAGAGCACAATTTTTGAATATGCATCAAGCCAATATCGATCGAGTACCCCCATATATAGAAGAACTAAACTTCAATAACATTAGATCCTTTAAGTGTATGTTGCTTTACATTTGATTCGACTCTCTCTATTGTAGCACTGAGCTTTAATATCATATATGTAATGCCACCAACCGCTAATGCAAATGTCGACGAGTTTTACCATTAGCGTCTTTCAATAAAGGATTTTCCCCTTCTGCTAGTAAAGATTCTGCTACTTCTGTGCAGTTATAGCAGTTATAAATAGCAGCTAAATGTAAAGGAGTACGACCTTTTAGTAACGTATGTGATCTGTCTTCTACACACATCTTACTAAACTATCTATAGCTATCTATACTATACTATACAACTACTTTCATAGTTGGCTCTTTCGCCGTTAAGTATCTAACTATTTTGGGGTAATTCTTATAGAAGGCACTATGTAAAGAAGTATTTCCATCTTTGTCCACTAAATGAATATCTGCTCCTGTTTCCACCAGAAATTTTATCATTTCTATATTTCCATTGGCAGAAAATTGCCATGCACTTGGCAGGGGAGCATTTTCGTTACGACCTTTCTTATCAATATTTGCTCCTTTTTCCACTAGAAGTTTTACTATTTCTATATGGTTATTATTAGCAGATAAGTGAAGAGTAGCATCCCCTACTTTATTTACTGCATTAAGATCTGCTCCTTTTTCCACTAGAAGTTCTGCTATGCCTATATGACCTTTAACAGCAGATAAGTGTGAAGCGGGTGTATAGGGTATGAATTAATAACACTGTGTACTTTGGAACTTGCTGTAGCTATAATTACTATGTCGTCACTATGCGAAGGCTCTAGCCGATCTGTTCCTCTTTACGGCGTCGTCCCTAGGCGTCCTCTTCTGTGGCGCTACCTAGTCGACGATCTAGCCCCTGCTAGTTCCCTAGGCGGGCACTACAAGTGTAAAGAAGTATTTCCATCTTTGTTCACTAAATGAATACCTGCTCCTTTTGTTACCAGAAGTTTGACTATGTTTATATTGCCGTTTGCAGCAGATAAGTGCAGAGGAGTATTTCCATTTTGATCTTTTACATCAACACCTGCTCCTTCTGCAAACAGTAATTTTCTAACATTTCTATCTCCGAAATTCGCAGCAAAATGTAATAATGTATATTCTCTTGAGCTATGGTTAGAGTCATCTTGTACCTTGAAAACATAATTTATATCGAGCCCAGATTCTTTCCATTGATCACACTCATGCCTTATATGTTGTATGCTATTCCTCTCTTGATCTAATTTCTTGAGCTTATTCTCATAATCTAGTTTCTTGGATGTCATAAAACATTCCGCTTTGCTAAATTCACTATCATATTTGCTCTTTAAGTCACTTTTTTTTCGTTCCATACTAGATTGTACTTCTCTACATTTCCTATCATATTCAACCTCTAAGCTACTTTTTTTCCATTCCATATTACATTCTACTTCTCTGCATTTCCTATCGTATTCGCTCTCCAAGCCTTACAAAGAAGCTTACAAAGAAGTAAAAGCAAATTCTGTATCTCTTTGATATAATTTCAATCCAATAATCTTACCTCTTCGTTAATTCGAATCCAACAATTGTATCTCTTTGATATAATTTAAATACAATAATCGTATCTTTTTGTTGTAATTTGAATTCAAAAGATACTCTTCTCCTTGAATAGGGCCATTAGAGTGATTAATTTCATCTAACCTTGTTGAACTATATTCTCGTAATTCATTTTCTATCTTTGTAGTTATGTCATTGCTACATATACTTGGATTATTCTCTATTCCTTGTAATACCGTTTCAAATATATTTTCCGTAAAATCCATTATACCACACATCAAAATTAAACATATGGTAAAATCATACAGGTACTTAGTAAAAAAGCGTTTTTGCTTATCAGTTCTAATCTCTGAGATTGTTTTCTTTTGTCTTTTCCTTGGTTATATATATCTTTACATAGATATTAAAACAACATTTCTACTATTCCACAAATTGACCTTATCCATAAAAAATGGAGAAAAAGTTAGTATTTTTTACAAAAAGTATGGTACCAATAAAAAGGGTTTTGTTCTATTCAGAGTATAAAACTATCATAAATTTTTCTGTTATTTCCAAATAAATCATTATTAACTTAAGAATATATATTACTAATAACTTAAATAATCTAACTACTTCCAGCAATCAAAACCAGCCGTTGTGAGAAGTGTTTTTTTTTTAATGCGTTGGTCTACTGCAAAAACTTAAGACCTGCTGCAGAAGAAAAAACAGAGTATTTTATTCTTTATGGTAATTGTGATCTTTAAAAAACATGTTTAAAAATACCTCTTTTAATTTTTGTAGCAGGTCTCAATATACTACTACTTTAATTGAAAGCCTTGCTCAATCCTTGAGGTTGTTTAGTACTTGAACACTCAAGATTACTATTTATGCCTTTGTTTTTAATCGTTTCTGCAAATGCCCTGTAAGTAACTTTAAGCTTAGGAACATGCCTTTCTTTCACATCTTTAAAATCTAAACACTTTAGTGTTGGAGTAATTAGTTACTCCCGTTTCTCGTTGAAGATCACTATTATCCCTATAAGATATAGAAAAGTTTTTTATACCAAAAAATGACATATTTTGAAAATCTTTTTCATAATTTTTTGATAAAACATCAATTAATGGTTTATGATTATGCAGAAAAATTTCTTTTTTTACTTCACTGGCTTTATTAATAAGAATATAAGCATATTCTGAATATTGCTTTTTTAAACCTTCTTGGTTATCTAATATGCTGTAAACTGCGTACGCTTTCACTTCCCTCAAAAATACTAGTCAACTTTGTTACATCACTTTCCTTTAAGAAGTCATACAGTGGCCTATTTCCCCTTTTAAGTTTTTTGATTTCTTCCTTACAGTTTTGAAAATGCTGTAAATAACTGTTATGCCTCTCATTTGAAGTATTTAGGAGTCCTTTCATCTCTATCTACTATATTAACATCAGCTTTTGCTTTTATTAGAGCCTGTACTATCTCTAAGTGACCTTTCTTAGCAGCCTGACATAAAGGAGTCCTTCTAAATAATTTATCTACTATATTAACATCAGCTTTTGCTTTTATTAGAGCCTGTACTATCTCTAAGTGACCCTCCTCAACAGCCTGATATAAAGGAGTCATTCCTTCTCTATTAACATCAGCCCCTGCTTCTATCAACCTACTGACTTCTTCTACCTTTCCTTCTTTAACAGCGGCAAAAAGTTGTTCATTCAATTCTTCTTGTTGTATTTCGTTCATAAATTACCTGTAACTTATAGATATACTATATAATGTAAATATTTAATATTTATTGACATTATCATATTTACATTATATATGGAATTTTTCACTAGTACATATTTGGAATGACAGCAATTCAAACGCTCCCTTTTCTAAGCATTTGCATTTTTCACATACTTTTGCCTCTTTTTCATCCTATTGCACCTTTCATGCTCTTTGCCACATTTTTATGCTGGCCAAAAGGTTTTTAGATTCCATTTTTGCTGTAGATCTGCCTTGATTTCTCTTTGCCATCTCAAATGAATTACTATTAATTTAGTATTGTATTCTATTAGGTGCCCAACTAAGTTCGTGCGGTTTTTCCCGCGCGGACCACTTTATTGCTCCTAGAGCCAATGTTTTTATTGCTTTACCTGATTTACCTTTGGGAGGTGTTAGAGGAAGTCAAAATGAGTCAGTATGTAGAAAAAAATCGTAGTGTACACTTCATTTTCGTCTATAATATTACTTCGAAAATGGCCGTGTCTAACGCCGTAATTCGCGCATATTTGCTTTATGAGTTGAAACTTGGAGCCAAGGCTTCGCAAGCGGCCAGACAAATGTGTGTGGCCTTTGGGGACAGTGTATTAAGTAATCGCACTGCGCAAAAGTGGTTTCAAAAGTTTGAAAGTGGTAATGAAAGCCTCGAAGATGAGCAACGCGACGGACGTCCGATTCTTATGAATAATCAAGTTTTGCGAGTGGATATTGAGACAGATCCCAAAATGTCGTGCAAAATGCTTGCAGTCAAGCATGGTATGTCTGAAGAAACGATTAGGAAACATCTACACACTGTAGGTAAAGTGTATCGTGTAGGAAGGTGGGTACCGCACGAACTTACCGAGAGCCAGAGATGCCAAATCGTAGCGGCTTGCGTTTCCCTACTCTCACGGTTCCAAAACGATCCGTTTTTGAATCTTATTCTTACTTGTGATGAAAAATGGGATGAAATGGGTCACATACACAAATAAGAAGCGACCTTCCTACTGGTTAACACCCGGGGAACCTGCTCCATCCACTGCAAAACCGGCCCTTCACCGACAGAAGATTTTGTTATGTGTATGGTGGACAACAGCCGGAATTGTTCATTTCGAATGTTTGCAAAAAGGCCAAATGATCACCGCGGACCTGTACTCTGCTCAGCTTCAAAAAGTACAGGAGGAATTGAAGAAAAAACAACCGGGACTTGTAAATCGGAGAGGTGTACTCTTGCTGCAGGACAACGCCAGACCACACGTTGCGAATAAGACCCGAGAAACATTTTGCAACCTCGGATGGGAAACTTTAATTCATCGTCCATATTCACCGGACCTTTCCCCAACAGATTACCACCTTGTTTTAGCATTACAAAATTATATAACAAATAGGAACGTCATAAACGGAGTGGAAGTAAAGAGGACAGTGTCTGAGTTTTTTAATAAGAAAAGCGTAGATTTTTATAAAAATGGGATTTTGAAACTTGTGTCACGTTGGCAAAAAATCATAGAATATGGAGGAGATTATTTACCAGATTAAAAGTTACTCTTTCGGTACCAAATTTCGTCTCGTTTTTGGACAACGAAAAGCGCACGAACTTAGTTGGGCACCTAATACTAACAACTTAAGCAATATAACCATTTCCAATAATTAAAAACAACAACCGCGAGAACAAGTTTCTTTGGAATCAGTTGGTCTACCATGTGTACCGTACGAACTTATTAATATAGTAATTTTACTATACTCTAAAACCAGCTACCAACCACCTATATTGGCTTACTTTCATTAAATGTACGTGCGAACTAGTTTGCCTAGCTTTGTTGGGACAACTTTCCTTTTTTATTTTTACAACGCTGCTTTTATCTAAATTGTTCTATGTACAAATGCAAATATATGTACTTTTTTGCGGTTTTGGGGAAAGTAAACAATTGAATATTTTGTAACGCTACGAAATCTAGTATTTTCTATAAATCTTACTTGATTTGTTAATAAAGTTGACAATTACTAAAATGCAATATTTACACAATAGTGTTGAGTGAGAAAAAATGGACTTTAATCAATGTGTTAAAAATGATACTCTTAAAGTACCGTTCGGTATAAATGCGAGTAAACATATAAGCGAACTGGTAAGCTTCTTGCGAAGTAAAACACATATTACAAAGCTTGACTTATCCTGTGACAGAATTGGTGATGAAGGAGCAAAAGCTTTAGCTAAGCTTACAAACCTTACTTTTCTTAATTTGCGATTGAATAAAATTGGTGGTGAAGGTGCAAAAGCTTTAGCTAATCTTACAAACCTTACTTCACTTGCTTTGCAATACAATGAAATTGGTGATGAAGGTGCAAAGGCTCTAGCTGAGAGTGAGAACCTTAAAAATCTTACTACGCTTGATTTAGGAGGTAACAATATTGGTGATAAAGGTGCAAAGGCTCTAGCTGAGAGTGAAAACCTTAAAAATCTTACTATGTTCAATTTACACCGGAACAATATTAGTGATGAAGGTGTAAAGGCTCTAGCTGAGAGTGAGAACCTTAAAAATTGTACTATGTTTTATTTACTCTGGAACAATATTAGTGATGCAGATATAAAGGCTCTAGCTAAGATAGCTAAGATAGCTAAGAGTAAAAACCTTAAAAATCTTACTACAAAATTGGTCATCAAGAATTCCCTAGTTTTAATTCATGGGACAAAGTTTATAGTAGAAATAAGAAAGCAGTGATAATTGGTAGTGTTTGTGGTGTTATAGCTGCATTAGCAATAGGTATTGGATGCAGTATTGCCGATGTTCCATTACCAATGTTGGCTTTAATTGGTATAGCTGTAGCAGCTGCGTTAGTGATAGGAGCGGGTATAATTATTGCTGGTGGTATTACATATTCAGAACTTAAGTTAGATGAACCTCCCTTGGGAATAGCTAACCAACAACAAGTACCTGGCAAGAGCTAGCTTGCTAACAAAAGCCCTACAGTCAAGCAGAGGGAGCGCCACCTTTTACCTTCCTTTTATATTTTTTTTGTTGGGAAAACCCTATTAAGTTAATAGCTTAAGATAGTTTCTAAAAAAGTTATTCCGATACTTATGATTTTTGGAGTATGATGAATTTTTCTTCTGCAGCATCACATGTCAGCTAAAAAGAGGTCATTGGAAGCATTTGGTGTTTCTGTTGGAGCATTTTTGGGGAATGTTAAAAAAAAGTGTGTCAAACCGAAAAAAAAGTCATAAATTGATATAAAAAAATGGAGGTTTGACAATGAGAAAGTAAACGAAAGTAGTAAACAGAACTAACGGATTGGTAGATTATAAACAGTTGGAAACAAATATCCTGTCGTCTATACGAGAAGGAAGACCGTTGACAGGAAGGGAGGGAGCATTAACACCATTTATAAAAAAGCTGCTGGAGGCAAGTTTGGAAAGTGAAATAGAAAATCATTTATTAGCTGAAAGTGAAGAGAATAATCGAAGAAATGGGAGAAATGGAAAGACTTTACGGACAAGTGCCGGTTCATTTGAACTTTTAACGCCAAGGGATATAGAAGGAAGTTTTGAGCCGCAAATAGTCAAAAAAAGGCAAACAAGCTTACATCCAGAGCTTGAAACGAAAATTTTCAGCACATTTGCCAGTGGTATGAGCTATAGAGATATAGCGTCACACGTTGAGGAAAATTATGATCACACAATATCGGCGGCAGAGATATCAAGTATTACCGGCCAATTACTGCCTATAATGGGCATTGCGTAAGTAAATGTATGTACAATATATTGGGCATAGACCAAAATGGCAGAAAAGAAGTCCTGGGCTTTTATTTGGCTGAAAGTGAAGGAGCTAACTTTTGGTTGGGAGTGCTAAATGACCTCAAAGAAAGAGGAGTAGAAGATATTCTGATTGCACGTGTAGATGGGCTTTCCTGCAGCTATAAATAGTGCGTTTCCTAAAGCAGAAGTACAGCTATGTATAGTGCATCAGATAAGAAATTCACTAAAATATGTATCCAGCAAAGATGTGAAAGTTTTCATGAATGATTTGAAAAAAATATATCGTGCTACAAGTGAAGAAATTGCTGAAAATTACTTACTTGAGCTGGAAGAAAAATGGGGAGAAAAGTATCCTTTAGTTATAAAATCGTGGCAGAACAATTGGGAAAATTTATCTGGTTATTATTATCTATAGTAAGTATTCTAGCCCAGTTAGGAGGCTAATTTACACCAGAAATCCAATTGAGGGGCTACACAGACAGATCAGAAAATTCACTAAAACCAAGGGCTCACTTACCAGCACAAATGCCTTGTATAAACAGGTATATTGTGCTATATTGTGCTATAAAGAAGGTAGAGCAAAAATGGACTATGGCTCTGCCTAATTGGGCTTTAACTTGATATTTGACTCAACTTGATATTTTCTTTCCAGATAGATTGAAAATTGAGTTGAACTAAAAATGCGGTTTGACACACTTTTTTCAACATTCCCTTAGCTTTGTTAAACAAATTGCTCATTACTCCCCTCCCCCCATGAATAAAAACTTTAGCAGTCTTGTATATATTTATTAAAATTCTCTTATCTGTGGAGGCATTATAGTGCTGCACCTACAACAAACTTCCCATTTTCAGTCTGCTACCTAAAAATGGCTAAGGTTTTATGTATCCAGTGTACAACTGTACTCAAAATGTGCGTTAGCTACTGATCGGCGGAACCGCCATTTTTTTTTATACGAGGGGACATCTTCATAGACACCCCGGTCTCCCTTTGGGGGGGAGGCCGGGGTAGTGCCGGATTCTTACCGGCTAAAACCCCTCGGTGAACTCCAGCCCTGGCGCTTTTGGGGACCCCGAGGCCCTCTAGAGAACTCTGCTCGGGGTCCCAGCGCCCGGCCCTCAGAGGGGCCAGTTCAATTTTTGATTTTTGGGGATGCAGCGCGCCCACGACACTGCATCCCCCACCTCGGAACCACCATTCATGGCTGCCTGGGCCCCAACCAAGGCAGGCTCCGGCGGCTATTAAATAACCGCCGTGGCAAGTGGCGGAGGCGGGGCCCTTCGTCCCCTCCTTCGTCCTCGCCTTCGCCCCCTTCCTTCAGGGTCCGCGGCTTCGCGGGCCCTTTCCGCGGCCTCCTTCCGTGACATTACCTGTTCACAGAAGGAGGCCACCGCACCCCATGACGTCTCGCTGCTCACCATCGCCTTGACGACGGCTTGCAGCGAGAGGTCCGGCCCGATGCTTAGACGAAGGACTCGGCGCTCTGCAGCCCAGGAGGGACATTCCTCCAGGGTGTGTTGCGCCGCGTCCACGTCCTCCCCGCAATGATGACATTGCGGGGTGGGCTCCCTTCCGATCCTATTCAGGAACTCACCGAAGCAACCATGCCCGGTGAGCACCTGCGTCAACCGGAAGGTGAGCCTTCCCTCCCTCCCCAGCCACTGCTGGAGGACCGGAAGGACGGCCTTCACCGTCCTTTCTCCGGAGCCGGGCTCCTCCAATTGGCTGCGCCACCTTTCAAAGGTGTGCAGCCGGGCCCGGCTCCTGCCGGCCTCCACCACGCACTCCACCCCGCACTCTCCCAGCCGGAGAGTGCGCGTGTAGTCCCTCCCGGAGGCGACCACCAGTGTGTCATCCGCGTAACACACTAGGGCCACCCCCGAGGGGAGTGCCGTTCGAAGGACGCGGTCGTACCCCAGGTTCCACAATGTCGGGCCTAAGACCGACCCCTGGGGTACGCCGCGCCAGCTGGGGCGTTCAACCCTCCCGCCCCGGCTCTGGTAGCCGAAGCTCCGGTCCTTTAAAAAGGACCCGATCACCTTTTGCAACCAGGGAGGTACCCTGTGGTAGGCCAACGCCTCCCTGATTGCTTGCCAGGGGATGGAGTTAAAGGCGTTGACAATATCGAGCGATACTGCCAACGACACTCCAACCCCTGGGACCGACGCTGCCGCCCCCGAGAGGGAGCACGGTTACCGTTGCTGTTTAAGTGTGCGCGTCAAAACATTCCCGAGACAGAACGTCAATACGATTATCGTATTTCAGGTGATTACACCCGTTCGTTCTTTTTCTGTTGGTCCAGAGTTATAACCTAGGACAACCAGTCCCGCCGACAGCCAGGCTACCGAGAAGTAGAATTCTTGCAATCGGCTAAACACACTTTGTATTATACAGAGCAAAAGGGTCTGTAATAAACGATTGTCCTTTTCAGGACAGTCAAAGGGAATCAAAGGCATATTGGTTTGGAGTTACCTTTACCCACTCTCCCTCGTCCGGACCGGAGGAGGAAGTTTCACTTCCTCCAATATCGGTTATAGTTGGCCGATAATTTAAAACAAATTTCAACATCGTCAAACGAGGGGTATTCCTTGGCGTTTTTGAACGACCTTTCCCAATCCCAATCGAGCTCAGGCTCCAACTTATTTTTTACTAGTAGGACTAGGAAGTCACTCCAGTGTTCCACTGGCAAGGCGGCAAGCGTTCGCTTTATGCCAACCGTGACTTGCTGCAGACTCGCTAGATCCCACTTCCTTATTTGTTTTAACTTCCCGAGTGATTCGAGAAGGTGCGCGATCGCTACGCGTGGTTTCCCGAATTTATCTTTCAGGGCTTCCCGCGCCACCTCGAAATTTGTATCCCTAATTTCGAGGGATGCGATCGTCGATGAAGCGTCTCCCTCAACGCAGGCATTAAGGTATTGCAACCTTTGTGCATCCGTCAGCCTATCGTCTTTTATTATGCCGGAGGTAAATAGATCCTCGAACTGACTCCAGTTTCGTGGATCTCCTCCGAATTTTGGGAGACGTTGCTTCGGGAGTTCTAATGGGAAGGGGATGCGGCTCGCTATGCCATCCAAAGAGGTTTGCGAGGCTTCACCCTTCTCCCTTTCCTTCTTAGCTGCGGCGAGGCTGGCTAACTCCCAGGTCAGGTAATCCTGACACTCAAGGAATTCCTCCTCAGCCTCTGCCATGCGGTTCAACTTAAAGAAGTCGTAGCTCTTACGTTTGGTGGAAGGAATTGCTTTCATCACCGCCGAGTGGCGTGAGAGAGCGTCCTTCCAAATTTCGGTAAGGTAGCGCAACTCTTCTTTAAGGAGCACTTCTGAGAAGTTAGCTCGTCCTCTTTTCTTCAGGTTTATTATCACGGGCTTAAGTCGTTCTATACAGAAGTCGAGATCATCGATCGCCCCCTTGTAATCTAGTTCCAAGGCACGATCGGTCTCATCAACTTGAGCCATGGTGATTTATTGAGAATTAAGTAATCAACTCGTAAACCTGCGTGTGTTACTCCACACTTTCAAACTTGTTTGTTTGGATATCTTTCCCAAACTCTCGACCTCTAGTCCGTAGAACCGGCTCGAAGGACCTTGTTGAAATTTGTTTAAAATATCGGCCAACTCCAACCGATATTGGAGGAAGTGAAGCTTCCTCCTCCGGTCCGGACGAGGGAGAGTGGGTAAAGGTAACTCCAAACCAATATGCCTTTGATTCCCTTTGACTGTCCTGAAAAGGACAATCGTTTATTACAGACCCTTTTGCTCTGTATAATACAAAGTGTGTTTAGCCGATTGCAAGAATTCTACTTCTCGGTAGCCTGGCTGTCGGCGGGACTGGTTGTCCTAGGTTATAACTCTGGACCAACAGAAAAAGAACGAACGGGTGTAATCACCTGAAATACGATAATCGTATTGACGTTCTGTCTCGGGAATGTTTTGACGCGCACACTTAAACAGCAACGGTAACCGTGCTGTGTGTGCTAATGCGTGTACTGGTGCGTGGCTTTTAAATACGGTAAACCACGCGTCGACTCTTTTGGCCGATCTGTTCCGTCGTTTTCAGAAACACAATCGTGGCGGTCGGCTAGATTTAACGCAATGAAATCTTTACTGCAACGACCGCACAGTCGTATTGCCTCGAACGGAAAACCAAGGCGGAGGTTGTAAATCTCCTGTATGGATTCCGTGAGCGGGGAGTTCCACGGTTACTAGAGACTAGTCCCGGTGGCTGACAACGGAAGCTGATCTAACCGTTTCTTTCTCAACACGCCTTGACGTAGAGTAAGAGTGGACCAACGCTAGTTATAACCCGTCTCCCTTAACACGCCGTACCGTGAAGGAAGCCTGGACACAGCGGTATCGAAACTCTCCGGTCGCTCTTGAGTGCTTCTATTCGTCACCAAGGCGGTTCCCGGTAGAGAACGAGTAGCGGGTCTTAAGTGTATAACAGCGCGCCAACTAACGTAGTGCTCCGCCGAACAGTGGTCATCCAAGGAGTGGACTCCTGACGCTCCCATGTCGAATAACAATAGTTGGCGAAAACCAGGTAAACCCACCGATTTTCGCCTCAGTACTAATTCAGGGTTAAAACCGCTAACTTACAAAAAGACGTAGCTATTTGTGCTGAAGAGTCAACACGAATTGTCGTGTGTTAGTCTCAATTCAGTTTCACAATTTGCTGGTTTGAAGCTAAAAGCAGTGTTCGTTATAACAGGAGCACGATCGACAGTCGATGCGCTCCGTGCGAACTGCTGCTGAGGACTCTCTAAAATCAACTAACTGTCGGCGACGCTACACCGTCGTCGACAAGCGCGAACGAGTAATTACTCGTTACGCGGCGCTTTCGTCAAACTATTAGCTCTTCCTCACTCTCTCTCATATCTGTTTACTATTCGCGAATTCGAACGTCTTCAAACGGTAATATGTACCGGTCAGACGTGTCGATCTCTGGTTTCCCACGGCCGAGTCAAAAACAATAATTGTCATGTTATTGGGCCTCGATAGTTTTTCTATTTATTTTACGAATCACACCGGCCTAATAAACTCGGTAGACTCAAGAAAAATAAAGTTAACTATCAGGCTCGTGATCGGGTGAAACAACTATTGGTCACTTATTTAAACAAAGCGATTTATCGGTTCAAAACTGAGTTTTCTTTGTTTTTCAAGAGTTTTTTCGTCGAAAAACTGTGTTTTCACGAGTTTTATCGGTTCAAAACTCAGTTTTCTTACGTTTTCAAGAGTTTTTTCGTCGAAAAACTGAGTTCTCATGAGATTTTCAAGAGTTTCATCGGTTCAAAACTCAGTTTTCTGAGTTTTTCAATAGTTCTATCGTTGAAAAACTGAGTTTTTATGTGATTTTCAAGAGTTTTTCGCCGAAAAACAGAGTTTTCACGAGTTTTTCAAGAGTTTCATCGGTTCGAAACTCAGTTTTCTTAGTTTTTCAAGAAACTCTTGCCAATGTAGAACGCATAGTTTCAACGAAAACGTAAGGTTTCTGTTGGTATCCCAACAGAGTTCGCACTGTAGGCGATAGTTTACACTTTTCTCGCGATTTCACTCTTTCGGAAACGAGAAATCGTATTTCGTGTATTCAGAAACGTGAAACCTCCATTAACATAGCGAGTTTCATCACGCCCAATGTAGAACACATAGTTTCAACGAAAACGTAAGGTTTCTATTGGTATCCCAACAGAGTTCGCACTGTGGGCGATAGTTTACCCTTTTCTCGCGATGTCACTATTTCGGAATCGAGAAATCGTATTTCGTGTATTCAGAAACGTGAAACCTCCATTAACATAGCGAGTTTCATCACGCCCAATGTAGAACACATAGTTTCGACGAAAACGTAAAGTTTCTGTTGGTATCCAACGGATTTCGTACTTTAGGCGATAGCTTACCTTTTTTTCGCGATTTCACTATTTCGGAAACGGGAAATCGTATTTCGTGTATTCAGAAATGTGAAACCGCAATTAACATAGAGAATTTCATCACTGCCAATGTAGAACGCATAGTTTCAACGAAAACGTCAGGTTTCTGTTGGTATCCTACAGATTTCGTACTTTAGGCGATAGTTTACCCTTTTTTCGCGATTTCACTCTTTCGGAATAGAGAAATCGTTTTTCGTGTATTCAGAAACGTGAAACCTCCATTAACATAGAGAGTTTCATCACTCCCAATGTAAAACACATAGTTTCAACGAAAACGTAAAGTTTCTGTTGCTATCCAACAGATTTCGTACTTTAGGCGATAGTTTACCTTTTTTTCGCGATTTCACTCTTTCGGAATAGAGAAATCGTTTTTCGTGTGTTCAGAGACGTGAAACCGCCATTGACATAGGCAGTTTCACCACTCTAATAGCATCCCAAAATATTTCGTACGTCCGGCGATCGTCTACCCGTTTCACGCGATTTCACTTTTTCGGAAACGAGAAATCGAATTTCGTGTATTCAGAAATGGGAAACCAAGTTTCGCATGGATAGTTTCATCGCCCACAATCTCGAACACTTAGTTTCATCGAAGACGTACGGTTTCTAATGTTATCCCATCACATTTCGTACTTTAGGCGATCGTTTACCCGTGTTGAGTCGGACAGTCGAATCGTCAACTATCCTTGTTCCTCGGGTTGTAGTTGCGAGGAACTAGTTCTTTATACGGCGTAAATTGGTTATGTGATGTACGTTCGTTGTACTATCGTAATAATTCTCAGAATTTGTTGAGAATTCGTCTGCCCGCTTTGCTTGTGTTTTCGTCAGTGGCGAATTTGTTCGAGCGCTAGAAATTCGAAGCATCGACTACATAAAAAAGGTGGTAGTGGGAGGTTCAAAACGAAGGGTGGTGGATAGAGTGGACAATTCTTGGAATACTGCTTCGGAGGGTGCACGTGCTTTTTCCGGAATTGTAGGTAGGGAAATTGAAGGGCTCAACGAGTGGTCACCAGATGTGGGATTTCACTTTACTATGTACACAATGCGCTATTGTAATTTGGAAGTCCGTTAGGCGGTTGTTAACTGTCTTCGCTGCGACTTAGAGTTTATACTCGTCAACATGCCGCCCCCCTTGAACGCGAGGTTCAATAGCCACGTTGTCTATGAGTATACAATCGGAGTACTTATGAGATAATACTACCTAAGTTATCGTGTACTAATTAATAGTAACTTACGCTAGCGATACAAGTAGAAATGTACTACCTGTAGTTATGCTACATGTACGAATATACATGAGTATAAGATAGCAACGCGATATATAAGTTGTGCTTACTTACTGTATACGATACATGAGATTTTACCATAAATGTATTATGAAATAAATATCTACAAGTTTTAGGATTCTAGTGGCAATGGGGCTAGTAATTTCACACTTCGTTTATAAGTTCCCTTCGCGGTTTTGATGGTTGCTACTCTCACGGTACCGTCGTTGCCTGGGTGTGTCTCAATAATACGGCCTAAGGTCCAATGCATTGGGAGTGTGTCGATGTCTCTCACGATGACAAGAGTACCAAGTTCGATGTTGGTGGTCGTTCTCTTATGCCGTTTCTTGCGAACGGTTTGTTCATGCAGATATTCAGTTTTCCAGCGGTTCCAGAAATGTTGCTTCAACTGCTGAATATGTTGCCAGCAGGATAAACGCCCGGACGGTGTCTCCCGAAAATCGTGATCTAGTATATTTGTAATTGATTCGCCAATAAGGAAATGGCCAGGAGTTAAAGCGGATAGGTCTTTAGGATCAGCAGATAAAGGTGTTATAGGTCGGGAGTTTAGTATAGCCTCAATCTCAGTTGCATACGTCTGCAGACCTTCGAACGTTAAAAGTGTTTCGCCGATTACGGGTGGGTTTGCCTCTGCGTGAAACGAATCGCCAAAGAGCTGCTAGAAACGTGTCGCTGGTAAGATCGCTCACTACTTCTACATGAATTGCACTTGTAGCCAGGCATACAAAAATCGCGATATACGTTTTGAGTTTTTATCGATTTCTATGACGTCTTTCTTTAATGAAAAAGGGTCCAGAGTAGTCGACTCCAGTATGTAAGAATGGTCGTGAAGATTTAACGCGATTGGGTGGTAGGCTTCCCATATTATAGTTTGTAAGTTTAGGTTTCGCCCAGAAACAAGTGATGCATCGATGTATTATATTTTTAACGACATTTCTCCCGTCGATGATCCAGTATTGGTTTCGCATCGCGTTAAGCGTAGCTTGTGCGCCTGCATGAAAGTGTCTAGCATGTTCGTATTTGATTATTAATGTGGTGACAAAATGTTTTTGTTGTAGTAATGCTGGATGTTTTGTGGGGTAAGGTAGATTTGAGTAAGATAATCGGCCTCCAACTCTCATTATACCACTTTGATCGATGAATGGATTTGGCGGAGATAATTTTCCGTCGACGTGCTTTTCGTTTTGCAAACAATGGATTTCCCTTGAGAAACTTTCGCCTTGTACTAATTTAATGATTTCGAGAGTCGCGAGGTTTAGTTCTACGGTAGATAAATGATTGGTGTGTCTTGTCTTATATCTGCAGTTGTTAATAAACCGCAGGCAGTATGCTAAGACACGTTTTAATCTGGTGAATGTTGAATTTCGTTCTAGCAGATCAGATTTTGCCGTTATACATGTAAAACTTGTGACTGGTGTTTTTAATTCCGGAATATCAGTACGGCAGTATTTTGCAATTGGCCAATACCTTTCGATGCGATTGATCCATTCTGGACCAGTCTTCCATAATTAATTGTCTAAAAGGCTGACAACTGAACATCCTCTCGAAATAAGGTCTGCTGGATTATCTTGTGATTTCACGTGTTGCCATTCATAGTGATCGGTTAAAGTTTGTATTTCTGATACGCGGTGTAATACAAATGTTTTCAAGGTGTGAGGCTCAGAATTTATCCAACATAGTGTTATAGAAGGATCCGACCATAAGACCACCTTATCGAAGGTGGTTCGATGCAAGGCCTTTATAGTGGTCTTCATTAATTTGGCAAGAAGTACGGCTCCGCATAATTCTAATCGCGGTAAGGTAATGGATTTTAATGGAGCTACGCGTGATTTGGAGCAAATTAAACGTGTTTCTGAAATTCCTGTTTCATCTGTGGATCTCATGTAAATGCAAGCACCATATGCTTATCCGCTAGCGTCTGCAAATCCATGTAACTGTAGTGATTTGTATTTGTCGCAAATAATTTTTCGTGGCGTATTAAATCTACTGATTTCTATTAAATCGGTTTTATAATTGTTCCATGTTGTGTATACGTCGAGAGGGACAGACTCATCCCAATCAAGCTTTAGTTGCCATAAGCGTTGTAAAAGTATCTTTCCTCTAATAATGATGGGACCTAGTAATCCAAGTGGGTCGAATAATTGCGCGATTTCGGATAATATCGTACGTTTGGTAATACGAGATTTCATATGTACAGGCTTAATGCTGTAAATAATAGTGTCTCGTTGGGCATTCCAATGAATGCCTAACGTCTTTTTTGATTCTTTAAAATTAAGGTCTGTGATATCGCCTTTCGTGTTTTGGTTCAAGTGTTTTACTAATGAATGGACACTTGAGATCCATTGTCGAAGATGGAAACCGCCCTGATTAGTTAGATTTAAAAGTTCGTCCCGTAGCATTTCGGCTTCTTCGTAGGTTTGAGCTGCGGTTAGAACGTCGTCGACATAGAAATCTTCGCGAAGGATTCGTTCGGCGGTTGGGTGCCCGGCACCTTCGTCCTGCGCGAGTTGGTGTAACGTTCGGATAGCAAGAAATGGTGCGGCGGAAGTGCCATAGGTCACGGTATTTAAATTGTATGTTTAGATTGGTTCGCGATCGGTTTCGCGCCATAAGATTTTTTGATATTTGCGATCATCTGGGTGTACTAGTATTTGACGATACATTTTCGCGATATCGGCAGTTAAGGCGTAGGCGTGGGACCGGAAGCGGACGAGGATTGAGAATAGGTCATCCTGTATTGTAAGGCCTATCATCAATGATTCATTTAGAGATATACCGGCGGAAGAGGTTGCTGATCCATCAAAAACTACGCGTAATTTGGTAGTTATACTTGATTGTTTACAAACTGCGTGGTGAGGTAAATAAAATCCGTCGTGCGTCGATGAATTTGCCGGGACAATGTGTCCTAAATTTTGGTATTCTTTTAAAAATTCCGTGTACTTGTTCTTCAATTGTAGATTCCTCTTTAACGATCTTTCCATTGACAAATATGGTTTTAACGCGTTTTGATATGACTCGCCCAGTGGACTTCTATTCGGTTTAAAAGGGAGGTTTACGATATACCTATTAGTCTGTAGTGGTATCGGTGGGGGGTTCAGTCAATTCAAAGTGGGGGGGGGGGGGCGAGTGCCTCCGGGGGGGCTAACCCAGGCAGGAGGGAGTGCTTGCCAACCCGACAAGGGGCTACAGCCCACACACCCGGCTCGTGAACAATTACTTTAGTTCCCTGCGGTTAAGCAGGTGAGCATTGCGAATCCCCGCCCACGCTATGGCTACTGCCCCTCTTGCCCGATGCCTCCTGAGACAACCCGCCCCTAGCGGGCAGGAGAGTCTTAAAGACGACCGAGTTGGACGGAGGGCGAGCGTGTTTGTGGATTCGCCGTTACCACATCGACGTGCTACGCGAGTGAGAGAGCAGTGTTTCGTCGGGGTGATCTGACCCACCGGGAGCCGCCGATCCGACTTAGATTGTGAGCGCACGACGACTCGGGGCGAAATGGCCCTCTGCCCGCGGCGCTCTTTCTCTCTCACAGCGCACGCCGATTAATGTGGCTTTGCCGTGGGGCCAGGTCGTTAGCCTGGACAGTTATGAGGCGAGCGAGAATAGGGTCTCCGACCTTGCTTGAGTCTAGGGTGTCCCCGGTAACTGGATACCCCGAATCACACCCTCAAGCCCTTTCGGGAGACTCTGCGGTGTCGGAGGTGGCTCGGTTTTCCCCTGCAGCCACCTATTTCTCTCGCCAAACGTCCCCGTTTGACTGTTATATCCCAAAGGACGTGTCGCGCGCAAGGCGGACGGGTGGGCTGTTGGTTAAGGCCGCTCCTGCCTATAGGTTAGCGGTAATTAGACTCCCCGCTAAGGAGGTGGGGGTGAATTAAGGCTACCCCCAAGCCTATCGCACATCGGAGTACGCAGCGTCCGTCCCGTCCCCCACGTTTCGTCCGTACGGGACCCCGCGCATATGTTTCGGCCCTGTCCATACCTAGGATTCTCCTCGCAAGTCCCCTCTGGTCGGTCACGGGCGTTGTTATGGGGCCCCTGGGAGGCACGTGGGGGAGGCAGGTGCGTCGCTCCGTCCTCCGATGTTGTGTGGCACAGTCCA
The DNA here is from genome assembly GCA_910591585.2 of Nysson spinosus. NCBI lineage: Eukaryota > Metazoa > Arthropoda > Insecta > Hymenoptera > Crabronidae > Nysson > Nysson spinosus. The sequence goes on along the minus strand of OU342853.1, from coordinate 394,999 downwards.
ACCTGGCCTACGAGACTTGGCGGCATCCCGCCAGCTCCCACCTCTGACATGGGTGAGTGACTTGCCTTTGATCCGGGCCGGAGTTCGGGTGTATAAGGTCACCGCGTAGCCTATACCGGCGGTGATCGTCGGCGCCCACCACGAGGGTGGGTAGTTGTATCTGACCTGCGCCGGGTTTCGGGTGCATAAGGCCACCACGCAGCCTATTACGGCGGTACATTGCCGGCTCCCACCTCAGGGGGGAGTAATTGCTTTTGATCCGGGCCGGAGGTCGGGTGCTTAAGGCCACCACGCAGCCCATACCGACGGTAATCGTCAGCGCCCACCACGAGGGTGGGTAGTTGCCTTTGAGTTGTGCCGGGTTTCGGGTGCATAAAGGCCACCACGTAGCTCATTTCGGCGGTACATTGCCGGCTCCCACCTCAGGGGGGAGTAGTCGCCTTTAATCCGGGCCGGGGGTCGGGTGCTTAAGGCCACCACGCAGCCTATACCGGCGGTAATCGTCAGCACCCACCACGAGGGTGGGTAGTTGCCTTTGACCTGCGCCGGGTTTCGGGTGCATAAGGCCACCACGCAGCCTATTACGGCGGTACATTGCCGGCTCCCACCTCAGGGGGGAGTAATTGCCTTTGATCCGGGCCGGAGGTCGGGTGCTTAAGGCCACCGCGCAGCCTATACCGACGGTAATCGTCAGCGCCCACCGCGAGGGTGGGTAGTTGCCTTTGATTTGTGCCGGGTTTCGGGTGCATAAAGGCCACCACGTAGCCCCTTTCGGCGGTACATTGCCGGCTCCCACCTCAGGGGGGAGTAGACGCCTTTGTTCCGGGCCGGATTTTGGGGTGTATGAAGGCCGCCCTAGCCTGGTTTTACGGGTTTGCGCCGTTAGGAGGGAGGTAGGGGGTGGGAGAGGTGGGGGCGTGTTGATTACTCGCCCCTTCGTCCCGGTTCGTGGTCCGGGTCGCTTCTTGGGGTTGGAGGGTCAGTTTATTGTTGTATAGAGGGCGGTTGCCGATCCCGCGTGTTAGTGATCGCGGGGCCGTTTGCCGCCTCTATTCGTTTGAGGAGGGGTTGGATCAGGGTGCGGGCGTTTCCGCCCGCTTCTGGTACTGGGACCAGGGTTCGTGGCTGGGTTGGTAAGGGACCCACCGGCCCTGCTGGTGGTTGGTACTGCTCCTGGGTGGGGTGGCGCTGATGTGGGAGGGTCGGTTAGTGGGGCGGCTTCTCCGATGCCTCGGATAGCCTTGGCCTTGCTGATCCACCGCGTCAGGGTTGCTAGGGGGATGGCCCTTAGTTCTTCTGGTGTGGGCCTTGGTGTTCCCATCAGTCTCATCCTCCATCCCATCATGGCGGGGCAGTCCAGGAGGATGTGCTGGGCCGTTTCCGGCTCCTCCTGGCACCTAGGACAGGTCGGGGTCTCCGCCAACCCCATCCTCCACAGTGTGTGCCCTGTGGGGGCGTACCCGATGAGCAAGCTCACCGCGTCTCTCGCCTGTTTTTTCTGTAGGCACAGTATTTCCTTACTCCTCCTTAGATCTATCTCTGGACCCAGGAGGAGCTTGGCTTGTCGACAGCCGTCGGCTTCGTTCCAGTGGGCCTGGTGCAGCGCCCGGGTTCTGGCCTTCAGAGACGTCGTGAACGTCGCTTTGGCCATGCCGAGCGCAGGTTCAGGCCCGGTGAAGGGGCTGTCCGACCCGAGATTCGCCAGCCTGTCAGCTTCCTCGTTACCGGGGATGCCTCTGTGGCCGGGAACCCAGGTCAGGGACAGTGTGTTCTTCCCGGCCAACTGGTTGAGCGTGTCGATTCCGTCCAGGGTCAGTTTCGATCTGCTCGTTGCATTGCTAAGTGCCACGAGGGCGGCTTGGCTGTCGGAGCAGATCTTAATCACCTGGCCGATCGTTCTCTCCTCTATGAGGAGCCTTGCACATCTAATGATGGCGTACAGTTCCGCCTGGAAGACGGTGGGGCTTGATCCCAGGGAGGCAAAGTCGCCTCTGCTCCCTGGACCCCTCGTCCAGGCGGTTCCAACTAGGTTGTTTTTACGCGACCCGTCGGTGTACCAGACTTGGTTTATTGTCCCAGCCAGGACTTTATTTGTGGCCCACTCCTCCCTGCTGGGGATCGTGACCACGTAGTTCTTTTTAAACCTGAACTCAGGGTTTGTCGAGTCTAGAGGATAGTTATCCTCTAGCTCATCCCTCCGCTCTGGGAGGTTGGCGTGTCCATGGTCCTCTCTGTGCCAGCGCCTCCATGAGCTGAGGCAGTGGGCCGTCCTCATGGCCACCTCCTGTGCCCTCAGGTGGAGTGGTGGACATCCCAGAATGGCTTCTAGCGCGGCCGTCGGCGCGGTTGGGAGGGCTCCGGTGATGGCCCTCAGTGCCGCTCCCTGGATTTTGCTCAGGAGCGTCTGCATGGTGGTAAGTTGTGCGCCCCTCCACCAGAGTAGGGCCCCGAAGAGGATCCTCGGCACGGTAATGGCCTCATAAATCCATTTGGTGATTTCGGGGCCAAGTCCCCAGGTCGGTCCCATGACGCGTCGCAGCGGCTTCAGGGATGTGAGGGCCCTGTTCCCTTGCGTCCTCAAGTGGGGCCTCCAGCTCATCCTCCAGTCCAACGTGACGCCCAGGTATCTGGCTGTTTTAGTGGTCACGAGGGGCTGTCCGAAGAGCACGGGGGCCGTGTACTTGGGGACGACGTTTTTACGAGTGACTAGCACCATTTCCGTTTTGGTCGGATTTACCATGAGGCCGGTGCATTCGCACCAGATCTCAGTGGCTGCGAGAGCCGTCTGGCATTGATCCATAATGGAGTCGATGTTCCTGCCATATGCCATTATAAGAAAGTCATCGGCGTAGGCTTGCGCCTCCACTCCGCTGACTTCCAAGGCCCCGACCAGGCTGTCGGCCACCAGGGTCCACAGAAGCGGCGAGAGGATCCCTCCCTGAGGGCAACCTTTATTGGTTGTCCCTTCCACCGTTTACTGACCTATCTGGACCGACAGACGTCTCGAGTTCAGCATTACTTTTATCCACCTGCTGATAGTGGAAGGGATGGCGAAACCCCTGAGTGCGTTTTGTATGGCCTCCGCCGAGGTTTGGTTGAATGCACCTTCAATATCCATGAAGATGCAAACCGTCATGCCCTTGTCCCTGATCCCCGCCTCCAGCTTTCCCACAACTCTGTGGAGGGCGGCCTCAACCGAGAGGCCAGCCCTGAAAGCGTACTGGTGGCGGTGGAGTGGGGTTTCGACCAGATAGACCTCTTTTATATACCTGTCCACCATTCTCTCCAGGGTCTTCAGGAGGAAGGAGGTCAGGCTTATTGGTCTAAAGGCCTTGGGGGTGGTGTAGTCCACCTTTGGGCTTTGGAAGGAACACCACCCTCGTTTCTGTCCATAGCCTCGGGATAATCCCCGTGGCTATGCTGGCCCCCAGTACTCTAGTGAGAGGCTGGCACAACTGGGCCAGACCCCTCTGCAAGAGCACCGGGTGGATCTCGTCCGGGCCTGGAGCCTTGTAGGGTGAGAATGAGTTTATGGCCCACTTCACCCTGGCTTCATTCACGATTTTGTTCGCCAGTCCCCAGTTAGGGGGCTCGGGAACAATCTCGCTAGCGATATCGCCCGCAGCGGCGTTTGGCACTGTGGGCGTTCCATGGGGGTGGAAGCCCGGGAAGTGTTCCCTCATTAAGATCTCCGTGATCTCTCTGTCTGATGTGGTGAGGCTGCCATCGGGCCTTTTGAGGGGGCCGAGATTTTCGCTCGGTTCCCTCTCCAGGATTCTGTGCAGCCTCACCGTTTCTGGGATCGTGCGGACGTCTCGGCAGTAGTCCTTCCAAGCCTGGTTCCGCGCCTTTCGGGTGGTTTTCCTCATGTAGGTTCTGGCCTTCCTCATCGCGAGCCATTGGTCCCTCCGTCCACCCTTCCGGGCTGCCTTCTCCAGCTTCTGGAGGTCGTCCTTCTGCTTCTGGAGGTCCTCGTTCCACCACATCACGGAGGTTTTCCGGGACCTCTCCTTGGCCTCGTTGAAGGCCCCCGCGATTGCCTCCGTGATGCGGGTGGCTGCCGCGTCTAGGTCCTCCTTTGTTCCGTACCTGGTGGGGAAATCTTTTAGGTTCGCCCTGAGGGCGTTCCCGTAGGCGATCCAATCCGTATTTCTCGGATTGGCTTTCCTGATTGGGGGGGTGGGATCCCCCCTACCTCGAAAGGTACATGTGATATATCTGTGGTCGGACAGGGATGGAACGTCGGAGACCCTCCAATCCACTGCCCTCCCAGCTATGCTCTCAGAGCATACAGTTATATCCAGGGTTTCTTTTCGAGTCCTGATCTCGTAGGTGTGTTCACACCCCCTGTTTAAATGCCTCCGGTCTAGGCTGTTGAGGAAGTCCATGACGGACTGTCCTCGTCGGTTGGTGGTCGTGCTGCCCCACTCTCTGTGGCAAGCATTCGCGTCCATGCCGACTACCAGCTCTTTGCCGTTGGAGCTCCGTTCTCTCCTGTGGTTGTCCATATTCCCGCTGCTTGGTCCCTGTTACAGAACTGCGGCAGCGGGGTGAACGGGCAATTCCTCCTGGCGAGGATGCAGGCCCTGGGGGCTGGATCCTCGGAGGAATGTGCCGTTTGCCCGATAAGTCCAAGTCCCCTGGGGGCCTTGAAGCTTATCCACGGCTCTTGGATTAGCGCCAAGTCAGCTTTAATTGTGGCCATGAACTTCACCAAGTGTGATGAAGCCACGTCACTGTGGTGCAGGTTGATCTGCACCACTTTTAATCCGCCGCTGTCGGAGGGGTGGTCATCCCTTCCTGTCTGGGGTCCTCCTTCTCCCTTGGTTCCCGTGGTTGGCGTCCTTCCCTCTCTACTAGTTCCGGGGGTTGCCGTTCTTCCTTCCCTGTTGGTTCCGTGGGTTGCCGTCCTTCCTTCTCTCTTGGTTCCGTGGGTTGCCATCCTTCCTGCTCCGCTGGTTCCAGGGGTTGCCGTCCTATCCATCTGGGGGTCGTCTCGTTGATCGGTGGTTCCTTTTCCTCTGCTGCCGTTTGCTTCTTTGGTTCGCTAGATTCGTGAGGAGAAAGAAGAAATACGTTAGGTTTTGCCGGTTTGTAGTGGGGGGTTACCTTGTTTGCGCCCTGGTCCCTCCAGTCCCGGTTTGGCCGGGGGTCCTGGTGGGTTTGTCGGGGGCTTCGAGGTGGTGGGGGAGTCGTTGGTGGGGGGGGATGTGGTTTGTTGTTATTGGTTTGCTGGTAGTTTGGGGTTTGGGTGCTGGGTCGGTAGGGGTCCGGTGCCCCTGAGGTTTGGGGGCCTAGCGGGGGGGGGGAGCGGTTGTCAGGTTAGGTCTGGGGTGTTGGGGGCCTCTGTCGGGTGACGTCCTTGTCGGCTTCTCTCTTTTCTGTCCGGCTGGGCGGCTGATACCTAAGCTGTGGATATCTAGGCATGCCTTGTGTGTGTGTGTTCGGGTGCGGCGCGAGGGGATTAGTCTGGTGTTTTAGTTGCGGTTTTTTAATGGTTGTTTGTTCGTGGAGGGGTGATTTTATGTGGGGAGGACGGTCGCGTGGTTCGCGGCGGGGCGTCGGTGTTTTCGTAAATTACAGCGAGAGTGGGAGAGGGAGAGGGAGAGGGAGAGGGAGAGGGAGAGGGAGAGGGAGAGGGAGAGGGAGAGGGAGAGGGAGAGGGAGAGGGAGAGGGAGAGGGAGAGGGAGAGGGAGAGGGAGAGGGAGAGGGAGAGGGAGAGGGAGAGGGAGAGGGAGAGGGAGAGGGAGAGGGAGAGGGAGAGGGAGAGGGAGAGGGAGAGGAAGAGGGAGAGGGAGAGGGAGAGGGAGAGGGAGAGGGAGAGGGAGAGGGAGAGGGAGAGGGAGAGGGAGAGGGAGAGGGAGAGGGAGAGGGAGAGGGAGAGGGAGAGGGAGAGGGAGAGGGAGAGGGAGAGGGAGAGGGAGAGGGAGAGGGAGAGGGAGAGGGAGAGGGAGAGGGAGAGGGAGAGGGAGAGGGAGAGGGAGAGGGAGAGGGAGAGGGAGAGGGAGAGGGAGAGGGAGAGGGAGAGGGAGAGGGAGAGGGAGAGGGAGAGGGAGAGGGAGAGGGAGAGGGAGAGGGAGAGGGAGAGGGAGAGGGAGAGGGAGAGGGAGAGGGAGAGGGAGAGGGAGAGGGAGAGGGAGAGGGAGAGGGAGAGGGAGAGGGAGAGGGAGAGGGAGAGGGAGAGGGAGAGGGAGAGGGAGAGGGAGAGGGAGAGGGAGAGGGAGAGGGAGAGGGAGAGGGAGAGGGAGAGGGAGAGGGAGAGGGAGAGGGAGAGGGAGAGGGAGAGGGAGAGGGAGAGGGAGAGGGAGAGGGAGAGGGAGAGGGAGAGGGAGAGGGAGAGGGAGAGGGAGAGGGAGAGGGAGAGGGAGAGGGAGAGGGAGAGGGAGAGGGAGAGGGAGAGGGAGAGGGAGAGGGAGAGGGAGAGGGAGAGGGAGAGGGAGAGGGAGAGGGAGAGGGAGAGGGAGAGGGAGAGGGAGAGGGAGAGGGAGAGGGAGAGGGAGAGGGAGAGGGAGAGGGAGAGGGAGAGGGAGAGGGAGAGGGAGAGGGAGAGGGAGAGGGAGAGGGAGAGGGAGAGGGAGAGGGAGAGGGAGAGGGAGAGGGAGAGGGAGAGGGAGAGGGAGAGGGAGAGGGAGAGGGAGAGGGAGAGGGAGAGGGAGAGGTGGTAATTGTAGTTTATTCGCGGGGGAATTAATTTAATGTCCAGTTCGTTAATTTTCCTTGGGGGTTATGTGTGGTGGAGTAGTGTTGTGCTGTTTCTTTTTTTTAGAAAAGAGGCTCTAGGGCACGGTTTTGCCTTTTGTTTATTTATTCTTGTGCAGTTGCTTACTCGATTACAGTGTGTTAGTCGACCTTTGTCTCGTCCGCCTTATCTATCCATTAGTTCTACTTATTCTAACTTAATGTAGGGTACTTATTCGATACTTATTTATTATATTATATGTGATGTCTCTTTTCACTTCCAGTTTCTTATTGCTAGTATGGTTGTCACTTGCGCTGTTTATTTTTGACACTGCTTGTTTTGTGTTGTTCTCTTCCCTGCTTCCTGGTAGGGCTTCCGTTTCTAGCGTGTCCGTTTCACTCTCTGCTCTTCCGCTCTACACTTTCCTCCTACCTCCTCTTTGCTGTCTTCCTTTCTTCCTGTTTTTTCCGTTCTTCTTTCATCTTGTCCTTCGGCGTCGCTTCCTTCCTTGGTACATCCTTCCTTCTATCTTCCTTATGTTTGTTAAGCTTTCCCTTGGGGTTGTTCGTCTCCTTGTTGTCTTGTCCCTTATTTCCTCTTGTCGCTGATTTAAACTTTATCACCCCTTCTCTGAGGTGCATCCTTCCGCTGTTCTTCTCCAGCCTCTTCCAGCTGTTTGCTGGGATGTATGCGGTGATCTTAAACTGACCTCCCTCCGTGTTCGGGTATCTTCTGATCTCCCATTTTTTTGTTTCCAGGCCTAGCTCCTTGTTCTGCCTGACCAGGAGTGATCTAATCATCCAGACGTCCATCATTGGGAGCGGGGCCCAGGCCTCTATCTTCACCGTTTTGACGGTGTCGTCCGGTTGGATCTGGGACCATTCGGTCTGGCCCGGACGTCCCCTTCGTGGATTTAGTTTGGCTGCATTGGCCACCAGCCATTCAGCAGAGGGTCCGTCCGCCGCTCTCACCTTTAGTGCCCCCTCCGTGATGGATGACCCCCAGAATATGGGGGCCCAGGTTTCTGTGTCCTCACTCGGGGCGTACATCAGCTCCTGGAATTTTCGTTTTACCTCTTCCTCTAGTTTTGTTGGCACCGTTTCTATTGGGTAGTTTTTGGGGGCGATCCATATCGTTGTCGCTGTTGATGCAGTTGCGCTCATCGGCGGTGGTGCTCCTGCTGCTCCTACTGTGTTTGTTGGTGTTACCTTATTCGTCACCTCCGTTGGCTTGGGGGGGACCTGATTTTCCTCTCCTTTCTCCTTTTTCGCAGTGGAGGCTGCTGTTATCGGTGTGGTTGCTGGTGGTATCCGAATGCCGGTACCTTTCAGGAGGATCAGGTCCTCTAGTATTTTAGGCAGCTTCCTCGGTCCCTGATTCTCCCCGGCCATCCTTGTTGTCCTCTCTATCTTCACACTGCAGTTGGTGAAATTGTTGGCTTCCATTTCCTTAGTTGTTTGCTGGTTAGGTAGCGAAGGGTACTTTTGATGTCGTCGTTCTGTCTTCGAGGGATATTCACGTCGTCTTAGTGCTTTGCGGCTGACTGTGATTGGGGACCTTGTCGATCGTGGCTTATATATCCCTTAGATTCTGTTCTAGGGGGAAGTTCCCCTGGTCATTTCCTTGCTGGGGTAGGTTATTATTGGCCGGTCTTTCCGCCAATGGGGAAGGGGCTGGGTTAGGGGCTCGGATAGGTTGGGCCTGTTCGGGTCAGTCCGGGGCTTGCGCCTCCCTTCTGGTTCGCCCATTCCCTTCCTGATAGGATTTTCTGTTCTATTCGTTGTCACCTGGCGTTTGTTCCGCCTCTGATTTTCTCCACTTTTCCTGTTTGGATTTTCCCCTTTCCTTTCCTCCTTCCGATTTCCGTTCCGTTCCCTTTCCCGTGTCTCTCTTCCTGTTCTCGCTTCTGTTCTCCTCGTATCCTGCGTCTTATCCTGCGCTTTCTTTCCCTTCCTTTTCTGCTGGTACTTGTTCCTTCCCTTACTTGCTGTTTGTTTTCCTTGTTTCCCCCTTTTTCCTTTCTTCCCCTTTGGTTTTCAATCCTGTGTTGTTTCTTGTGATCTCTTCTTGTTCACTATCTTCCTAAACTGCACTGTCACTTCTTATATTTACACTTTATTTACACTTTATCCTATTGCCTCTGGTAGCTTATATACTATGTTGCTTATATTTATGCTTATAGCTACACTTGTTCTTGCGTCTGAAAGGAAGATAATACGATATACCTACCTGAGTCGGGGTCACGAGTCGTGCACGTTTTATAATGGCTGTCACGCGCGTTTTCTTCGGAAGTTAATAGGTAAAACTTCCTCGATTTCCCAGAATTTAGTGACCTGTTGTTGCAATGAGGCTACGTTGCAGATGGTACGTGTATGATTTGATTTTGAAGGAGCTCTACCCGATATTACCATCCCAATTTTGTTTTCTCTGCTATTAATGAATTATCGCTATTAAACGAGATTTGCCCTATAGATAATAGCTGGTAGAACAATTCAGCGCCGATCAGTAAGTCTACTTGTTGAGATTTGTGAAATTGCGGATCTGCGAGGCTAATGTTTTTCGGTACAGATATGGTTTGACGGTCGACTGCCTTTGTTGGAAGATAATCTGTGATACTGGGGAGAATGAGTAAGGTCGTGTCGGCTGAGAAATTATTAATTCGCGATTGAATTTTGGTTAGGACAGTATGTGTTATATGTGAATTAGCCTCGTTAATTCCACTGACTGGAATATTAACGCGCTTCGTTTCTAACTCTAAAACAAAATGTGACAAAATGTGACTGTGAACCAGAGTCTAATAGTGCGCGGCAAGCGTGTGGATTTCCACGTGAATCTAATATGTGTATTAATGCAGTTGATAATAATACATGCGTAGAAACGTTCATGGTTAAGCTGGCGACGTTTACCTGGGTGGGTCGCGAAGGGCCATCCTTATGAAGTAAGGTATGGTGTTTACCCGTAAACGTCTTGCAAGTGCCTGCGTGGCAATTGTTCACTGAATGATTGGGTCGGAGGCAATTAAAACAAAGTTGTGCGGACCTTACTATATTGATTATCCAAGGTATGGACTGGGCAGAACCATATGCGCGGAGTCCCGTACGGACGACACGTGGGGGGGCAGGAGGGACGCTGCGCTCTCCGATGTGCGATAGGCTTGGGGGTAGCCTCTACCCACCCTCACCTCCTTAGCGGGGAGTCTAATTACCGCTAAACGATAGGCAGGAGCGGCCTTAACCAACAGCCCACCCGTCCGCCTCGCGCGTGACAAGTCCTTCGAGACACCAGTCAAACGGAGACGTTTGGCGAGAGGAATAGGTGGCTGCAGGGGAAAACCGAGCCACCTCTGACACCGTACGGTCTCTCCGAAAGGAGCTTGGGCTGTGATTCGGGGTATCCAGTTACCGGGGACACCCAGACTTAAACAAGGTCAGAGAACCTATCTTCGCTCGCCTCGCAACTCTCCAGGTTAACGACCTGGCTCCACGACAAAGCCGCCCTAGTCGGCGTGCGCTGCGAGAAAGAAAGAGCATCGCGGGCAGAGGACCGTATCGCCTCGAGTCGTTGGGCGCATACAATTTAAGTCGGATCGGCGGCTCCCGGTGGGCCAGATCACCCCGGTGTAACACTGCTCTCTCACTCGCGTAGCACGTCGACGCGGCAAAGCGAATCCACAATCACGCTCGCCCTCCGTCCAACTCGATCGTCTCTAAGACTCTCCTGCCCGCTAGGGGCGGGTTGTCTCAGGAGGCATCGGGCAAGAGGGGCAGTAGCCATAGCGTGGGCGGGGAATCGCAAGCTCACCTGCCTAAACCGCAGGGAACTAAAGAAACTGTTCACGAGCAGGTGTGTGCGCTGCAGCCACCCTTATACTTTAGGTGGCAAGCACTTATCCTCCCACCTGGGTTAACCCCCTGGGAGGCCCACACCCCCCCTTAATATTGACCCCCCGCCATTCCACTACAGACGACTACTATATTGATTCGTTCCGACACGTTAACATTAATTAGTTTTTCGCACGTTGATGTATAGTGTGATCCCTTACATACCTGGCACAGTGGTTTTGATTGCACGGTAAGTGCCTGTGTGCGATTATGTGTCTGTGCCGTTGGAGTATGACGTGAAACCGATTATAACATTGGGAGTTTCTTTACTCCCAATGTAGAACATTTAGTTTCATCGAAAACGAACGTTTTCTAGTGGTATCCCAACAGATTTCGTACTTTAGGCGATCATTTACTCGTTTCACGCGGTTTCACTTTTTCGGAAACGAGAAATCGTATTTAGTGTATTCGGAAACGTGAAACTAAGTTTCGCATCGATAGTTTCATCGCTGACAATCTCGAACACATAGTTTCATCGAAAACGTAGGGTTTCTAATGATATCCCAACAGATTTCGTACTTTGAGCGATCGTTTACATGTTTCACACGATTTACATACAAGAAAAATTATTATGACATGACAGAGATAATTGCTACTGTTCGGCTAGAAGAAATAAACTAGACCTAAACGGAACACACTTTCAAAAAATTCACACGGCAAATTTGAGAATCTTATAAAACAAAACTAGCTTCGATAATATAATAAAAAAAAGAATAGAACCAATAATTAAAGAAGAACAACAAGAAACACTAACCACATTCAGTGGGAATAACAAAGCATCAAACCCCAAACCAAATCCACCGAATTATTTTTCCAATCCGGGATAATTGAAATTATTATTAAAAAAACTGAATACAAAAAAATCGACCGGCTAATCCTGTTCCTAACAATATTATTCAATAACTGTTTAAATCTACATTATTTTCCAAATGAACGGAAATTAGTGAATGTAATTGCACTACCAAAGAAAGGCAAAGATCTTACGGATCCAGGAAGCTACAGACCAATAAGCATGCTATCAAACGTGGGCAAGCTCCTAGAATCATTAATAAATAAAAGAATAGATAAAATAGGAAACGAAAAGAATCCCACACCAACCATTTGGATTTCGTTCAATTCACTCTACGACACATGCAATAAATATACTGTATTCGGATATAGCTAGAGCATTAAATGAAAACATGTTTCTAGCAGCTTGCCCAATAGATCTAGAGAAAGCGTTCGACACGGTATGGAGCGAAGGACTACTATACAAATTAATAAAAAAAGGATTCCCTCAACATCTTATACTGATGATACACGAAATGAAAAATGAAAGGAAATTCTTAGTAAAATCAGAAAATAATCAAAGTACTAAAACATTTATGATACAAAATGGTCTCCAACAGGGAGCAATAAACTCGCCGCTGCTCTTCAGTATTTTCTTTTCGGATATATTAAAACTATTTAATCTAAATACAGAAACTGGCTGCAAAGCAATAGCATTTGCAGACGATTTAATAATATACTGTTACGATAGGAAAGTAAAATAAGTTCAAGACAAACTTCAAGATACTTTAAATAAAATCCAAGTATATTGCACAAACTGGAAACTCAAAATAAATAGTCAAAAATGCGAGACAATATTGTTTAAAGGACTCGTAAGCAAACTGCATAAATCAACGAGACAAAATTGGAAAGAATTCAGACTAATAGACCCGATAGATAAAAATAAAAATATACCGCATCAAAAATACGTAAAATACTTAGGAGTAATATTGAATGAAAGATTTCGTTTTAATCAGCACGTCAAATATGTATTAAAACAAGCGGAGAAATCAAAAAAGAAATTAACTAAATTCCTATATACCAAGCACGTAATATAATCCTGCCAGTATTAGCAACAAAAATGTAAACGACAATTAAATTGTATCCACTACGTAAAAGCGTGAAAAAAAAGATGTAATTCACCGAGATGGCCAAGAGCCCTGCGTGTTAAATTGAACAAATGTTATTTGGTGGTTTATTCCAAAAAATTGTAATGTATATGTAGTCCGCTTCTATAAACACTTTTAAAAAAAAAGCACCGGTTCACGTCCGATCGCCGAAGTTAAGCACCATTGGGCGCGGTCAGTACTTGGATGGGTGACCGCTTGGGAACACCGCGTATCCTTGGCACGCTCCTTCTTTTGTCGGTTTTTTGACGACGAGAACACTCCACCCTCTACCGTGGGATATCACGACTCCTGTATTTTACGCCGATTTCGACGAAAGTGTGGAAGTGGAATTTTCGTTTTTTTCCCCCCTCGCCGGTGAATCTACACATTTGAAGAAGCGAAGGAGATAGTTTTTCGTCAAGGATCATACCACGATGAGTGCACCGGTTCTCGTCAGTCGCACGCCGACAGCCGAGGAGTGAAGACGTGTTGAAACGAGCGCCCTCAGCCCGGCGTGTTTGAAAGTGCGAATATAACCGCCAACTTCGCCGCACCGCATGGCGGAAAATGCTGAAGAAGTATTTTTAAAAACGATAAGCCATCCGACGAGCAACGACGAAGATACTGCTACCAACAAATCTCTTGAATTAAACCAAGCTACAAAGGAAGGATATTTCCCGGAATGGAGGGAAAAAAACCCACTTATCACGACGAAATTATCCGAGCGTAAAATGTCGCACCACGTGGCGCAATCAGAACGTGAGTCTCCATATCCGTAGACCAGACCACAGAAAGATACAGAGGACTCGGATAAATCTTCGGAATTTGTTTCACCAAAAATGTTGAGGAAAAGATTACATCCGAAACCTAATCTAAAATTGAGCAGGAAATCCCAAGAGTCGGTACCAGGCGAGACCAGCAAAGGAAACCACTCTCCGAACGAACAAGCAATGTTTATCGAAAAAATAAAAGAATTAGAAAATATTAACTTGATTTTAAAACACGAAAATGATTTGCTAAAAAACATCCACACAAATCCGGACAAAAACCAGACGACGTCCAGTGAATCCAGTCGTAGTGCTACAAGCATCAAGGGACTGAAAAGCTCGGAAAAGCACATCAAAGAGGCTAGTATTTTACTCAACAATCGCTTCAACCTATTGGGGGAAGATATAACCGCAGAAGAGGAGATGGAAGTCAATGATGTATTCAGTTCGGAAGAAGCGCCAACGAAGGAAAATTCAAATTCAAGCCAGGCCAAGGTCAACACCAACCGTTCCAGCAACGGAAGGAAGACGAGCTCCCCGCCTCCCATAACAATTTACAATTATCCATCTAGACGTATCATCGAGCTCATTAAAAACCTAAAGGTAAACGCTTCATTCTCCATAAAAAGAATAAACGAAAATATCCACAAAGTACAATTAAATAATTTAAAAGATTTCGATAAAGTAAAAGCTCAATTAATCAACCAACAGATAAACTTTTATACTTATACACCCAGAGAACAAAAACTGCAAACTTATCTGTTAAAGGGCATAGACCCTAATACTCATCCAAATGAAATAATTAACGAAATAGCAGAAATTTCTAACAATAGGTTAAAGGTAACTAAAATTAATAAATTTAGTACCCAAAAAGCCAGGGCGGAGAATAAGGCTTTAACCATGCTTTTAATCCAATTTGCACCCGATTCCGAGACGGTATTGTTAAGAAATATTACTACCATTAATTATCAAAAAATACAGAGGATACCACCATGGCAACCCACCCGAGAGCACAGTCATCCCAGGATTCTCATACGCGCAAGCAACCAGCGCCCCTAGCCTTCATCCCACGGGTCATCCCCAAGCACAGAAGATCAAGACGACCACCACCACAGGTACCCAGGCGGCAAGAGGTCATGGGCCTACCATTACCCCGGGCAACTTTATGACCGACATAGGTACGCTATACCAGGAATTAGAAAAGTTAAATATATTTGAACTCATGGGCGAAATCCGAGACATGATTCATGAACTCAGGTCAGCACTTTCAGGTATAGAGAAAGTACAAATACTTATGAAATACGCGCACCTTTTTGACCAACAATGTCACCCGTAAATCCTCATAGCGAGGACTCAACTTCATGTTATTTAACATTAGAGGAATTAGAAACCAGCTTGCAGAATTTAAATCATCCTAGAGCAGTACAACATTGACATAGCACTCCTTTCCGAAACCCATCTCACCAACAAAACAATTATAAAAATACCGGGCTACAAAATTCACCGCAATGACAGAACAACCAAAGGCGGCGGAGTTGCTATAATCATCAAAGAATCTATCACACACGATCCAGCCCCTATCAAATCACCCGATATCCAATTTGAAACAGCAGCAATAAACCTGAAACTCAATAACAAAAAGCTAACAATCATTGCCATATACAACCCACCAAAAAACACACTAAGCCCAACTACAATAAAAAACATCTTCCATTGCCGCGGCGACGTCATAATGAGGGGCGACTTCAACGCCAGGCACCAATTCTGGAACTGCACCCGTAAGAACAAAAGTGGACAAGCTATCCAGGAACTGGTCACAAACTCGAACATTAAAATCGTTGCTCCCCAGCACCCGACATACACCCCAACTACACCGAACCGTACACACAGCACAATAGATTTCGCACTTACCAATAGGGCAGGCATATTACAAAAGGTGAAAACAATTAACGCAGGATCCTCAGACCACATACCTGTCATATACGCACTCACCTCAAACACAGCTCCCCACACCAACATAACATTGAAACCAAACTACACCAAGGCTAACTGGAAAGCATTCAGGAATGAAATTAACGAAAGAATTGGGTCGGCCAAATTAACAACACCAACGACATAGACATAGAAACATTCACACGGCTCATCAACACCGCAACTACCAACACCATCCCACTATCACCGTACAAAATAGTTATTCCGCCGTTGCCGCCCCACATCGCGCAATTGATTAAAGCCAAAAACAAAATCAAATCACTCTGGCAAACCTTCAGATCTCCCCCCCCTTAAAAGGGCCTTTAATAGCTACTTAAAAAACGTCAAATTAGAACTTAGCAAATGGAGAAACGACCTATGGGACTCTAAACTATGTAAAGCCAAAGTAAAAGACAACTCGTTCTGGAAGATCACAAAATTCTTCAACATTAATTCTATCAACTCCGTTACCACCCTAAAAAGTGCGTCCATAGTTGCCCACTCGGACACCGAAAAAGCCAATATGCTCGCAACCAATTACGCGGAAATACACAAATAAGCACTAAGCAGAGGCAATAAATCATTCACACAGCACATAAATTCCTTTACCTCAAAACGAATCCCGGCGACACACAAAATTCTGACACCGCCCGACCTACAAATAAAACAAACATCTCCCAAGGAAGTCCATGCAGTAATAAGGAAGCTTAAAAACAATAAAGCCCCCGATATCGACAACATCCCCAACATAGTTATCAAAAACCTTCCCAGAAAGGCAATTACAAAGTTCCACTACATTATAAACACCATCATAAAACACCAACACTTTCCGTCCGCATGGAAATGCGCGAAGGTCATACCGCTGCCGAAACCGAACAAAAACCTATCCGTCCCATCCAATTACAGACCAGTCAGCCTCCTGCCAACCCTTTCCAAGATCACCGAAAAAATCATCCTAAACAGATTAAATAAATTCCTAAATATCAACAACGTAATACCACCTACCCAGTTTGGCTTCCGCTACCGAGCTTAAGACCACCATCCATACTAACCTACTAACCGCAACCTCCCCTGTCCCTCCCTCAACCACTGCCAACATCCATCATGTACCAAGGTTTTTTAATGATATTTTCCTTACGCAATTAAAATAAGACTTAAACTACTGAAACCTCACCCTATAAATAGTTAAAATTAAGTCACTAGAACATGTATATAATATTCACGGAATATTGTACTAATTATGTTAATAAATAAATTGAATCATACCACGCTGAGTGCACCGGTTCTCGTCCACGCCAAGGACCAGCAAGGTAGCCAGGAGGACAACCAGCCGGGACGTTCTGCGGAAAGTCCATCGTACGAAGACCTGCTACGTACAATTCAGGCACTTAACGTCACTATTCAGAGCTTAGCCAAACAAGTGGAAGGGCTGAAAGCTTTTAAGTCGACGGCACACCAGGAGCAAGCGGAGGAAATACCTTGTTCGAACAAATTCAAGGCACTCCAAACGGAAGAACTACCGTCTACGAGCAATGATGCCTGGACAAAGGTTTCTACACAGAAACCAAAAACGAAGAGGAAAGAAGACACCAGCCCGAAACCAGCAAGGAAGGAGCAAGCCGTACCCACAGGATCAACGCAGAAGAAGAGACCACGCTTCGAAGACGCGACGATCGCAGCAGCAAGAGCCACCGCGGGACCACGCGGGGAGGAGAAGAAGGCACCCCCGATCACCATCCTGAACAGCAACACGAGGCGCACAATAGAGGTACTGACAGGTAACAAAATTACTAACTTCCATAGTAAGAGAGTAAACAATGTAAAACATCTGTTACACGTACACAATCTGAAGCAATTCGAGCAAACACGCGAACTACTTAAAGCAAGCAAAATAGAGTACTACACATTTACACCGCGAACGCAGAGATATGAAACGGTTCTCCTCAAGAACCTCGAGGGCGACTTTGAGCCAGAAACCATTCTCGAAGAATTAAAGTCGAAAAACATTGAAAACTTGAACTTCGTGAACGTAAGAAAATTCACTACAAGAAGGTCCACCGCAGAAAATGGGACACTGGCAATTTTCATGGTCCAACTTTCCCCGGAGAGTAAGATGGACAACTTAAAACAAATAAAAATCCTGCTACATTCGGTAGTCCAATGGGAAAAGTTATTAAAAAAGGATCGGATACAGTGTAAGAGGTGCCAACGAATAGGCCACGCTGCATCAACCTGCAACCTGGAATACAGGTGCGTGAAATGTAGCGAGAAACACAATCCAGGAGAATGCTCCCTCCCTTCTGTCGACAGTAGAAGCAAAGACGACGCGGCGTCCGCACCATACTGCGTCAATTGCAAGAGTTTTGGTCACCCTGCGTCATACAGAGGCTGCCCAAAACTCAAAGTGATCCATATTATATGGTAAGAGTATTAAGTGCTTTAATCTGCTATTTTCTTTGTTTGATAGTAGTAGTCTATAATCTATTATTGCTAGATCTATAGTTGAGTTGTGTTTGGTAATGACGGTTTTTCCGAATATATCAGATTTGCTCTATATAAATCAGCATTGTTATCTAACCATTTTTTAAGTCCGTATCCGGCACTATTGTTCGAATTTTTGTTCCAGTTAGTGTGTTTGGCGTTTAGATCGCCTGTTAGATAATAAAATGTATCTCTCTTATGTAGATTTCAGTTTTTGGCTAATAATGTTAGTTGATTATACAGGTCTTTGCCTGCGGATTTTGTAGTATAAACAGATGCTACTATTAATTGTTTGTTTAAATTTAATTTTATGCTGATTATCGTGGATTCTAAGATTGACGGATCCAGGAAGTCACATTCCACCTTATTACATTCGACACTGTTTCTCACCAATATCGCGGTGGCTCCGCCTGGCGTGGCATTTGGTCTGTCATTTCTCAGCACATTGTAGTTTTTTAGGCAGAGTTTATATTTGGGGCTCAGTTTGGTCTCGACCAGACACAAGACGTCCGGATTATATTTATTTGTAAAATCATTTAAGTAACTTCTTTTGTTTAAGCTGATAATTGAATTTGTGTTGATTTCAATTATATTTATTCAATTGAGTACTTTATGAGATATTTTACTCTGTCCCGTAGTTGATTAAGACCAAACTGAGTTATGCAAAGTAGGCATTGCCTTGTAATTATTGGTCTAATAGCTTAACTATTTTATTCATTATTATGTCTAATATTTTGTTTTGCAATTCAATGCTTCTGTTAACTGTCTCAATTAGTTTGTCTTTTCTCTCTCTTTGTTTGTCTATCGTCTCAATTATTAAGTCTGTGAGTGTGTGTGTGATTTGATTTGGTTCGACCCGAATTTTAGATGGTTTGTTATTGTCTACGCTATTGTGCATGGTTCCCTTTTTTACCATTTGACTATAACTAATGTATCCTGTCTTGTTACCTAAGTTTACAGAGGACTCGTGTGTATGGTTTCTTTAAATGTAATCTTTGATACCGCCCTTCATAGGATTGATGCTTTCCTGGTTCCTCCGTTGCAGTATAAGTTCCTTATTCTTAATTTTGTATGGACAACCATTATATGACACTGGGTGGCCATATGATCTGCAGTTTATACAATAGAGACTGTGCTTGGGGGCTGTATTCTTTAAGGTGCATTCCCCTCTTTGATGACTTATCCCACATTTCACGCATCTAAAATCTAAGGTACAATTACTGGCTGAATGGCCTACGCATTGGCAATTCAAACACTGGGTTTGATTTGCTTGTTTCAATTTTTCCCAAGCTATTTTTTGATAGTTAAGAACGTTTACCTGTTTTAAGATTGTGGTGTCAGATTCAGCTGTAAATTGTACTATTAGGATTGGTAACTTTTTGTTTTCTAACTTTGATCGTTGGGTTTGAAAATTGGTAATTTTTAATATTTTTAATCTATTCGCAGTTAATTCCTCTAGTTCGGTTTTAATGATCTTTTCGTCTATTTCTGGATCTATACCTTTTAATAGGAATGTTTTAGGTTTCAAATCTATGGGAGTAAAAGTATAATGTTTAATTTGTTTCTCCAGAATTGGCTTCTTAACTTTCAAATAGTCAACTATGTAGTCAAATATGTTTGTAAGGAAAACTTATTTTGATTTAACCTTTTAATGGTGAAACTATTTTCCTTGATTATAACTTTTAAAGATTCAATTAATCTCAGCGTGGGATAATTGAAAATTATAAATGGAGGCGGAGTTGTACCTTTGGTATTTTTCTTGGAATTTGTGATCTTCTCACTGGATGAATTGTTGGCTTCTGGTGATGGTATGTCCATGTTATTTGTGCTGTCGTCCACGTGGGTAGATTGGAGGTTAACTTCCATTGCCTCTTCTTCAAATATATCGAACCGATTTTTCAGTGGAATTTCTGTTGGGAGCTTCTCCTTTGGTGGAATTAAAGTTTGTTTCTCTGATTTTTTCTTAATCTGACCGCTTTTTAGTCAATTATTTTCATCAGATAATTTTTTTATTTCCAACTCGAGCACGTATAGCTGCTCGACTAGTCTTTTATACTCCATGTCTTTGTCTTCTGCAGTAGCTGGATCTTCGGTTTTATTTTCAGATTGACTGGGTTGGTGTTTCCTTGCTGACTGTAAATTCGGATGTGGATTTAATTGTTTTCTCCTTTGCTGGGCTTGGGGCTCCATGCTCTGCATTGCCGCTTCTGGTAACGAATACGGAGATTCACTTCTACTCAGATTCAATCGCTTTCTCTTAATTTGACTTATATCTTGGATCTTTCGATCCACTTCCACGTCTTCTTTTTCCAGATTTTCCTTGAAAGTTTGCTCGATATCCTCGCTTTCCTCCCATTCCGAGGCCATGCGTTTCTTTGTCTCTCTCTTTTCTGTTTCTCGCTCGCTCTTACGACGTATTTCTCGGCATGCCACTGCCCGCCTTTAATGCTGGCGCGCGACTGACGAGAACCGGTGCACTCAGCGTGGTATGATCCTTGGCGAAAAAAGTATCTCATTCGCTTCTTCAAATGTGTAGATTCAACGGCGAGGGAATAGAACGAAAATTCCACGTCAACACTTTTTTTCGAAATCGGCGTACAATACAAGAGTCGTGATATCCCACGGTAGACGGTGGAGTGTTCTCGTCGTCAAAAAACCGAAAAAGGAGGAGGGTGCCAAGGATACGCGGTGTTCCCAAGCGGTCACCCATCCAAGTACTGACCGCGCCCAATGCTGCTTGTGGGTGTTTGTACCTCACTATATATTATACGTAAATAATATTACTACCAATCTCGAGTAACCGGAAACGACTGGCTCACTCGCGTGATGCGCCTTTACACCCGGAGCAGTCGTGACATCTCGACGCGGACTTAGGAACTAAATAACTCCCTAACTGCTCTCGGCTAGGCCGCCACACTGCTTAACACATTGCGGACGGATGACGAGATATCTCGTCATTCTTATTTCGTCGTTGGGGGCCGTTGACGAGATATCTCGTCTTGCGTATTTCGTCGTTAGAACCCACTAACGAGATATATCGTCTTGCGTATTTCGTCGTTAGAACCCACTAACGAGATATCACACAGTTGCTACGTGATTGTCAGCGGCAATGTTTTACGAAATATCATGCTTTGAAAAATGTTTAGTTTGTACAAATGTTTACTTATTGAAAAATATTAAAAAGTCATTCATTTTTAAAGTTGTTGTTGAAAATAAATATTTCACGTGACAATAATTTTTAACTACTAACAAATCATCACTAATTTCAAAATATTTGACGCAAAAAAATACCCGGCCACTGGGTACGGTTAGCAATAGAATGCCCGGTCCGCAATGTGTTAACTTAGGTGATCGGACGAGAACCGGTCCTTTTTTTTTAAAGCGTTTATTGACAGGCGGCATACAGATAAGTGTTACAATCTACAATAAACTATAGAATCTATGAACATGTTACGCCGTCATTTGAGGTGGGCCCAGGTCGGGAACCCAGATGGTAAAAGCGATCTCACAGGGTAAAAGGTTTAGGCGGGGCAGATTTAAATTGTAAAAGGGAATAGATATAATCAACAGACGAAAGTCGGCAAAAGCCAATGACAACTGTAACTAAACTCATTACATAGTATTGATTATCGGGTGCTTCGCAACGAGCAATACCGATGTGCAATTACGCTCGGAAATTAACAAAAGATGTGCCTTTTTAGATCCTGAAGATCAGATTTATTACATTTCATTCGTTATCCAGCCTTGTTCGTAGCCAGTTGTGTCGCTCTGTTAAAGCCAAAATAAAGTTTCCGAATTATAATCCTAAGCGTTATCAATTTCTAATTGATCAAGTCGCAAGCAGAACGCTTCAGCGTTCCACGGGCGAGAACCTATCCCATCTTCCCCAAATCCCACCATATACCCGTAACATTTTGGTGACAGCGGTGGGATAACGCAAGGTCAAGTTAAGGGCAAATCCAGCGTCGACCTTGTTTCGCCGGCTCGCGATTGATCGATTGGGACGAAGTGCACCTCTCTCTCTTGGGTTTTAAACGGTTTTCCCAAGAGCATAAGGGTAAATGCCGGAGACGGGTGATTTTGGAGGCCGTACATAATATCCCCGGAATCACACGCACAAGGGAAGCCGCCATATTGGAGCCGGGACACCATCGCACAATCTGGACAACGGGACTCAGCATACGAATCACGGAACCCACACAATTCCTGAGCAGCCGCATATTCAAGGAACCTAGGACCAACACTGGACATATTGGGTCATCCGAGTGAAGTATCCGATCGAGCTAACGGTGAAACCACGAGCACTTTATTTTAAGTTATTATTATACAAATCGCTACATTAGTAATTTATATCAACCTCACACTTTACACTTTAATAACACAACCCTTCATTAATCGAAATGTCGCCGTTCTCACGCAAATTCCTGAAAAAACACAGCAAGCGTCTGGGTAACAGTAGTCGTTTCATAGTAGAGGATTTAGTGATACCGCCTGATCCTAATTCCGGTCTTGCTCCCACATCATTGGAGGTAGTCCCATTTCACGGCTTAACTTCTCTGCAAACTGGTATGTCTGACCCAACTAATGAATCTAGCTCGTATGGAGAGGGCGGGTCCGCTGTGACAGACGGACCGTCGGAAAGGTCGTCCCGCATGCCTTTAAACATGGTTGCTGATTTTATTCCTCATTTCGACGGGAAGCCTAGTTCTGTAAACAAATTTATTAATCAATGTAGACTGGCTGATTCATTGGTGAAAAGGGAAGACAAATATTATTTACTGGCCTTAATTCGCAATAAAATCCGCATTCGTGACTATAATAGGATAACCGGGGGTAAAGTTCCAAAGACCGTGGAAGAATTAGTGAGCTTATTGAAGGGCGCATATGAGGATAGCTTTAATGTCAAGGCCGCGTTAGACGACTTGAGGAACATAGAACGCGGAGATGGGGAAACCATGGAGGAATTTGGTGCCAGGGTGCACGAAATTTTAGATAATGGCATAGAAATTGCTCAGGAACGGTCTAATTCGGAGAAATTTAAAGGAGTTAGGTCCGTGCTCGAGGAGGAGGCCATAACAGGATTTTTAGGAGGGTTGCGTGACGACGCAATGATGATGTCGATAGTTAACCAAAATGTAAATGAGTTAGGGGAAGTAATTCGATTGGCCACCAGATGTGCGGACAAAAGAGGAATATGAACAATAATAAGAAACATAGATTGCCGCTGCCCGCAAATAGGTCCGCCGTCTTCACAATGAATCCCAATGAAAATATGAGGTGTTTTCTCTGCAATCGGGTCGGTCATTTTCGGTCAGAATGCCCATTAGCGACCAACGATAGGTGTAACCCCTCAGATCGTAATCCGATAAGATGTAGGTACTGTAGGAAGACTGGTCACGTAGAAGCGCAATGCTATAGGCGGAATTTCCAACCTACGCAAAATTATAATCGAGGAAATCGGGATGCACATGTTAGAGACGTCCGGAGAGACCTAAATTCTAGTAGGAACCTACGTGCCTCCAATTCAGGAGAGGAGCGAAGTTACTCGAACACCACGAAAGAACATCAACATTTAAACTTAAAGGGAGGTCGGCAGGGGGGCGAGCCGCCGATCAAGCCTCTGATCGCACGCGCCGAATCTATCGCGTCACCTACCGGTTCAACGTGATCAATGCAGCCCAGCCACCCATTATATCATTAAAAAACGATTCTTTTTTCCAAGGTTCCGCTGAGTTTTTGGTAGATACCGGCTCTCAGCTGAATTTGGTAAAACGGAGGGGGCTAATCGCCGATCTGAGTGTTAATTGCGAAAAGGTTTATGAACTCACGGGTATTGGCGCGGGGTTGATCCGAACGCAGGGAGAGGTCGTGATTGGGATCTTTGATGAACCCATTTTATTCCAAATTGTTGAAAACAACTTTCCTATTAAGACTACCGGAATTTTGGGAATTTCGTTCTTGCAAAAACAAGAAGCTACCTTTGAATTTCAGGAAAATCTATCCGGTGCTTTGAGTTTTGGCAAAGGAAGATTCTCTCCTGGTATTAACTCTTCACATAACTTACCTCCTCGAACCAAAATCCTGATTACGGCACTTGCTAGCGGTGATTGCTCTTCCGGGTATGTACGACGACTGGACGTGGGGCCCGGTGTTTTTATAGGCGAATGCTTGGCAACTCAGCAGGACGGCTCTGTAAAATTATACGCCGTAAATACTACACTCAATTACATTAATCTGACTATCCCGCCGGTCCAGTTGGAAGAATTTTATTCTAAACCACGCATGAATCATTCATTTCGGGAAAATTTTCAGTCGGAAGTAGATAAATCCAAGGATCCAGAGATTGGTTCAATTGACCAAACTGCTTCATCTAGATCACATGAACGAAATTGAGAAGGGTAGTATTTTAGGAATAGTAAATAAATTCTCATATCAGTTTTACCTACCCACTGACGAATTAGGCTCCACTAACGTTGCACATCACACAATAGTCACTACGGACGAGACTCCCATAAAAACTAGGCAGTATCGTTTGCCCTTGGTCCATAAGGAGGAGATAGACAAGCAGGTCGATGCCCTACTCGACAACAAAATTATCCAACCCTCTGTCTCGCCATACAATTCCCCGGTGTGGATCGTTCCTAAAAAGGCCGATCCTGTGGGAAATCCCAAGTGGCGAATGGTGATTGACTACCGTAAATTAAATGAAGTAACAGTTTCCGATGCCTATCCGTTGCCAAACATCATTGAAATACTCGATCAGCTAGGAGGAGCTAAATATTTTAGTACTTTGGACTTGGCTTCCGGGTTTCATCAAATACCCGTCGACCCAGCCTCAAAACCCAAAACCGCCTTTTCGACCCCGCATGGTCATTATGAATTCAATCGGATGCCATTCGGTCTAAAGAACGCGCCGGCAACCTTTCAAAGGATAATGGATTTAATATTAACCGGGCTACAGGGTGTCGAACTGTTCGTTTATATGGACGATGTTGTCATTCATGCAGATTCGCTCGAGAAACATAATCAAAAATTGAAAACACTTTTGGCACGACTACAAAATTTCGGACTAGCACTACAGCCACAGAAATGCCACTTTCTACAAAAGGAAATAGTTTATCTAGGACACATTATCTCAAGTGCGGGGGTAAAACCAGACCCTGGGAAAATTGGAGCTGTCAGAAATTTTCCAACACCCAAAACACCAAAAAATGTAAAACAATTTCTGGGACTCGTGGGGTATTATAGGAGATTCATTCCCGATATGGCAAAACTTGCTAAGCCCCTAACTAATTTGTTAAAGAAGGATACCCCTTTTCGCTGGACTTCGGTGGTCCAAAGTTCCTTTGAACAACTGAGGAATATAATCAGTGCTGAACCATTGCTCCAATACCCCGATTTCTCTAGACCATTCCTTGTAACCACCGACGCTTCGGAATACGCTATAGGTGCCGTGTTGAGTCAGGGACCTGTTGGTAGTGATCTGCCCGTCGCTTACGCCTCTAGAGCATTAAATAAAGCTGAAATTAACTACTCCACAATCGAAAAGGAGCTCTTGGCTATACTATTTGGTGTAGAACATTTTCGTCCCTACTTATACGGTCAGCAGTTCACCTTGATCACTGATCATCGTCCTTTAGTGTGGTTGCATAATGCTAAAAATCCCACATCCAAATTAATGAGATGGCGGATTCGTTTGAACGAATATGACTACAATATAGTTTATAAACCGGGTAAAGCCAACTCTAACGCTGACGCGCTCTCACGGAATCCTGTTGACCCTGATTCTAACTCTGTTCCTCAAACGCTAAACGGACTGACTGACGCTGCGTCTCGGACCAGCGGGGAAAATCGAGAGAGGGTGCTTGTTTGCCTAGACATGACACCGTTTCCTGATTCCCTGATGGACGAAACAAACGACGGAATATTAAGTAATGAAATTGAAGTAATGGTGGCATCTGTCTTCTTGGCGCGCGAGAAGGCAGACGACGATAAACCTGAAGCAACGAAATTCCAGACAGATAAATTGGAATTATTTACTTTAGATAATGAACTAAAAAATCTTAGAGGAGACTCCCAGTCGGGCATAGCGCCCCCGTTTCGAAACCCCTGTCGGCACACGTTGACTCCATGCCCCAGGATCGCGCGGCGGGGACCTAGAGCGGAGGTCTGTGTTCGACATGAGCCCGGGGCTCGCAGTGCTCAGTGGAGACCCTGCGGATCGTCGACCCCTGCGGTGACTTGCGCGGGGCTCCGAAGCGTTGATCGCCAGGGTGAAGGGGCACCTGGTTGTTGTTGTTGCTGTTGTTGTTGTTATCCCGTGGATGGAGAAATGGAAGATGAAGTTGTTCAGCTACAG
This sequence comes from Nysson spinosus, assembly GCA_910591585.2. Lineage (NCBI taxonomy): Eukaryota > Metazoa > Arthropoda > Insecta > Hymenoptera > Crabronidae > Nysson > Nysson spinosus. Next base: position 368,944 of record OU342853.1, on the reverse strand, counting down.
GGTCAGGTACCGGACCATTTAACGATCAAACCTGCACGGGGGACCCTCATTAAAAAGACCTCAATTAATTTAAATGAACAAGTAAATCTAGGAAATAACGAACCTAAAAGAAGTCGAGTTTTGACTAATACCGAAATAACAAACAGACCAATCACCGACCTTTTCCCACTTCCCATTATCAATTATGTAAAGGATCACCTTTATATGCGGAGAGACAATCTCGCACATTTCATTTCACTCCATGGCTTAATCACTTCTACAGTTACTGACAATCTACTAAAGAGGGGCAGGTTCTCCTTGGAGCTGGTTCGACAATGTGAGCTTGAGGTCGGCAATGCCATGACACTTCCAAGTGATCAATTCTCCACCTTTTTGTTAATCTGTAAAGACAATCCCCTACAAAATTTAGATCTAGATCATATCAAGTCCTCCCTAAAATCACTTAAAACCCTTATGAATACACTGAACGTCCAATCCTTTAGTATTTCCAAGGACCTTGAAACCTTTAGCGTTTCTGAGTGGGATCAGGTTGAGGATCTGCTTAAACAAATCTTTGCCAACCCTCGATTCATAGTTACGATATGCACTGGACAAATTATAACTCCACCTAAATCAAATCGCCTAAAAATAATTCAGGAAGCCCATGAATCTTCGGTTGGAGGACACAGGGGAATAGGCAAACTACAAAAATACATACGAGAACAATACTTTTGGCCCGGAATGGTAAAACAAATTTCTGAATTTATCCGCACCTGCCCAACTTGCCAGAGAGACAAAATTCATTCAACTAGAGTTAAACAACCTATGTGCATCACGGACACGCCAAGGCGTACTTTTGAAAAAGTCCAAATGGATATAGTAGGACCACTGCCTCTCACTAAACGAGGAAATCGGTATCTACTCACCTTACAAGATAACTTAACAAAATATTCCGACGCAATCCCATTAGCAAACATAGAGGCGATAACTGTAGCAATCGCTCTGGCTGAACAGTTCATTAGTAGATTTGGTTGTCCAAGGGCCATACACACAGACCAGGGACGAAATTTTATTAGCCAGATTATGAAAAGATTTTGCCAAATTTTCAAAATTCAAAGAATGACCTCCACAGCATTTCACCCTCAATCACTAGGATCACTAGAAAGAGCACATAGAGTTTTCACCGCATATCTAAAGCACTACTGTACGAAGGATGATTGGGATGACTGGATTAGATTCGGCATGTTTTCATACAATACATCAACGCATGAGGCTACCGGGTTTACGCCTCACGAGTTAGTTTTCGGAGTAAAAGCCAAAATTGCATCAGAGTTTGCCAAAGAGAAGGTACCGCGCACCTTCGTCCAGTACCTCGACGATCTTTTTATTAAGGTCACAACTACCCAAATGCTTGCTGCGGAAAGTTTAAAACGCGCCAAAACTAGAAGTAAAAAATATTATGATCGCAACGCCAACCCTCGTAAGTTCAATTTAGGCGACGATGTATACCTATTAAAAGGACCAAAAACCAAACTTGATCATGATTGGCTTGGTCCTTACAAAATTAACAGAATGTTTAATGATCTAACCGCCGAGTTAATGATAAGCCCTAATAGATTTAAGGTCGTTCATACGAATAAACTCAAACTAGCATGTATCAGACCCGGTTCTTTCACCGAAAATAATTAGTTTAAGACGTTTCATGTGTTCCCTTTAAAGTTGACATTTTAATTATACAGTTATATTTATATTCATTAACCAATGTTATCTTCGGACTTTTGCGTGTACAAGTGTCAAGTTAAGATTATATCCTATAAGCGAAATAATATTGTAACTCTAAGCTGAGAAAAAGCTGTTTTACGAAAACACCTTTTTCTTAGTAAGGGGGGAGGAATGTTACGCCGTCATTTGAGGTGGGCCCAGGTCGGGAACCCAGATGATAAAAGCGATCTCACAGGGTAAAAGGTTTAGGCGGAGCAGATTTAAATTGTAAAAGGGAATAGATATAATCAACAGACGAAAGTCGGCAAAAGCCAATGACAACTGTAACTAAACTCATTACATAGTATTGATTATCGGGTGCTTCGCAACGAGCAATACCGATGTGCAATTACGCTCGGAAATTAACAAAAGATGTGCCTTTTTAGATCCTGAAGATCAGATTTATTACATTTCATTCGTTATCCAGCCTTGTTCGTAGCCAGTTGTGTCGCTCTGTTAAAGCCAAAATAAAGTTTCCGAATTATAATCCTAAGCGTTATCAATTTCTAATTGATCAAGTCGCAAGCAGAACGCTTCAGCGTTCCACGGGAGGGAACCTATCCCATCTTCCCCAAATCCCACCATATACCCGTAACAAACATATAAATATCACATAGGGCAGTCTAACCATCTCAGTGAATTACTTATGTTTTATTAGCTCGCTGGCTGGGGAATTTAAAATCTAGTTACGCTTAAACTATTTTTTGGTTTGTTGCAGGGAAATCACGTTAAGGCCGCATAAAAAACCTGCTTTCAATCTTTGGATGCCCGATTGGGCTAGGATCTTACACTATTTATCTAGGACGTTTTACGACTAAACTTAGATCTATATATGAATATTTTGTACATGTAACGCTGGCGCAAACTATTTTCAGTATATAACAATGTATAAATGTAACAAAATATATACGTTTTCTAATTGTCTCGCATTCGTAATATCTACTTAAGATTAACTTAAATTTAATTTTGCTTAAAGATATGAGTGGTTTATTTACAATACATCACATAATTGCTTAACCATGCGTACAATTCGCGGCTACTCGTCCGGGGGGAGAGGTCCTCTTTCTGTGTCTAAGCCATCTTCTGAGCCATGGCGCTTTCAGCTTCTTTTTTATTTCATTTAAGCTATTGTCGCAAGTTGGTAGTGTGGTGGCAAAGATAATCTTATTTACAATCGAGGTTTTGTCTTTCGGGTTATACGAAACTGATTTGTCGAATTTTCTTCTTTTTACATGATAAATGATAGGGATATTCTTTTCGTCTTGTATGTAGCCTTTTTTGTCCAAATATATGAAAGCTTCCGGCGGTGGGTACCCTGATTTTCTGGCTAACTCAGCATATTCTTCGTCAAGGCATATTTTTGCTTTTATTGAAGGATATACCTCCTTCTCGATAATTCTGGTGAAGTAACTCCGTGCCAATTTTAGCAGAAATACGTCGATTCTCGTACATGCTGCTTTTTCGTAAAGCGTTGAGTTTCTCACATACCTACGCGATTCGTTTTGACTGGTAATTGGACGAAAAAACAAATTCGCCGCTGCTCTCAGAATCCTCCTCTCAAAGATTCTGAACGATTCCATTATCGGAGGGCTTATGTTATACCATATTGTAAAGGAATATGCCAAGATTGGTCTAATATAAACTTTGTATAGAAGAATTTTTATGGATTGTGGGATGAATTTAGAGTAAAAGAACATGTGCAACTTTTTCTTAGCTTTGTTTGCCTGTTCGAGTGCATGTTTAGCATGCTGGTCGAAGTTGAAATTTTCATCTAGTATCATTCCTAAGTACTTTACCTTCTTCTTATGAGAGATCACTTGTGTGTCGTTTTTGGGATCTTTTAGTTCAAATTTTCTCCAGTTTTGTCTTGCATTTTTACTTAGTTTGCATACCTTGCCTTTGAATAATATGGATTCGCACTTTTGAATATTTATTTTTAGTCTCCAGTTATTGCAGAAGATGTGAAACCTGTTCAAAGTGTTTTGCAGAACTTCTTGCAGATTACTCAAATTTCTGCCATAGCAGTAAATTACAAGGTCGTCGGCAAAGGCGATTGCCTTGCAGCCGGTCTCTGAGTTAAAATTGAAGAGATTCAAGACATCCGAGAAGAAGATGCTGAAAAGCAGCGGCGAATTTATGGCCCCTTGTTGGAGTCCATTTTTTATATGGAACTTTTTCGGCGAAGATTGGTTACCCATTGTGACGGTGAATCCTCTACAAGTAATCATATTGAAAATCATTTTTACGAAATCTTGAGGGAATCCCATCTTTATCAGCTTGAACAGTAGACCTTTCGTCCAAACGGTATCAAAAGCTTTTTCTAGGTCTATTAGGCAAGCTGCTAGAACCATATTTTGATTCAGTGCCCACGCTATATCCGTCGTTAGGATGTTTATAGCGTGGCTTGTGGAGTGAATTGATCTGAATCCAAATTGGTGGTTGGGAATCAGATTTTTATTATTTGCGGATTTGGTTATTCTCTTATTGATGACTGCTTCCAGCAGCTTGCCCAAGTTAGACAAAAGACTTATTGGCCTGTAATTATTGACGTTTGTGAGATCTTTGCCTTTTTTGGGGAGAGCGATCATCTTTGCTATTTTCTAACTTGTTGGGAAGTAAGTTCTGTTTAGACAGTTATTGAATAAAATTATTTTGTTGGGCACCCGCTTCAGCACCACGTTTGGAATTCTGTCTAGACCTGCTGATTTCTTTGTATTTAGCTTTTCGAGGATAAGTTTTATTTCTTCCGGGTTGGTAAAGTAATCTGTCGGCTCTGTCATTGGATTCGAAGCTTTGTTCTTTGAATTGAAACATGAGAGTGGTTTGTACTCTGAGTCAGTCAGTAAGGGTAAAATAGTTCTGTTAATTACACTATCAAATTTGTTTGTCAATGGTTGTCCGTCGTGTAGGTTTTTTGTGTGTACTTCCTGGAAATGAGTGCCTATGATAATTAACTTGTCGTTTAATGCTGTGCAGTAGTAGTGATCGTCATCCTGTCTCCGTTTTGTTATGTCAACGCCGGCTTCGTGTAGCAAGGCGTTGTCCATCTTTGGAATTTTGAGCGTTTGAATTTCGTCTGTTTCTGTTTTTTTTAAGGTTCTGTTGATTATGTTGTAGATTTTTGTCGGGTCGCTAGGTTTTAAATTTTTTTAGCCGGTCTTGCCAGTATTTCCTTGATACTGAAGTGTAACGGATTCTCATTTTATAATTTGCATAGTTTAATAGTTTTTTTAATAATGCCATTTGCGTTTTTGCAGCGGCGTGGGGTACAGGTGTGATCCGATATATTTTAAAAAGCGAGGACAGCAGTTCGCTCTTCCACTTACGAAGATTTTTAATTTCTCTGTCGTTGACATCATCCACAAATTGTATATTTGACGAGACCGGTGTTGCTTTTTTTATGGCTGCGTTAATTTTATTTTCGAGTGTTATAATCTGGGTATCTATTTCTGGCGTTGTTAAGGTTTCTTCAAGGGGAAGAGCGAGCTGCCTGTCCTGCTGGAGTAACCTCTTAAATTTATCCCAATTTGTCTTATGGTACTGAAGCGTTTTTGCCTTTGTTTGCTTCTTAGAAAGCTGAAGTCTAAGCTGTTTGCATATTATTCTTGCCTGAATGGCCCAGTGATCGCTGTCATAAGGAATAAGTTCCAGAGTATTAGTATAATTGTTCCTCTCGTCGAGTATCGATAGCCTTTCGGCAAGAACTGCAATGTCTATTGTTGTTCCCGAGGTAGGTCTTGTAGGGGTGCTTGGAGATCTGATTTTGCATCTGACTTGATCAAAATTATTATTTAACCATTTATGCACCCCAAGGCCTGCGCTGTTGGATACCGGATTATTCCAATTCGTATGTTTGGCGTTCAGATCACCCATCAAGCAATAATAATTATCTCTCCTATGTAGTTCCAGATTTTGTGCAATTAATTCAAATTGTGAATATAGGTTTGAGGCTGCTGCTTTAGGACTGTACATTGCTGCTATGATGAGCGATCTGTTCGCATCAAGATTTATTTGTATTGCTGTGGTTTCTAATATTTTTGCATCTAAGAAGTCCCACCTTAATCTTGTGTATAAAAGACCCCGTTTCACTAGAATGGCGGTGCCTCCCCCCAGCGTGGAGTTTGGCCTGTCATCCCTCAACATTTCGTAATCTTTAAAATTTACTTTGTACTTAGAACTCAATTTGGTCTCCGACAAACATACAATATCTGGTTTGTGATTATTTATAAAATCTGCTAAGGATGCCCTTCTATTTAAGCTAACTATTGAGTTGACGTTTATTCCTATTAAGTGGAAGTTATTTAAGTGTGTCTGCTGAGTGTGTACTACCTTTGACGGTGGAGTAAATGAGTTCCAAGTTCTGTTTGGAGCCATTATCTTGGAGCTCTTATTAAATTTTCTACTATTTTATTCAGCATTTTGCTTTGCAGCTCAATGTTTCTGTTGATAGCAAGTGCTAGATTGTCAATTCTATTGGATAACAGATTTAGCGCCTTTGAAGTTTCAGAGGTAGTATCTTGACTTGGGTACGCTGCATTGGGAATATCAGTAGGTACTTGACTCCTGGAGCTTGTTAGCGCATTACCAGTCCGACCCTGGCTTACCAGCTCCTCACTGTAGTTCCTAGGTGGAGCTTCAGATTGTAGTTTGACATTTGTGCGCAGTAAGTTACCTTTGACAGTACCCATCCCGCTTGTTAAATCATTGATAATTATATTAGCGTTGTGGCTTTTGTTCCTCATTTTAAATTGGCAGCCACCGTATGATGCTGGATGGCCATACGATTTGCAATTTGCACAGTAAAGGCTCTCTTTTGCTGCTGTGCTCTTTATGTGACACTCCCCCCTCGGATGGTTTTCTCCTCCACATTTGACACACCTGTATTTTAGGTTACAGTTGCTTGCGGAGTGACCTATTCGTTGACAGTTTAAACATTGTGCAGTATTATATTGTTTTAATTTCTCCCAGACAATTTTTTGGTAATTCAGTGTACTTACTTGTTTTAGTACAGTGATTTCAGATTCTGCCGTAAACTGTACTGTTAATATTGGAAGCTTTTTGTTTTCCTTTTTCGAATTTTGGGTTTCAAATTTCGCTATTTTTATAATTTTTAATCTATCCCTGACTAATTCTGCTATTTCTTCTTTTATTTGGTTGAAATCGACCTCCGGGTCTATACCCTTTAGTAAAAATGACAGAGGTTTCAATTCTTTCGGGGTGCAGGTTAAGAATTTAATTTGCCTTTCTATTAATGCTTTTTTGATTTGTAAATACGACACTACGTTTTGCGATTGCAGCGAGTGTTTATTTTCACCTAGTCTTTTTATTATAAAATTATCTACACTATTCACATTTTTTCACAGCTCGATTAACCTTGCAAGCGGGAAGTTATAAATTATGAACGGCGGTGGCGCTTTGTTCGTCTTACCTTGTGGCGTCAGTCTAGGGAGTTCCTAACCCATGGTGGCAAGGGCCCGCCGTATCGGTTCCGCGCTCGACCAATGAGACCGACTTCCGACTTACCCTATTAATATTAGTTCGTATATCCGACCTTTTTTGTCCACATTTCCGTTTTGATTTAGACAAGAAGCAACACGTGCATATTACATAGACCAAAGAGAATAAAGACTGTGATAGTTCTCTGTAAAGAAATTCTGTTTCCTCGCGTACTTTATGCGACCCTCCTATTAAGACGAAGGAGACCTCCGCAACCTCTTCGCCCGTTTTGGGAAGTTCTAACCTCACCTGTCTGTTCGCTATACTCCTCACGAACGTGGTTGTTATCTTGTTCTGTCGAGGGCGCGTGTTGGGAATTCTCCATGTTGCGCGTTTCCGATTCTCCGGCTCTTTGGTCTAGTGACGTGACCTGTTGCCCAGTGCAATTGGAGGATAGGGCATTTCTTCTTCATTCACCCTAATTTTTCTCCGGGGGGGGGGAGATCACCTTCTCGCCATCCCATCGAGTGTTACTTCTCTCACATGCTTTAAGAAGTTCATCCTCTGCTTTTTCTAGCCGGTCTTTGAGCTCTGCGCATATGTTGTGAAGCTCGCCAATTTGTTTTTCGTATGCGTCTTCTTTGGTTGAGGGAACTTCTAAGCTTTCCTCGGAGCTTCGATCGAGCCTTTTTTTCTCTGTAGAAAAGTTTGGCTGTGGTTTTAGTTTTTTTCTAGGATAACCTCCTTCAACTGTTGTCCAAGCCCTCTCTTTCTCGGCTGTTTCCGACTTTCCCTGGTTTTGGTGAGGGCTTTCTCCTTGGAATGGGGAGTGGGAGGGCTCCATATTTGTCTGTAAATTCCACTCACTGAAACATCTTGCTGCCCTCGCCGCACTGTCTTCTATTGATAACTTGGTTGACCCTTGCCTCTCCCCCCTTGATTATTGAGGATCGTCTACTTCAATTACAGATTCCGAATCTTTCTCGAAATACTTGGAGTTTGCCTCTTCCGCATTAGCGGCCATAAGGCGCGTGGCGTCGCCTTCCCTGTCTCCCTTCCTCTCTCTCACTCTGGTTCTCTTTTGACACTCTTGGCTGCTCGTGCTCGGTATACGTCCGCTCGCTACGACTATCTGCGCTCGAATCGACGAGAACCGGTGCACTCAGCGTGGTATGATCCTTGGCGAAAAAACTATCTCATTCGCTTCTTCAAATGTGTAGATTCACCGGCGAGGGATAAAACGAAAATTCCACTTCCACACTTCCGTCGAAATCGGCACACAATACAAGAGTCGTGATATCTCCTTAAGACTACTTCAACTATAGCTTGTGGCTTAATTACAAACTAAAGCCTGCTGTCTTTTATAATTTTCTTTCGAAATGGATTAGAAGCTTTCATGTCCTAATTTTTTTCTTAATTGCCCTAGCTTAGAGATTTTGATTAAATTGTGTTCAAGCCAGTTTAAATGTCGTGGCGCCCCTCGTTTCCGGCGGGCGGCAGAGGGTGCGTAGTCGCAGGGGGCTCTGTCTCCCCCAAGTGATCAGGGGGAGTTCCGGGGAAGTGCGTTTCCGGGGAATAGAGCGAAAATTCGGTCTTCTTCTGCCGACTGCTAACCACGACGCACGCAAGAGTTTTATCGCAAGCCACGGTGCTTCATATATTCACATCGGAGATAATTTCTTCCACCACGGGAAGAGAATTATACGCGGGCACGGGCCCAGTGAGATTACATACGGAATATTTCGATCTACGGAGATCGTTACGAAAAGAGAGATCGTCGCGAATCACGGACGTGCGATATTCATCCAACATCCTTTCTGATCCGACACCCGGCGTTCAAATAAATATTAGGTGTTCTCGGCTAGGATCGAAGGGGTCGCGAACATTTTGGTCCTTCGAGCCGGATCGAGCGGATTGCGGGGATCGATTGGATATCGCGAAATCTTTCATGAACAGAAGATAGCGTGGTTGCGAAAGGAACGTGACGAACACGTGGTCGCCGTTCAAACCGCAACGGAATTCCAAGACGGCCTCTCGAACCTGACCAACGAGGTCAGCGGTGTTACATCTCTCTTTTAAAGGAGATCGTAGTGTGGTGCACTTTAGACGAACATTGTGTCTGGACAAAACTATAGTGCAGTGTTCTTTAATTGGACATACGAACAATATACAACGAAGTGGTACGAATTCGCAGGTGTGGTGCGACTGTGACGTCATCGTGTGCGTGCTTTCTTTGTCTCGAAGACCGTTAGAGCATTTCAAAACATTCGGTGTTCTTTGTTTTTTCGTGTCGCACGGTGATCTCTCTCACACTCACGAACGATCAGTGCTTTGTTCGACGCATCGCGCAGTGTTCTCTCTCGCACGTACTCTAACGCTCGGTGTTCTTCGTTTCTACGTGTCGCGCTGTGCTCTCTCTCGCACACACTCACGAACAACTACCGTGTGGTCCATATTCAGCTCTGTGAGTCGAACGCATCACGATGGAAAGCCTAGCGCATCTCATCGCGAGCCAACAGCCCATCTTCGACCAACTTGACCGGGCTCTGTCAAACTTCAAGAAGATCGGCAGCGCGAACTACACCATCGCCAAGGTACAGAATCGCTTGTGTGCGCTCGAGAAGCTATGGGAACGGTGCCAGGCCAACGAGATACTGATTCACCAAACTGCAGCCAACGAGGACGTGAAGAAGATCGACTACTTCACGAAGGCGAAGTTCCAGACTGCCGAGGACGTCATGCTTCAGGCCTCTGACTATATGTCAGACGTCCTCCATCAGATAAGTACATCGGTTTCTTCGGTTCCTCCCGCGGCGAACAGTTCAACGATTCAATCTCCGCCAGTCACGACTCACTCTTCGTTGCTACCGCGAATAGAGCTTCCGAAGTTTTCTGGAAATCGGTTAGAGTGGGAGAATTTCCGGGACTTATACGAATCTCTCGTAAAGAACAATCCTGCCTTATCGACGGTCGAAAGGCTGCATCACTTAAAGATCAGCTTAACGGGTGAAGCGGAGCGTTTGTTAAGCAACGTTAGAGTCACGGACGCGAATTTAGAACATGCTTGGAAGAAGTTGACGAACGAGTATGAAAACACGCGACTGTTGATTAACTCACATTTGCAAGCTATTTTTTATATCCCGATGATGAAGCTGGAGTCGCCTGCTTCACTTCGATCACTTCGCGATACCACTAATGCATCACTTGCCGCTCTGCGAAATTTGAATCGCCCAGTTACTAAATGGGACGATATCCTCGTTTTCATCCTCGTCAAGAAGCTCGCTCCTCGCACGCGACAAGATTGGCGTATGCACCTCGGGGATTCATATGATCCGCCCACTCTTACAAGCTTTTTAGAATTTCTTGCAAAGCGTATTAGGGGACTCGACGAGGACTTTACCTCTAGCGACGTTACCAACGTACCGGCACCGTGCGCCTCTCGTCCCGCGAAAGTTCACGCAACTAATACGCAGAGTAAAGCGACCTCGGAATGTTTTTCATGTTCCAATGTTCACCCGCTGTATAAATGTGCACAGTACCACAATCTAAGTATCGATCAACGGTACTCCTTGATTAAGAACGTTAAATGTTGTGTGAACTGTCTGCGAAAAGGACACAGCTCGAGCGCGTGTCCGAGCAAGTCCACGTGCATCAAATGTGGTCGTCCACATCATACCTCTCTCCACAGGGAGACGAGTGCTTCAGCCGCCAATGCGGCTCAAACATTAACTGTTTCCGACGGCGGTATCGACGCCAGTACGAGCCATAACGGCAATCGAGGACCGACGTCCTCCGTCCATGCCATTCAGCGCGTGCCAATAGTGCCTCATACGGTTCTTCTTGCAACCGCTCAAGTGACTCTTCGGACTGCTGAAGGTAGGACCTTTCAAGTGGGTGCCCTCCTCGATCATGGGGCCACTCACAGCTTTGTTTCGGAAACTCTTGCACAATCGTTGCGAACACGACGGCATAAAACTCATCTGCCAGTTACGGCCTTCGGAGATTCTTGCCGTGGTGTTTCGAAATTTGTTCTACATCTCGTTGTAGAGCCCTGTCAGGGGAGCGGTCCTTCTTTACCGCTGCACGCGTACGTTTACCAAAATATTACTTCGTACCGAGCGTACCGAGCTCAATCTCAACCCCGTTGGGATCACTTACAGGGTCTGACTCTCGCAGATCCCAATCCAAATGAGTCGACTCCGATTCATTTGCTCATTGGCGCGGATCTCTATGGCGCTATCCTACGCAATGGCTTGCGTCAGGGCCCATTGGGCAGTCCTACTGCTCAATTAACTATTTTCGGATGGATACTTTCCGGTCCCGATAAGGTTATTCATTCAGCCACTCCGGCTCACCATGCCAAGGTTAATCTTCTCTCTGCTGACCTCAACTCGCTCCTTTCGCGGTTCTGCGAGAAGGAAGAAGAATTCGCAGAACCTCATCTCACTGACGATGAACAAACGTGCGAAGAGCACTTTCAAAAGACGCATTATAGGGATGAGCATGGACGGTACGTCGTTCGTCTTCCATTCAAGGAGGAGCCTCCACCTTTAGGGTGTTCACTCGCTATCGCGTCCCGTTTGTACTCCAAACTACAATCGCGTTTGGACAAGAATTCGGACCTTTCCGTCGCTTACCATTCCTTTCTTCAGGAATACGAGCACTTAGGGCACATGGAAATCGTCCCTCCTAACGAACTTTCATCGCAACAAACTTTTACCTTCCGCATCATCCAGTTTTACGGAACGATAGTTTCACCACTAAACTGAGAGTTGTGTTCAACGCCTCTTGTCACACCTCTAACGGGTTTTCTCTCAATGACTACCTACGGACTGGACCGAAGCTACAAACTGATTTGCCTTCTATAATAATGAGGTGGCGACAATATCGTATCGTGCTCATGGCAGATATCGCCAAGATGTTTCGCCAAATTCTCGTTCATCCACGTGACAGAGACTATCTACGGATACTATGGCAACCACCTCTCTCTTACCACACAAACACGTATCGGCTACGAACCGTTACTTACGGATCTGCTTCTGCTCCCTATCTGGCGATCAGAGTTCTTCACCAACTTGCGGAGGATGAGGGCGACAAATTTCCTCTGGCAAAATCAATCCTCAAGGAACACATTTACGTGGACGATGTACTCTTCGGAGCGGAAGATGCGAGCTCTGCTCTCGACATCAAGAGACAGCTTACTGCGCTTCTCTCTGCAGGAGGCTTCCAATTACACAAATGGGCATCTAATGTCCCCGCTTTGTTGGACAATCTTTCCTCGGGAGATGATGATCTTGCTGCGGATCGCCACCTTAAGGAGGATGAAAATATAAAGGTTCTCGGCGTTTACTGGCGCCACAAAATGACGCTTTTGCCTTTCGTACGCATCTGCCAGGGGACTCCGGTTCTACCAAACGTGCGCTTCTTGCCACTATCGCCAGGTTCTTTGACCCGCTCGGGTGGGCTACCCCCGTGGTGATTGTCGCTAAAATACTCCTTCAAGAGTTATGGCTTTGTAAGTGCGATTGGGATGATCAGCTTCCCTCCGCTATTCTTCATTCGTGGAAGTCCTATTGCCAGTCTCTTCCTCTCAGTGACACTATTCGCATACCACGTTGGACCGGATGGTCGACGTCTAACCTAGCTTGCGAATTGCATGGATTTTCAGATGCTTCAAACAGAGCTTACGCTGCTTTTGTGTACCTTCGGGTTTTGCACTCTCTTGATGAGGTCACTGTGACACTTATTGCGGCTCGATCCAAGGTGACGCCCATCAAGACGGTTTCTCTTCCTCGTCTGGAGTTAAACGGTGGTGCTCTATTATCCAAACTCGTTCATTTTGTTCAGTCAACATTAAAGCTCTCACACGTGCCAGTGTATTGCTGGGCGGATTCAACCGTCGTCCTCGGTTGGTTGACAAAACATCCCTCTACCTGGAACACGTATGTCGCGAATCGAACAGCTAAAATTCAAACGAGGTTACCCGCAGCCGTTTGGAAACATGTTCCAACGCATGCAAACCCCGCGGATTGTGCATCACGTGTCATTTCGCCAGCAGAACTCGAGAGTCATAAACTTTGGTGGCATGGGCCAACGTGGCTCAGTCAAAACTCACGCTTCGGGCCACCACAGGAACACGAGCCGAGTAAGATTAATCCTGATCACGAAGCGCTCATTCGCTCCGAACAATCTAAGGCTACGTTTCACTCCATCCAGACCATACCGGAGTCTAATTATCTGGACGAGCTTATGCATCGCTTCTCTTCATGGCCGAAATTATTACGCGTAACGGCTTATGCGTTTCGCTTCATTTCTAACTTGAAGTTAAATCGGAAGCATCAGTCGCCAAACACGACGCCTCTGACGGCGAAGGAAATTCAGCAGTCGCGGCAGTTCTGGTGTCGATACTCGCAGACGGTCAGTTTTCCGTCGGAATTAGAGTTCTTACAGAACAATACATCCGTCTCTCAACGGAGCTCGTTGGTAACGCTCCATCCGTTTCTCGACACAACGGGACTAATTCGGCTTGGCGGGCGGCTGAGGCACTCGCAATTGTCTTACGACGAGAAGCATCCGGTTATTCTGTCGAACGGTAGAATAAGTGACCTTATTATAGAAGATGCTCACCGAAGAGCCCTTCATGGGGGTCCGCAATTGACCCTTCGAATTCTGCGTCAGAATTACTGGATATTACGAGCCCGAAACCTCGTGCGTTCCAAAATCAACAAATGTATTCCGTGTATACGCCATCGGGCGAATACCCCGACGCAGCTCATGGGTGATTTACCTTCCGCTAGGGTAACTCCCTCTCGTCCGTTCTTGCATTCCGGCGTCGACTTCGCGGGGCCAGTCAACATTATACCGATTGCTGGCCGCGGACAACGATCGTACAAAGCATACGTTGCTGTTTTCGTCTGTCTATCGACGCGCGCAATCCATCTCGAACTGGTGAACAGTCTCTCTTCCACCGCCTTCCTTGCTGCCTTTAAACGTTTCGTATCTCGGCGCGGTATCCCGAGCGATATTTACAGCGATAATGGCACTAACTTCTTGGGAGCGGAAAAGGAACTGTCCACCATGTTCCGTAACTTACCTAAAGACGTCGATCTGTCTGCTCGGTTAGCCTCCGACGGCTCTACTTGGCATTTCATACCCCCCTCTACCCCTCACTTCGGAGGGCTCTGGGAGGCGGGAGTCAAGAGTATGAAGCATCACCTCCGACGAATCGTGGGGGATCATACTCTTTCAATCGAGGAGTTCACGACGCTTCTCGCGCAGATTGAGGCTTGTTTGAACTCGCGCCCGATCGCAGCGATGACCAGCGACGCGAGTGATTGCGCCGTGCGCACTCCCGGTCATTTTTTAATCGGCGGGTCTTTAACCACGGTGCCGGACGAGTCGGTCCTAAATTTGGACGAGAACCGATTGTCTCGTTATCAGCGCGTGCGTGCGATGCTCGAACATTTCTGGCGAAATTGGTCTCGGGACTACTTACATACTCTGCAACAGCGGTACAAATGGACCAAAACCATGCCGAACATCCAGGAGGGTACACTTGTTCTACTAAAGAACAACTTGCTGCCTCCCTGTAAATGGGACTTGGCCATTGTAGAAAAATCCTTCCCAGTGAGTGACGATCGCACTCGAGTAGTTCAACTTCGGACTGCTCGATCTAAGTTCAAGAGGCCAATTTCCCAGATTTGTCCGCTACCGATCGATGTATGTAAGAAGTAGCGGTAGTGAGAGCTACGTCTGTCTAAATCAAGATATTGACAATTAAAGGAATTAGAGTAAAAGCAAGAAAGGCACACCTTTGAGAGGATCCCCCTAGAGCTAGTCACATCCCTGGCAGTAGATATTTACACTGCAAAGGGAGGGACGTGTCAAAGCAGCGGGGTACGAGCATGAAAATGGAGAGAATAGGAGAACGAACACCCACAGTACTGGGTGCCCTACGCCTCGCATGCAAAGGAGGTTAGAATACCACATATTACATAGATTGCACTCACCGTCAGGTAGCTTTCTGCAGTTCTCGCACCCCAGTACCACACCATAACCTCCAATGCACCCTACGCCACCACTCCCACTTGTCGCAGAGGGTAACCTCACTAAAATCACATCGGTGTGAGCCACTCCGGCATCACACACTCCTCCTGATTAGCACATCTTGACGCACTCCCTGTAAAATCAAATCTGCATTGATACCACCGTTGCCACCCATACCTCATCAATTGCAAATACACCCACCTTAGTGCAGCCGGTATTCTACACCGAGCTCGTCCACGACTGCCTCATCGAATCCTGGGGATGGAGTTGCGCCCTGTAAAATCCATAAGCATAGTATCAGCTCCATCATAACCTCAATCCCGACGAGGAATCCCCCCTGTGACAAGTAAAAATCACCCACCTGCCTCCACATCCCCAAGGGAGAAGAAGTGATCCGCATCACGGCCGCTTTTCCTCACCAATCTTCCAAGATAATCCGCCGTCTCCTCCAGACGAGCGGACCCGCCGGCATCCATAACCTCTCCTGCAAGAAGACAGAAAGCGCACCACGCGATTATCACGGCCCACGCGATAAAATCACTCACCGTATGCACTTCAATTAACGAGAAAGACAAGGACCGGCCGAGTCAACAAGCACGCGAATTAGAATCACCGCGTAACACGAGTAAATAGACCGACACGAGTTAAAACAAAGTCACCGAGAACAATAATTCGCGACCGCGATATCAACGAGGCAACGCGACGCGAGAGCCACGCCGATAGTTTCCCGCCAATTCGAGCCATCGATCGCGTCGCGTACGCTAGATTCGCGGTTGGAGCGAGAGAGAGGGCGGGCGAGCGTTGGATGGAGTGAGAGGGCGGAGGGCCATGGCGAGGGTCGGCCGGGGAAAAGGGCAGGTAATTCTTACACGCCGGTGAACGCTCGGTTGTTTTGACGCGAATAACGCCAAAACAAATTAGAAAAACGTACGAATAAAGCCTACACACGCATAGAGCCACACCCGCAACCCCGCACACACACTTCAGAACATATTGAGAGAGAGTTCACCGCGTAAATTACGGGATAAATAATAAAGAAACACCGTGGTCGAATAAATTAATTCAGAACAGACCCAACCCCAACGATCGTCAACTTATACGATTAACCAAACGACGGTGATTCGAACCACCCACGCGTAGACGTACTCGGAGCAGGGACGAATCACCGTCACCACGTGGAAATATACGCGAATTAGAATCTCGAACTTGAAAACAGAATGCATCAACGTAGAATACCCCCGCTAGAAACGCGAACGAAACTAAAATTACGAGCCGAAAGCACCCCGTGGTAGCGCGATAAATTCAACTAATTAATTAATAACAATCAAATGACGGCGAAGCACATGCACCGAACGATGCATTCGAACGCGCAAAAACTACCCCGCACTCGGCTGGGTTTGGATCTGGGGCTGGACTACAACGACGATCACGCGACGCACGACCAATTAATTAATTGACTTACAAATGAAACCCACCATATCGCGTTTACCCATCGCTCGACACAGAATTTACACCGGAGAACGCACCGCGCGAATCAATCTAGATTGCAATTAAACAAGTAGCGACGCGTGACACCGGTGACACGCGGTTCGACATCGATTAAAAACAAGAGAGACGGTCCACGGATCACCGCGATTAAGAGCGGAAGACGCGAACAAATCACGTGATAAATTTCGGGTCGGGTCTGGGGCTGTCTCTCTATTTTATATCCCATTTACTTGACTTGTTTTTACCTCTTGCTAATCGGCTCCCTCGCAATTAAAATTAACTTATCGCGTTGATTCTCCACCAAATTCGCGGCTCGGTAACGGACCGAACTCCCCCGCGGATGTATCGCGAATATCACCGCGTGGATCACACTCCCGCACATCTCCACTCTCGTTTGTTCTTTTCCCCTCTCGATTTAGAACTAGAATTACCTTCGAGTTATCATTATACGCTCGATAAAATACAACAAGCGCCGTCGCTTCGCAAAGAATTAAACCCTCGATCACCGAGTCGCGATGCCAATCCTCTCCCTCAACGACGCGTGAACACTGTCACATAAGGGGGGCATCTACGCCCCGCCGCGAGGCGCGCGACCTTAAAGGCGTGAAAAACTTATCGACAGCCAGTAAGGTAGAATGCCTCCCGCGGACGAGGGGGGAGGGGGACGCGAGCCCATAGACCACCCCCCAACGAATGCGGGAAGATATAAATAAACAATTTAAATCCAGCAGACCGGGAACTAGCTAAAAGAACAGTCCCGAACCGTCAAGCCACCGTAAGAAACGGGGACTGACGCGAAGGTGTACTAGTTAAACAAATACGCAGGTATGCACAAAAGGTGCATCGACCCAAACCCTAGATAAGCGACGTTAAATAAATAAATGAGGCCCAGCACATGGGCATCATCAGACAGAGAATAGGATTAAGAGTTTTTTTTCAGGATTATTTACCTTTCAGACGCAAGAACAAGTGTAGCTATAAGCATAAATATAAGCAACATAGTATATAAGCTACCAGAGACAATAGGCTGAAGTGTAAATATAAGAAGGGACAGTGCAGTTTAGGAAGATAGTGAACAAGAAGAGATCATAAGAAACAACACAGGATTGAAAACCAAAGGGAAAGAAAGGAAAAAGGGGGAAACAAGGAAAACAAACAGCAAGTAAGGGAAGGAACAAGTACCAAGAGAAAAGGAAGGGAAAGAAAACGCAGGATAAGACGCAGGATACGAGGAGAACAGAAGCGAGAACAGGAAGAGAGCCACGGGAAAGGGAACGGAACGGAAATCGGAAGGAGGAAAGGAAAGGGGAAAATCCAAACAGGAAAAGCGGAGAAAATCAGAGGCGGAACAAACGCCAGGCGATAACGAATAATACAGAAATCCTATAAGGAAGGGAATGGGCGAACCAGAAGGGAGGCGCAAGCCCCGGACTGACCCGAACAGGCCCAACCTATCCGAGCCCCTAACCTAGCCCCATCCTCATTGGTGGAAAGATCGGCCAATAGCGGCTCACCCTAGAGGGAAATAGCGGAGGGACCACCCCTGTGACCCGCACCCGAGGTATATAAGGGCCGCCAAGCCAACTACACCAAACTAGTCCACAGTCTCCGCCAACGAAGACACTTGTGAACTAGAGGATACACAGGAAATACCATCCAGTATATCAACTGCCATTCGATCTCATAACCAAGCTATGGAAAATACGAGAGATTGCTCAGCACAAAGTGCAACAGACGGGGTGCCGAGCCGCCGATCCCTACCCAGGATCACAGAAGACGTGATCATCCTACGAGGACAGGGAACGAGAGTCCTAAACATGGCACCTAACAAACCCGAGGAGACCAGGATACCGGGCCGTAGGAACAGTGCAAGCATCGAAGCAGCCAGGGAAACGACACCGCCTATCCCGGGCCTTGCAACTAGCACATCACGGTGCGAGGTTACAGCGACGACGGGAAAGGAACGGAGCCCCACCACCGCCACATCCAAGGGGGAGAAGGCCGATGGAACCAAGCCAGGAACAGTATGGATTGCCCCGGAGAATTATCCGGAGGAAGTGATCCCTCTGAGAATGGAAAAAGACATTAAAACCAAGATCCAGGAACTACTAATCAAACGGATGCAGGAGGGAAATACACAAGCCCCGAGACTAATGGGTACTAATATCTCGGCAGGGGCATTGAAGATAAGGACGGCGGATGGCTCATCCACGGATTGGGTGGCAACCATAGCAGCCCTACTTAATCCAAAAAGAGGGAGACCGGGGTGCTCGGAATGGACCCAGATAAAGCCGGAAGCAAGGCTAAACACTATAAAGATAGAAGCCTGGGCCCCTTGCCCATAATAGATCTAAAAAAGATGGTCTCCCTCCTGGCTTGGCCGGAGGTCGGGTGCTTAAGGCCACCACGCAGCCTACCCCGGCGGCGATCGTCAGCCCCCTCCGCCGCTAGGGTGGATACATGCCTCTGATCTGTGCCGGGTTTTCGGGTGCACGAGGCCACCGCGCAGCCTATTACGGCGGTATGTTGCCGGCTCCCACCACCGGGGGGAGTAGTCGTCTTTGATCCGGGCCGGAATAGAGAGTGAATAAAGGCCGCTCCAGCCTGTCTTACGGGTGTTACTCCGTGTAGTGGGAGAGGATTGGGGGGGAGGGGGGGGGGGGTTGATTACCAGCCCCTGCGAGCCGGCTCGTTGTCCGGTTCGCTTCTGGGGGGCTGGGGAATCTGTTTTCTGTCGTTCAGAGGACGGTTGTCGATCCCGCGTTAAAGGTCGCGGGGCCGTTTGCCGCCTCTGATCTTTTGAGGGGGGGTTGGATTGTGCGGGCGTTTCCGCCCGCTTCTGGTACAGGGACCAGGGTGTGTGGCTGGGTTAACCTGGGACCCACCGGCCCTGCTGGTTGATGGCATCCCTCCTGGGTCGGACGGCGTTGAGGTGGGGAGGTTCGTTTGTGGGGTGGCTTCCCCGATGCCGCGGATTGCCTTTGCCTTGGCAATCCATCTGGTTAGTGTCCCTAGTGGGGTGGTCCGTAGTTCCTTTGGTGTTGGTCTTGGTGACCCCATGATTGCCATTCTCCATCCCATCAGCGCAGGGCAGTCCAGGAGGATGTGCTGGGCCGTTTCCGGTTCCTCTTGGCATCTGGGGCAGGTCGGGGTCTCCGCCAGTCCCATCTTCCACAGTGTGTGCCCTGTGGGAGCGTAGCCTATGAGAAGGCTCACCGCCTCTCTTGCCTGTTGCTTCTGTAGGCACAGAAGCTCCTTGCCCCTCCTTAGGGTCTATTTTAGGGCCCAGGAGAAGCTTGGCTTGTCGACAGCCGTCGACTTGGTTCCAGTGGGCCTGGTGCAGCGCCCGGGTTCTGGCTTTTAACGACGTCGTGAACGTCGCTTTGGCCATGCCGAGCGCCGGTTCAGGCCCGGTGAACGGGCCGTCCGACCCGAGATTCGCTAGCCTGTCGGCTTCCTCGTTACCGGGGATGCCTCTGTGACCGGGAACCCAGGTCAGGGACAGCTTGTTCTTCCCGCCCAACTGGTTGAGCGTGTCGATTCCGTCCAGGGTCAGTTTCGATCTGGTCGTTGCGTTGCTAAGTGCCACGAGGGCGGCTTGGCTGTCCGAGCAGATCTTAATCACCTGGCCGGTCGTTCTCTCCTCTATGAGGAGCCTTGCACATCTAATGATGGCGTACAGTTCCGCCTGGAAGACTGTGGGGCTTGATCCCAAGGAGGCAAAGTCGCCTCTGCTCCCCGGGCCCCTCGTCCAGGCGGCTCCGACTAGGTCGTTTTTACGCGACCCGTCGGTGTACCAGACTTGGTTTATTGTCCCAGCCAGGACTTTATTTTTGGCCCACTCCTCCCTGGTGGGGATCGTGACCACGTAGTTCTTTTTGAACCTGAACTCGGGGTTAGTCGAGTCTAGAGGATAGTTATCCTCTAGCTCATCCCTCCTCTCCGGGAGGTTGGCGTGTCCGTGATCTTTACTGTGCCAGCGTCTCCATGAGCTGAGACAGTGAGCCGTTCTCATGGCCACCTCCTGTGCCCTCAGATGGAGTGGTGGACATCCCAGGATGGCTTCTAGCGCGGCCGTTGGTGCTGTTGGGAGGGCTCCTGTGATGGCCCGCAACGCTGCTCCCTGGATTTTGCTGAGGAGCGTCTGCATGGTGGTGAGTTGGGCGCCCCTCCACCAGAGTAGGGCCCCAAAGAGGATCCGTGGCACGGTGATGGCCTCGTATATCCATTTGGAGACCTCGGGGCCAAGTCCCCAGGTCGGTCCCATGACGCGTCGCAGCGTCTTCAGGGATGTGAGGGCCCTGCTCCCTTGCGTCCTCAAGTGGGGCCTCCAGCTCATCCTCCAGTCCAACGTGACGCCCAGGTATCTGGCTGTTTTGGTGGTCACGAGGGGCTGTCCGAAGAGCACGGGGGCCGTGTACTTGGGGACGACGTTTTTCCTGGTGACCAGCACCATTTCCGTTTTGGTCGGATTAACCATGAAACCGGTGCATTCGCACCAGATCTCCGTGGCTGCGAGAGCCGTTTGGCATCGGTCCATAATGGAATCGATATTCTTGCCGTATGCCATTATTAGAAAGTCATCGGCGTAGGCTTGCGCCTCCACTCCGCTGACCTCCAAGGCTCCGATCAGACTGTCGGCCACCAGGGTCCACAGAAGCGGCGAGAGAATCCCTCCCTGAGGGCAACCCTTATTGGTTGTCCCCTCTACCGTTTCCTGACCTCTTTGGACCGCCAGTCGTCTCGAGTTCAGCATTGTTTTAATCCACCTGCTGATGGTGGACGGGATGGCGAAATCCCGAAGTGCGTTTTGTATAGCCTCCGCCGAGGTTTGGTTGAATGCACCTTCGATATCCATGAAGATGCATACCGTCATGCCCTTATCCCTGATTCCCGCCTCCAGCTTTCCCACAACTCTGTGGAGGGCGGCCTCAACCGAGAGGCCTGCCCTGAAAGCGTACTGGTGGCGGTGGAGCGGGGTATCCGCCAGGTAGACCTCTTTTGCATACCTGTCCACCATTCTCTCCAGGGTCTTTAGGAGGAAGGAGGTCAGGCTTATCGGTCTGAAAGCCTTGGGGGTGGTGTAGTCCGCCTTTTTAGGCTTTGGGAGGAACACCACCCTTGTTTCCGTCCATAGCCTCGGGATAATCCCCGTGGCTATGCTGGCCCTCAGTACCCTGGTGAGAGGCTGGCACAACTGGGCCAGCCCCCTTTGCAGGAGTACCGGGTGGATCTCGTCCGGGCCCGGAGCCTTGTAGGGCGAGAATGAGTTTATGGCCCACTTCACCCTGGCTTCGTTAACGATCTTGTTCGCCAATCCCCAGTTATGGGGCTCGGGAACAGTCTCGCCTGCGATATCGCCCGCAGCGGCGTCTGGCACTGTGGGCGTTCCATGGGGGTGGAAGCCCGGGAAGTGTTCCCTCATTAAGATCTCCGTGATCTCCCTGTCCGATGTGGTGAGGCTGCCATCGGTCCGTTTGAGGGGGCCGAGATTTTCGCTCGGCTCCCTCTCCAGGATTCTGTGCAGCCTCACCGTTTCTGGGATCGTTCGGACGTCCCGGCAGTAGTCCTTCCAGGCTTGGTTCCGCGCCTTGCGGGTGGTCTTTCTTAGATGAGCCCTGGCCTTCCTCATCGCGAGCCATTGGTCCCTTCGCCCCCCCTTTCTGGCTGCCCTCTCCAGCTTCTGGAGGTCCGTCTTCTGCTTCTGGAGGTCCTCGTTCCACCACATCACGGAGGTTCTTCGGGACCTTTCCGTGGCCTTACAGGCCTCGTTAAAGGCCCCCGCGATTGCCTCCGTGATGCGGGTGGCTGCTGCGTCCAGGTCCTTTTTGGTTCCGTATCTGGTGGGGAAGTTTTTTAGGTTCACCCTGAGGGCGTTCCCGTAGGCGATCCAGTCCGTATCTCTAGGATTGGCTTTCCTGATTGGGGGGGTGGGATCCCCCCTGCCTCGGAAGGTACATGTAATGTATCTGTGGTCGGACAGGGATGGGACGTCGGAGACTTTCCAATCCACTGCCCTCCCGGCTATGCTCTCGGAGCATACAGTTACATCCAGGGTTTCTTTACGAGTCCTGATCTCATAGGTGTGTTCACACCCCCTGTTCAAATGCCTCAGGTCTAGGCTGTTGAGGAAGTCCATGACGGACTCTCCTCGTCGGTTGGTGGTCGTGCTGCCCCACTCTCTGTGGCAGGCATTCGCATCCATGCCGACTACCAATTCTTTGCCGTTCGCCGTGGCCCACTCGGCCACAGTTCTCAGCTCGTTGGTGGGGGGAGGGTACGGGAGGTCCCAGGGTTGGTAGGATGAGACCACCACTACCTCCTTTGGAGCTCCATTCTCTCCCGTGGTTGTCCATATCCCCGCTGCTTGGTCCCTGCTACAGAACTGTGGCAGCGGGGTGAACGGGCAATTCCTCCTGGCGAGAATGCAGGCCCTGGGGGCTGGATCCTCGGAGGAATGTGCCGTTTGCCCGATAAGTCCAAGTCCCCTGGGGGCCTTGAAGCTTATCCACGGCTCTTGGATTAGCGCCAAGTCAGCTTTAATTGTGGCCATGAACTTCACCAAGTGTGATGAAGCCACGTCACTGTGGTGCAGGTTAATTTGCACCACTTTCAGTCCATCTTTGTTGGAGGAGTGGTCCTTCCTTCCCATCTGTGACCTTCCTTCTCCGTGGATTCTGGTGGCTGGCGTCCTTCCTTCCCTACTGGTACCCGGGGTTGCCGTCCTTCCCTCCCTATTAGTGCTGCCGGTTGTCGTCCTTCCTACTCCGCTGGTTCCCGGGGTTGCCCCCCTGTCTGTTGGTGGGTTGGTTTGTTGGCCGGTGGTTCCCTGTCTTCTGTCGGTGTTTGTTCCTCTGGTTCGCTAGATTCGTGAGGGGAAAGGGGGAAGCACGTTAGATTTTGCTGATTTGTGGTGTGGGTTACCTTATTTTGGTCCTAGGTCCCTCCAGTTCCCAGTTTGTTCGTGGATCCTGGTGGGTTAGCCGAGGGCTTCTCCGGGGTGGCAGAGGGGTTGGTGCCTGTGCTGTGAATAACTTGGGCATGCTGTGTGTGCGTGTGTGTGTGTGCTTGGGTTCGGCGCGAGGGGGTTGGTAGGTCTCTGGTCAGCCAAGCTACTCGGTAAGTTTTGACTAATTCAAAAATGTGAAAGGTGTTTTTGTTGCCGGGCACGCATTACAGCGGGATACGATATCTAGGCTCCGCCTATAGCTGTAATTGTGTCCGTAACGATGGTAGGATCGCGCTAGAAATGACTCGTACCGCGGGGGGTATCGCGCCAGGTTTTTAGACCTGGTTTCATGATACGATGGGTCCGTACTAGGGAGGGAGCTTTTTATTAACAACGTCCATAGGCATAGGTTTGTGCGTACGTGAAAGCTTGTTAAGTTAAGTTTTTGGAAAAGTTATAAGACAACAGGAATCTTGTTCAAAATGTGACATATCTATTTGCGGCAAGTGCACCTTCCGGGCAAATCTAATTTGTAAGTAGTGCTAGGAAACCGGATAAAGTATTTATGCGTGCATCGTACTCTGTATAAGATTTAATTTTATTTGTTTTTCCCCTTTTTCCTTTTTCCTTCCTTCAAGGGATTTTAGGAATTGTATAAGGTAAGTTGGGTGAGGATCCTCGACAACTCTCTATCTCGACCAGATTCAGCAGTAAATCATCCCCCGTCTGTGTTGAAAAGTAAAATCTATAACCCCTTTTATATCTCGTTATTTATTTGAAAGAGAAAAAGTGAAGCATCCATACAGGGGTGTACCTCTTTATTCCTTGCACGGTGTACCAATCTGTCGTGGGTATTTACTCCAAAGCTGTCACAGCCTTTAAGAATTATCAGTTATCCACAAGAAAAATATAGCTGGCGTAGAGAAAGGATTTTCAGGGTACGATGTACTAGGAACCTCCCTAATTGAAAGAGAAAAGCATGGAAGTAGGCCACGGACCGCCTGCAATTGAATCAGATTCGGAGAGCGATTGTGAGGAGGAGAATGTTATAGATACGCGTTCAGTGAAAAGAAGGTAGAGGGCTCTATTGCCATTCGAGAGTGGAGTAGATTTAGGGGGTCAGTGCGTCGAAACTCCCGCCGGTGGGACAGTTAGCTTCAGAACTTGGAGATGCATACGCAACATCCAAAGAAAAGAGCTTTTATTAACATCGTCCTCAGGCATAGGTTTGTGCGCTCGGGGAAACTTGTCAAATTAATTTTTGGAAAAGTTATAAGACAACAGGAATCTTGTTCGAATTGCGAAATATCCATTTGCGGCAAGTGCACTGTTCAAGCTAATCTAATTTGTAAGTGGTGCTAGGAAACCGGATAAAGTATTTTGTGCGTGCATCGTACTCTGTGTAAGTCTTTAGTTTTTATTTTATTTGTTTTCCCCTTCTTTCTCTTTTTTCCCTTCAAGGAGTTTTAGGAATTGTGTAAGGTGAGTTGGGTGAGAGCCCTTGAAAACTCTTTATTTCGACCAGATTTAACAATAAGTCATCCCCCGTCTGTATTGAGAAGTAAAATCTATAACCCCTTTTATATTTCGTTATTTATTTGAAGGGGAAATTGTAAAGTATACATGGGTGTAGCTTTTATTCCTTTCATAATGTACTGATCTGTCGTGGGTATTTACCCCATAACTGTCACAGCTTTTAAGAGTTATCAGTTATCCACAGGGAAAATATAGCTGGCGTAGAGAAAGAGTTTTCAGAGTACGATGTGGGAGGAACCTCCTTAATTGAAAGAGAAAAGCATGGAAGTAGGTCGCGGACCGCCTGCAATTGAATCAGAATCGGAGAGCGATAGTGAGGCGGAGAATTTTATAGATACGCGTTCAGGGCAGAGAAGGTAGAGGGCTCTATTGCCATCCGAGAGTGGAGTAGATTTAGGGGGTCAGTGCGTCGAAACTTCCGCCGGTGGGACAGTTAGCTTCAGAACTCAGAAATGCATACGCAATATCCAAAGAAAAGAGCTTTTATTAACATTGTCCTCAGGCATAGGTTTGTGCGCACGGGGAAACTTGTCAAATTAATTTTTGGAAAAGTTATAAGGCAACAGGAATCTTGTTTGAAATGTGAAATATCTTTTTGCGGCAAGTGCACTTTTCCGCACTAATTTAATTCATAAGTAGTGCTAGGAACCCGGGTCAAGTATTTTGCGCGTGCATCTCCCTCCGTGTAAGATTTTAGTTTTATTTGTTTCCCCTTCTTTCCTCTTTTCTCCTTCAATGGATTTTAGGAATTGTGTAAGGTAAGTTGGATGAGGACCCTCGAGAACTCTTTGTCTCGACCGGATTTAGCAATGAATCATCCCCCGTCTGTATTGAAAAGTATAATCTATAACCCCTTTTTATTTCGTTATTTAATTGAAGGAGAAAAGGTAAAGTATCCACGCATGGGTGTATCTTTTATTCCCTACATAGTGTACTAATCTGTCGTGGGTATTTACCCCAAAACTGTCAAGGCATTTAAGAATTATCAGTCACCCGCCGAAAAAATAAACAGCTGGCGTAGAGAAAGAATTTCCAGAGCACGACGCACGACAAACCTTCTTAATTAAAAGAGAGAAGCATGGAAGTAGGCCACGGATCGCCTGTAATTGAGTCAGAATCGGAGAGCGATAGTGAGGAGGAGAGTTTTATAGACACGCGTTCAGGGCAGAGAAGGTAGAGGGCTCTATTGCCATTCGAGAGTGGAGTAGATTTAGGGGATCAGTGCGTTGAAACCCCCGCCGGTGGGACGGTCAGCTTCAGAACCTGGAAATGCATACGCAACACCCAAAGAAAAGAGCTTTTATTATCATCGTCCTCAGGCATAGGTTTGTGCGCACGGGGAAACTTGTAAAATTAATTCTTGGAAAGGTAATAAGACAACAGGAATCTTGTTTAAGATTGTGAAATGTCTATTTGTGGCAAGTGCATTCCTCCACGCCAATCTAATTCGTAAGTAGTGCTAGGAACCCGGGTAAAGTATTTGTGCGTGCATCGCACTTCTGTGTAAGACTTTAATTTTATTTGTTTCCCTTTCTTCCCTCCCTTTCTCCTTCAAGGAATTTCAGGATTTGTATGAGGTAAGTCGGATGAGGACCCTTGAAAACTCCCTATCTCGACCAGATTTAGCAATGAATCATCCCCCGTCTGTATTGAAAAGTAAAATCTATAGCCCCTTTTATATCTCGTTATTTATTTGAAAGAGAAAAAGTGAAGCATCTATACAGGGGTGTACCTCTTTATTCCTTGCACAGTGTACCAATCTGTCGTGGGTATTTACCCCAAAGCTGTCACAGCCTTTAATAATTATCAGTTATCCACAAGAAAAATGTAGCTGGCGTAGAGAAAGAGTTTTCAGAGTACGATGTGCGAGGAACCTCCTTAATTGAAAGAGAAAAGCATGGAAGTAGGCCGCGGACCGCCTGCAATTGAATCGGAATCGGAGGGCGATAGTGAGGAGGAGAATTTTATAGATACGCGTTCAGGGCAGAGGAGGTAGAGGGCTCTATTGTCATCCGAGAGTGGAGTAGATTTAGGGGGTCAGTGCGTCGAAACCCCTGCCGGTGGGACAGTTAGCTTCAGAACTTGGAAATGTATACGCAACACCCGAAGAAAAGAGCTTTTATTAACATCGTCCTCAGGCATAGGTTTGTACGCACGGGGAAACTTGTCAAATTAATTTTTGGAAAAGTTATAAGACAACAGGAATCTTGTTCGAATTGCGAAATATCCATTTGCGGCAAGTGCACTTTTCAAGCTAATCTAATTTGTAAGTGGTGCTAGGAAACCGGATAAAGTATTTTGTGCGTGCATCGTACTCTGTGTAAGTCTTTAGTTTTTATTTTATTTGTTTTCCCCTTCTTTCTCTTTTTTCCCTTCAAGGAGTTTTAGGAATTGTGTAAGGTGAGTTGGGTGAGAGCCCTTGAAAACTCTTTATTTCGACCGGGTTTAACAATAAGTCATCCCCCGTCTGTATTGAGAAGTAAAATCTATAACCCCTTTTATATTTCGTTATTTATTTGAAGGAGAAATTGTAAAGTGTATATGGGTGTAGCTTTTATTCCTTACATAATGTACTGATCTGTCGTGGGCATTTACCCCATAACTGTCACAGCTTTTAAGAGTTATCAGTTATCCACAAGGAAAATATAACTGGCGTAGAGAAAGAGTTTTCAGAGTACGATGTGGGAGGAACCTCCTTAATTGAAAGAGAAAAGCATGGAGGTAGGTCGCGGACCGCCTGCAATTGAATCAGAATCGGAGAGCGATAGTGAGGAGGAGAATTTTATAGATACGCGTTCAGGGCAGGGAAGGTAGAGGGCTCTATTGCCATCCGAGAGTGGAGTAGATTTTAGGGGGTCAGTGCGTCGAAACTTCCGCCGGTGGGACAGTTAGCTTCAGAACTCAGAAATGCATACGCAATATCCAAAGAGGAGAGCTTTTATTAACATCGTCCTCAGGCATAGGTTTGTGCGCACGGGGAAACTTGTCAAATTAATTTTTGGAAAAGTTATAAGACAACAGGAATCTTGTTCGAAATGTGAAATATCTTTTTGCGGCAAGTGCACTTTTCCACGCTAATGTAATTCATAAGTAGTGCTAGGGACCCGGATCAAGTATTTTGCGCGTGCATCTCACTCCGTGTAAGATTTTAGTTTTATTTGTTTCCCCTTCTTTCCTCTTTTCTCCTTCAAGGGATTTTAGGAATTGTGTAAGGTAAGTTGGATGAGGACCCTCGAGAACTCTTTGTCTCGACCGGATTTAGCAATGAATCATCCCCCGTCTGTATTGAAAAGTAAAATCTATAGCCCCTTTTATATCTCGTTATTTATTTGAAGGAGAAAAGGTAAAGTATCCACGCATGGGTGTATCTTTTTTATTCCCTACATAGTGTACTAATCTATCGTGGGTATTTACCCCGAAGCTGTCAAAGTATTTAAGAATTATCAGTCACCCACAGAGAAAAAAAAAAACAGCTGGCGTAGAGAGAGAATTTTCAGAGCACGACGCACGAGAAACCTTCTCAATTGAAAGAGAGAAGCATGGAAGTAGGCCACGGACCGCCTGTAATTGAGTCAGAATCGGAGAGCGATATCGAGGAGGAGAATTTTATAGACACGCGTTCAGGGCAGAGAAGGCGGAGGGCTCTATTGCCTTTCGAGAGTGGAGTAGATTTAGAGGATCAGTGCGTTGACAATCCCGTCGGTGGGACAGCTAGTTTCAGAACTTGGAAATGCATACGCAACATCCCAAGAAAAGAGCTTTTATTAACGTCGTCCTTAGGCATAGGTTTGTGCGTACGAGGTAAGCTCGTCAAATTAAGTTTTTGGGAAAGTTATAGGACCACAGGAGCTTATTTGAAATGTGAAGTATATATTTGCGGCAAGTGCGCTTTTCGGACTAATCTAATTTGTAAGTAGTGCGAGGAAACCGGATAAAGTATATTGTGCGTACATAAGGTTTTACTTTTATTTGTTCCTCCTTCCTTTTCCCCTTTCCCTCCCCCTTTTTTGAAAGAGGCTCTAGGGCATGGTTTATGTCTTTGGATTGTTTATTAACGGTTACTATTCTATTGTGTTGCATTACATTTGTTCTTATTCTAGCTTAATGTAGGGTACTTATTCTATGCTTATCTGTTATGTTGTAGTGTTCGTCCTATTGTCCGTGGCGTCACTTCCCTTTTTATTCTATTCACTTAGCTTAACTTAACTTAACTTAAC
Source organism: Nysson spinosus (assembly GCA_910591585.2). NCBI lineage: Eukaryota > Metazoa > Arthropoda > Insecta > Hymenoptera > Crabronidae > Nysson > Nysson spinosus. The sequence goes on along the minus strand of OU342853.1, from coordinate 339,532 downwards.
TATTCACTTATTCACTTGACTTAACGCTGATGTGTTTTTAGCTTGTACTTGTACTGTTTGTTTTGGCACTGTTCGTTTTGTTCGTTCCTTGCTGCTCTCTTCCCTGTTTCCTAGGGGTGCTTCCGTTTCCGGTGTGCCTGCTCCTCCTTTCCGTGCTTTCTTCTAGTTTTCTTTTGGTAGTCTTCCTTTCTTCCTGTTTGCTGCGTTCTTTCCTGGTGCTGTCTTTTGGCGTTGCTTCCTTCCTCGTTGTCTCCTTCCATCTTGCTTCCTTGAGTTTGTATTTGTTCATCTTCTCCTGGGGATTGTTTGTGTCCTTGTTCTCTTGATCCTTGTTGCCTCTTGTTGCCGGTTTGAATTTGACTACCCCTTCCCTGAGGTGCATCTTCCCGTTGGCCTTCTCTAGCTTCTTCCAGCTGTTCATTGGGACGTAGGCGATGATTTTAAATTGCCCTCCCGCCGTATTGGGGTATCTTTTTATCTCCCACTTTCTGGTTTCCAGACCTATCTCTTTGTTTTGTCTGACCAGGAGGGATTTTATTATTCCGGCGTCCATCATCGGGAGAGGGGCCCAGGCTTCTATCTTCATTGTTTTGATCGCGTCATCCGGTTGGATTTGGGTCCATTCTGTCTGACCGGGACGTCCCCTACGCGGGTTCAGCCTTGCTGCATTTTTTATTAACCATTCCGCGGAGGGTCCGTCCGCTGCTCTTACCTTTAGAGCCCCCTCCGTGATGGACGACCCCCAAAATATGGGGGCCCAGGTTTCTGCATCCTCACCCGGTGCAATCATTAGCTCCTGGAATTTTCTTTTAACATCTTCTTCGAGTTTGGAGGGTACTATCTCCGTTGGGTAGTTCGCTGGGGCAATCCATATTGTTGACGCCGTTGATGTTTTTGCGCTCAATGTTTGTGGTGTTCCTGCCGCTCCTGCAGTGCTTGTTGGTGTTCCCATTGCCCTGTCTCTTGTCTTCGTTGGCTTGGGGGGGGGGGGGCTGGGCTTCCTTTCCTTTTTCCTTCTTTACCTTTTTCTCTATGGGGACTGCCGTCTTTGGTGAGGAGGTTGTTGGTATTTTCGGTATTCGGTATTTGGTATTTGTTATTTTTATACCTGTCCCGTCCAGGAGGATCAGGTCCTCCAATATTTTAGGCAGCTTCCTTGGTTCCTGGTTTCCTCCGGTCGTCTTTGTCGTCTTCTCTATCTTCACACAGCAATTCTTGGAGTTATTGGCTTCCATTTCGGTGCTTGGATAGTTTACTCGGTTAAATATCGAGGAGACTTTGGTGATGATTGTATTTCGATGGGTATGTTCTAGTCCTGGTGCTTTGCGGCTGACTGTGATTGAGGGCCTTGCCGATCATGGCTTATATATCCCTTCAAGTTCATTCTAGGGGGAGTTTCCCTTGGTTTTCCTCGCCGTGGTAATTTGTTATTTGGCCGGTCAACCGCCAGTGGGGCGGGGGCTGGGTTAGGGGTTCGGGTAGGTTGGGCCTGCTCGGGTCGGCCCGGGGCTTGCGCTCCCCTTTTGGCCCGCCCATTCCTTTTCCTTCCTGGATTTCCATTTCTATTTTCTCTCTGTCGTGTGGCGTTTGTTCCATCTCTGGTCTCCACTTTCTGTTTGTGTTTTCTCCCACCATTTCTTCTCCGTTTTCTGTTTCGTTCCCCTTTCCCGTGTCCCTCTTTCCATTCTCATTTCCGTTTCCCGCGTACCCTGCGTCTTATCCTGCAGTTTCCCTTCCTTTACTGCTGGGGCTTGACTCTTCCCTTATCCCTTGCTGCCCTCCTTCTTCTTTCTCACCTTTGATTTGTTTACTGTGCTGTTTCTTATTTTTCTTCCTGCTTCTTGACTTCTTGCACTTCTTTCACTTCTTGCACTTCTTGCACTGCTTGCACTGCACTGTCACTACTTATAATTATGCTAGGGTTGTTCCTTATCCTGTTGTTCCTGGTTACTTATATCCTATGTTGCTTATAACTATGCTATATTATATCTATACTTATTCTTGCGTCTGAAAAGAGAGTAGTTCTGAAAATAAAGGTTCCTAATTCTATTCTTTCTTTGTCCGATGACGCCCGTGTGTTGGGCCTCATTTATTTATTTAACTTCGTTTATTCTAAGGTTTGGGTCGGGGTACCTCCTGTGGAGGACTACGTGTTGGGGTTTTTCTTTTTTTTTGCTAGTACTCCCTTGTGTCGGCCCCCGTGTTGTTTTTTTTTTTCGGTGGCCCGACAGTTCGGGGTTGTTTCTTAGCTACTTCCCGGTTTTGTTGGGTTTTTTAGTTGTTTGTTCGTACCTTCCCGCGTTCGCTGGGGGGTGGTCTGTGGGCTCGCGTCCTCCTCCCCCCTCGTCCGCGGGAGGCGACCTGCCTTACTGGCTGTCGGTAAGTTTTTTGCGCCTTTAAGGTCGCGCTCCTCCGGAGATTCTCTCTGACTTTGTCCCCGTCGTCGCGCGACCGCGCGGTTAAGAGATACGCGATGAAACAATTAACGCCACCGCCGAAATTTCTCCGCCGACGCGGCGGAAATTTTTCCGCGCGGTGAGCGTCGCGTGGCTCGCGGCGAGGCGCGGTTGCCCCTCTCGTATGTCAACGTTCGCGCTTCGTCGAGGGGGAGGATTGGCATCGCGACTCGGTGATCGGGGGATCTAATTCTTCGCGAAGCGACGGCGCTTGTTATATTTTGTCGCGAGTATAATAATAGCTCGGGGGTGATTCTAGTTTTGAGTCGGAAAGAGGCAAGAACAGACGAGAGCGGGAACGTGCGGGAGTGTGTTTCCCGCGGTGATATCACGTCGCAGGGGGGATTCCTTTTCGGGATTGAGGTTATGATGGAGCTGATACGGCGTTGTGGAATTTTACAGGGCGCAGCTCCATCCCCGGGAGTCTATGAGGCGGTCGTGGGATGAGCTCGGTGGAAAATACCGGCTGTACTTAGGTAGGAATATTTGCAATTGATGAGGTATGGATGGCAATGGTGGTTTCAATGCAACTTTGATTTTACAGGAGGTGCGTCTATGGGTGCTAATCGGGAGGGTTGTGCGATGCCGGAGTGGCTCGTACCCATGTGATTTTGGTGAGGTTACCCTCTGCGACAGGTGGGATTGGTGGTGTAGGGTGCGTTGGAGGTTCTGGTGTGGTACTGGGATGCGTGAATTACAAAAAGCGGCCTGGCGGTGAGTGCAATATACTCGTTATTTTATTCTATTTGGTTTTGCATGCGAGGCGTAGGGCACCCGGTACTGTGGGTGTTTGCTCTCCTTTTCTCTCTACCTTCATGTTCGTGCCCTCTTACTTTGACACATCCCTCCCCTTGCAGTGAGGTTATCTACTGCCAGGGATGTGTCTAGCTCCGGGGGGTCCTCTCAAAGGTGTACCTCTTTTTACTTGGCTTTATCTGTTAAATTCTCGGCATTCTTTACTTTTAACCTGTCACCGCTGTGCAGGATCCTAACCTTAACTAGCCGGGGGTGACAGTTACTTCCGGGCATTGCTGTCGGATGCTAGTAGCTACCGGTATAGCCCGACGGATCATCGAGATACTAAGCTCCCCCACCACGACAAGGTGAGCACCACGGGGGAGCACCACGGGCGCCTGTGACGAGGGCGAGGTGCGCGTCGGAGAGATCCGGCGCGCCCCTTCGCGGCTCGGCACGGCATGGGTTCAATGCCCACTCTCAGCGGCGCGCAAAATTGTCGCAGCTGGCCGTCTGAGGGTGGGCTGGAGCGCTGTGAGGGTGCAGGCTTTGGAAGCCCGTGCCCTCCAGTGCTACCGCTGCCTGGTTGTGGGTCACACCAGGCAGCGGTGTAGTTGCAGCACCGACCGTAGTCGTCGGTGCTACAACTGCGGGAACGAAGGCCACCGGGCGGTGGAATGCTCGGCCCAGCCCCGGTGCCCGCTATGCGTGGACCTGGGGCGGCCAGCGGACCACCGGCTCGGGGCCAGGGCGTGCGCTCCACCCAAGAGGCCCTCGGCTTCGAAGGGGAGCGCACCGCCCCAGAGGCCCCCGCCTTCGAAGGGGAAGGGAAGGGTCCGGTCCTCCGTAGTGGCGGCCTCGGCCCCCATGGAGATGGCCGAGGCGAACCCAACAACTGGGGTCGCTGCGGCGACAGAGTCCTCCGAAGCTGGGCAGGCCGAAACGGCTGTCCCGGTGGATGAGGACATGGAGGTGGAGGCCGCCGAAGCGACGGACCCCCCTGCGCCGGGGCCAACGGAACCGGCTCCCCCAGAAGGGGAGACCGGGCCCACGCCCCCGCAGCGGCGGGCCCCTTCGGAGGGGGACTCTATGGATGCCACGGAGTCCCACCAAACGGGGGCGGGTCAGGAGGGGACCCCGTGACTCGGGGCTAATCTCCTCCAGACCAACCTGAACCACTCGCGCGTGGCCCAGGACCTGATGGTCCAAACCATGCGCGAGTGGGGGATAGGGTTGGCCATAGCCGCCGAGCCTTATAGGGCCCCGGACCATCCATCATGGTTCGGGGATACCTCGGGCTCGGTGGCTATCGCGTGGAACGGCGCACCGGGCACCCCGCCCCCGCCGTCTGTGATAGAGCGAGGGGGTGGCTACCTGGCCGTCCAGTGGGGCAGCGTGGCGGTGGTGGGGGTGTACGTCTCCCCCAACAGCGGCCGGAACGCCTTCGCGGCGTTTCTGGACCGGGTGGGGAGATGCGCATCCCGCATCCTCCCGCGCCCCTTGCTCGTCCTGGGGGACTTTAACGCTCACGCTACAGCGTGGGGGTGCCCCAGGACGGATGCGAGGGGGCGCGAGCTCCTCGACTGGGCGGCGGGACTGGAGCTCCGGCTGCTCAACCGGGGCTCCACCCCGACCTTCGCGCGGTTGCAGGGCACGTCGGTCATTGACCTGACGTGGGCCTCGCCTTCCGTCGTGCGGAGAGTGTCGGGGTGGAGGGTGTCGGGGGCCGAGACCATGTCGGATCATGCTTACATAGTCATGACCGTCTCGGCCCCCACTCCGCTCGTCCGGCCTCGTCCACTGGTAAGGGGATCTCCCCCCCGGTGGGCGTTAAAGAAGCTGGACGAGGCCGCCATGAGGGCGGCCATAGAGGCGGTGGCCTGGGGGAGCCCAGGCCCCTCCGGTTCGCCGGACGCAGAGGCGGCTTGGTTCCGATCGGCCATTGGTTCCGATTGGCGCTAATCCAAGAGCCCTGGATAAGTTTCAAGGCCCCCAGGGGACTTGGACTTATCGGGCAAACGGCACACGCCTCCGAGGATCCAGCCCCCAGGGCCTGTATCCTCGCCAGGAGGAACTGCCCGTTCACCCCGCTGCCACAATTCTGTAAAAGGGACCAAGCAGCGGGGATCTGGACAACCAGGGGGGAGAACGGAGCCCAGAAGGAGGTAGTGGTGGTTTCATCCTACGAACCCTGGGACCTCCCGTACCCTCCCCCCACCAACGAGCTGAGAGCCGTGGCCGAGTGGGACACGGCGAACGGCAAAGAGTTGGTAATCGGTATGGACGCGAATGCTTGCCACAGAGACTGGGGCAGCACGACCACCAGCCGAAGAGGAGAGTCCGTTATGGACTTCCTCGACAGTCTAGACCTGAGGCATATTAACAGGGGGTGTGAACACACCTACGAGATAAGGACTCGGAAAGAAACCTTAGACATAACGGTATGCTCCGAGAGCATGGCGGAAAGGGCAATGGATTGGAAGGTCTCTGACGTTCCATCCTTGTCCGATCACAGGTACATTACCTGCAGCTTTCGAGGTAGGGGGGATCCCACCCCCCCCGATTAGGAAGGCCAATCCGAGAAATACGGATTGGACCGCCTACGGGAACGCCCTCAGGGTGAACCTGAAAGATCTGCCCTCCAGGTACGGGACGAAGGATGACCTGGATGCGGCAGCCACCCGCATCACGGAGGCAATCTCAGGGGCCTTCAACGAGGCCTGCGAGGCCAAGGTGAGGTCCCGGAAAACCTCCGTGATGTGGTGGAACGAGGACTTGCAGAAGCAGAAGGACCACCTCCGAAAACTCGAGACGGCAGCCAGGAGAGGAGGACGAAGGAGCCAGTGGCTGGCAATGAGGACGGCCAGAGCGGCCATGAGGAAGGCAACCCGGAAAGCACGCAACCTAGCGTGGAAGGCCCACTGCAAGGACGTCCGATCGATCCCGGAGACGGTGACGCTGCACAGAATCCTGGAGAGGGAACCGAGCGAAAATCTCGGCCCCCTCAAAAGGCCCGATGGCAGCTTCACCACATCGGATCGAGAAATCACGGAGATTTTAATGAGGGAACACTTCCCGGGCTTCCACCCCCATGGGGAGCCCACAGTGCCAAACGCCGCGGCGGGCGATATCGCTGACGATGACGTTCCCGGACCTCCTAACTGGGGTCTGGCGAACAAATTCGTAAACGAAGCCAGGGTGAAATGGGCCATAAACTCGTTTTCACCCTACAAGGCTCCAGGCCCGGATGAAATCCACCCGGTGCTCTTACAGAAAGGTCTGGCCCAGTTGTGCCAGCCTCTCACGAGAGTACTGAGGGCCAGCATAGCCACGGGGATTATCCCGAGGCTATGGACAGCAACGAGGGTGGTGTTCCTTCCAAAGCCCAAAAAGGCGGACTACACCACCCCCAAGGCCTTTAGACCAATAAGCCTGACCTCCTTCCTCCTGATGACCCTGGAGAGATTGGTGGACAGGTATATAAAAGAGGTCTATCTGGTCGAAACCCCACTCCACCGCCACCAGTACGCTTTCAGGGCTGGCCTCTCGGTTGAGGCCGCCCTCCACAGAGTTGTGGGAAAGCTGGAGGCGGGGATCAGGGACAAGGGCATGACGGTTTGCATCTTCATGGATATTGAAGGTGCATTTAACCAAACCTCGGCGGAGGCTATACAAAACGCACTCCGGGATTTCGCCATCCCGTCCACCATCAGCAGGTGGATAAAAGTAATGCTGAACTCGAGACGACTGGCGGTTCAAAGAGGTCAGGAAACGGTAGAGGGGACAACCAATAAGGGTTGCCCTCAGGGAGGGATCCTCTCGCCGCTTCTGTGGACCTTAGTGGCCGACAGCCTGATCGGAGCCTTGGAGGTCAGCGGAGTGGGGGCGCAAGCCTACGCCGATGACTTCCTGATAATGGCATATGGCACGAATATCGACTCCATTATGGATCGATGCCAGACGGCTCTCGCAGCCACAGAGATCTGGTGCGAATGCACCGGTCTCATGGTTAATCCGACCAAAACGGAAATGGTGCTCGTCACCAGGAAAAACGTCGTCCCCAAGTACACGGCCCCCGTGCTCTTCGGACAGTCCCTCGTGACCACCAAAACAGCCAGATACCTGGGTGTCACGTTGGACTGGAGGATGAGCTGGAGGCCTCACTTGAGGACGCAAGGGAACAGGGCCCTCACATCCCTGAAGACGTTACGGCGCGTCATGGGGCCGACATGGGGGCTTGGACCCGGCATAACCAAGTGGATATACGAGGCCATAACCGTCCCGAGAATCCTCTTCGGGGCTCTACTATGGTGGAAGGGAGCCCAGCTGACCACCATGCAGACACTCCTGGGCCAGATCCAGGGAGCAGCGCTGAGGGCCATCACCGGAGCCCTGCCAACCGCACCGACGGCCGCCCTAGAGGCCATTCTGGGATGCCCACCACTCCACCTAAGGGCGCAGGAGGTGGCCATGAGGACGGCCCACTGCCTAAGTTCGTGGAGACGCTGGCACAGCGAGGACCACGGACACGCCAACCTCCCAGAGCGGAGGGATGAGCTAGAGGATAACTATCCTCTAGACTCAACTAACCCAGAGTTCAGGTTCAAAAAGAACTACGTGGTCACGATCCCCACCCGGGAGGAGTGGGCCACGAAGAAGGTCCTGGCTGGGACCATAAACCAAGTCTGGTACACCGACAGGTCGCGTAAAAACGACCTAGTCGGAGCCGCCTGGACGAGGGGTTCAGGGAGCAGAGGCGACTTTGCCTCCCTGGGATCAAGCCCCACCGTCTTCCAGGCGGAACTGTACGCCATCATAAGATATGCAAGGCTCCTCATAGAGGAGAAGACTACCGGCCAGGTGATCAAGATCTGTTCCGACAGCCAAGCCGCCCTCGTGGCGCTTAGCAACGAGACGACCAGATCGAAATTAACCCTGGACGGTATCGACACGCTCAACCAGTTGGGTGGGAAGAATAAGCTGCCCCTGACCTGGGTACCCGGCCACAGAGGCATCCCCGGTAACGAGGAAGCCGACAGGCTGGCGAACCTCGGGTCGGACAGCCCCTTCACGGGGCCTGAACCAGCGCTCGGACTGGCCAAGGCGACGTTCACGACGTCGCTGAAAGCCAGAACCCGGGCGCTGCACCAGGCCCACTGGAACAACGTCGACGGTTGTCGACAAGCCAAGCTCCTCCTGGGCCCTAAAATAGACCTAAGGAGGAGCAAGGAGCTTCTGTGCCTACAGAAGCAACAGGCGAGAGAGGCGGTGAGCCTACTCATAGGCTACGCTCCCACAGGGCACACACTGTGGACGATGGGACTGGCGGAGACCCCGACCTGCCCCAGATGCCAGGAGGAGCCGGAAACGGCCCAGCACATCCTCCTGGACTGCCCCGCACTGATGGGATGGAGGATGACGCTCATGGGGACACCAAGACCTACACCGGAAGAGCTGAGGGCCATCCCCCTGGCTGTACTAACCAGGTGGATTGCCAAAGCCAAGGCAATCCGAGGCATCGGAGAAGCCACCCCATTGACTTACTCCCCCCTGAGGTGGGAGCCGGCAAAATACCGTCGAAATAGGCTGCGTGGTGGCCTTTGTCACCCGACATCCGGCCCGGATTAAAGGCAACTACTCCCCCCTGAGGTGGGAGCCCGCGAAATATCGCAAAGACCGGCTATGGGGTGGCCATTATTCACCCCGACTTCCGGCCCGGATTACAGGCAAGTCACTCACCCATGTCAGAGGTGGGAGCTGGCGGAATACCGCCAAATCTCGTAGGCCAGCGCCACACAACATCGGAGGACGGAGCGACGCACCTGCCTCCCCCACGTACCTCCCAGGGGCCCCATAACAACGCCCGTGACCGACCAGAGGGGACTTGCGAGGAGAATCCGAGGTATGGACAGGGCCGAACCATATGCGCGGGGTCCCGTACGGACGAGACGTGGGGGGCAGGAGGGACGCTGCGTTCCCCGATGTGCGATAGGCCCGGGGGTGGCCTCTAAACACCCTCACCTCCTTAGCGGGGAGTCTAACTACCGCTAACCTATAGTCAGGAGCAGCCTCAAATAGCCCACCCGTCCGCTTCGCGCGCGACAAGTCCTTCGGGATAACAGTCAAACGGGGACGTTTGGCGAGCGAAATAGGTGGCTGCAGGGGAAAACCGAGCCACCTCTGACACCGCACGGTCTCTCCGAAAGGAGCTTGGGGTGTGATTCGGGATATCCAGTTACCGGGGACACCCGGACTTAAGCAACGTCAGAGAACCTACTTTCGCTCGCCTCGCAACTCTCCAGGCTAACGACCTGGCCCCATGACAAAGCCGCATTAATCGGCGTGCGCTATGAGAGAGAAAGAGCATCGCGGGCAGAGGGCCATATGGCCTCGAGTGGTTGGGCGCACACAATTTAAGTCGGATCGGCGGCTCCCGGTGGGTCAGATCACCCCGGTGTAACAGTGCCCTCTCATTCGCGTAGCACGTCGATGTAGTAACAGCGAATCCACAAACACGTTCGCCCTCGGCCCCCCTGGTGTCGTCAGGGTCTTCATGTCCGCTAGGGACAGTAAGGCTCGAAGAGAGGCATCAGGTAAGAGGGAGTAGCCAACAGCGTGGGCGGGGATTCGCAAAGCTCACCTGCTTAACCGCAGGGAACTAAAGAAACTGTTCACGAGCCGGGTGTGTGAGCTGTAGCCCCTTGATCAGGGACAAACAGTCCCTCCTGCCTGGGTCAGCCCCCTGGGAGGCACACACCCCCCCACTTTAAAATTGACTGAACCCCCCACCGATACCACTACAGACTACTACGTCTGTCTCTACGTTACGCCGTTCCATGTTACTATTTGTGCTATGTGCTCCATCCTTATATATCATGCGTCTTGCGTCTCTCGTAAGTTAAGTTTATGTACGTACCATGCGTCCTGTCATGTGACATTATTCTTGTGAATATTTCAATGTTTTTTTTAGTTGTTTCTGAATTAGATGTCGTACCTACCGGATACGAGGCGGGCGGTATGTTCAAGCCAGTTTAAATGTCGTGGCGCCCCTCGTTTCAGGCGGGCGGCAGAGGGTGCGTAGTCGCAGGGGGCTCTGTCTCCCCGAAGACTATTAGACTATTCGAGCTCTGACCGTCGTAGGGTGCGGACGTACCTGCGAGCCGCTCCGAGTGTCGAATTACCTGAGCGTGACGTGCGAGTAATATCAATGTTGCGTGCGGATATTTTAAAACGAATTCTGAGTGATTTCCCGACGAATACTGCATGTATCTGTGACAGTACTGTGCTGTGGAGTTATTTGAAGTGTGTGTTCGGCGAGATTGCATAAATTAATGTGCAATTCGCAAAAATTCGGGAGAATCTTGTAAGGCGAGGAATCTCCGGTATATATCTTCGGATCCGCCGAAGATAACCGGGAATGTTCGCGGCCCAGAGTAGCCCTGGAGAAGTTTTATATTTTGCCGTATAAAACGTTGAAATCGAATGAATATTTAACAAATATTCGAATATTTGTCAGATATTCGTCTACCGACGCCACCTTAGCGTGTTAGCTTGGGTGCGGTCAGTCACGCTCCGCCGACGGCGCGCGCGGCCAACCGGAACGGTCCGAGCGCCTGCCACCTGCTCGAAGGCCGAGCGTTCGGCCTAAACGGAACGCGTGTAGTAGTAGGCAAATATATACAAATATTTCCCGAATATATTTTCTAGGATGGCAGATCGGAAGAGTCAGTCACCACGGACGACGTCAAGCATTTCCAGTACCGTTAGGAGAACGGTAGCCCCGATTAGAAGAGCAGCAGCCCCCTCAACCACACCGGCACCGAAGGAGGCAACCAAGGAGGATCCGCGGAAGGAAGGAAGAGAGGAGATGGACGTTGACCCCAAGACGCCCACCAAAGCCCCTTCCCACGATGGAGAGCCGAGGAAGCTCTCCGAAATAAGGGAAGACGCCGCCGTCATCGAGGAGCATATCGGACAGTACTGCCTCGATCCGGCGAAAAAACTAAATAAGGAGACATCATCGGAGATTCTCAGGAAGTTCGCACGCATGAACAGGCTCGTCAACGAGCTTATCGTGCGGAACAGCTTCCTCGAGGGAAAAATCTCGGCAGCCGAGGATCTTCGCAAGGCGTCGGAGGCTACCCTCGCCGGCGCGGTCAGTAAATCCCTCCAGGCGACGAAGCGCTTGGAGAAGACGGCCGCGAGGGTGGTTGCACCCTCCGCGCCCATGACGTACGCGGAAAGGGTCAAAGTGACCACCACCCGCGTCGCGCCATCAGCAGTTAAACCACCGAGGAACGTGGTTATGATATACCCTTCCACGGAGGAGGGTGAAATCAAGACAAGCGAGGACGCCCGCGAGGCGCTCTTCACGCTTGTCAATCCAAGGAAGAAGGGCATCCAAGTGAGGGCGGTCCGGAAAATTAACGGAAACGGCATCGCCATCGAGACGAACAACGCCAAGGATTTGAAGTTCTTCACGGAGAACGGAAAACTAAGGGATGCAGGCCTAAAGACTGCATCCCCTAAGACGAGGAATCCCCGCCTAATTTTATACGACGTCCCCAGGAATATGGACGAGAAGGAAGTCGCGCTTTCGCTCAGAAAGCAAAACTTAGACGGTGTAACAGCCGAAGAACTTTTAAAGCAGATTTCTTTCTGTTTCAGGTCTGGCCCAAAGGACACGGAGCACACCAACTGGATAATCGAGGTTACCCCCGCATTAAGGCAGAAATTGATGGCCCAGAAAAGGGTCTTCATTGGATGGAACTCCTGCAAAGTGCAGGATTATATGGCCGTCACGAGGTGCTTCAAGTGCCAAAGTTACGGACATATATCCAAGCACTGCAGGCAGGAGACGGAAACATGCGGCCAGTGCGCGAACAAGGGCCACAACGCGCAGACGTGCCCAAAGAAGAGGGAACTCCCTACCTGCGCGAACTGTAAGAAGGTAGGTAAAAAGGACACCCACAAGGCGTCCTCTAAGGAATGCCCAGCCCACAAGGCTGCTCTAGCTCGGCAAGTCTCTAGAACTAATTATGAGTGAAAAGAGCGAGAAGAACGGATTGGAAATGAGGATCTTCCAGCACAATATGCGGAGATCCCGTGCGGTCTCGTACGAGAACCGGTCGTACATGGACCTGTGTAACACGGATGTAATCCTGATGCAGGAACCGTATAACACGGAAGGAAAACTCCCGGGGTTCGGTGCGGATACGTCAATAACCACAGGCGAAGGGAACGGGCAACCGATCCAAGCAGCCATAGGGGTAAGAAATCGGAAATACAGCGTATTGAAGGTCACTAATCTGTGCACGTCACACTGTGTATGTGTACAGATTTCGACCGGGGACACGGAAATGTACGTGGTAAGCCAATACTTCACACCATCAGAGAATATTGAGCTTGGGCTTACCCACCTGGGGAGAGTATTGAGTCATTTAAGAGGCCGGAAGGTCCTCTTGGGAATAGACGCTAACGCCAAATCCCATCTCTGGCACAGCGGCCGCGTGGACGAGAGAGGAGAATTATTCGAAGCTCTTGTCTCGCAGCATTCCTTACACGTACTCAATGAACCAGGTAACCCAACCACGTACGACAACGACTACGCATTTTCGAATATCGACGTTACGCTCGCGAGCACGGGAATGCTACCGCTCGTGAGATCATGGAAGGTCCACGAGACGGGAACCTCGAGCGACCACCGAGTGATAGAAATACGACTGGGACTAAAACGTACAGAAGAAGGACCGACGAATCAGCAACCCAGGTTCTTGACGAGGAAAGCGGACTGGTGCAAATTCCAAGCGGAACTCCTCAGAAGACGCGAAGTTCTCCGGGAGACCGAAATCCGATCCGCGGATGACGTGGAAAGGATGGTTGATCTCCTGGAGAATGTCATAGTGGATTCCTGCGCAGCAGCAATTCCACTGAAAAAATGGCACGCGAAATCTGTACCATGGTGGACCGCGCAATTGACAGCACTGAAGAGAAGGGTATACAATGCGAGACGCGTATACCAGGGGACCAAGGATCCTCCAACGAGGGAACAAAAGAAGGTTGAATACCAAAGACTGAGGAAGGCTTACACCAAGCTAATCTTCAGAGAAAAGTCCGATTGCTGGAAAAAATTCGTCACCAACGAGGGAAACAAGGAACCATGGGGAGTCGTGTACAGAACCGTCCTCGGGAAGCTGCGGAGGGAGGAGGTAACTAGCTCCGTCCGCACCACCGATGGCGGGTACACGCAAAACTGGAAGGCGACGGCTGAAGAGATGTTGCGAGCGCTCGTCCCGGACGACGACACGCGAGAAGAAACATCGGAACAACAGAGAGTGCGTGAAGAATCCGCGAGGGACCCGGATACGGAAGACGCACCGAAGATCCGCGAGAAGGAAGTCAGCGATGCGGTGGACAGACTCCGGCGAGGAAAATGCCCTGGACCAGACCGTATCGAGGCCGAGGTAATCCAAAGAGCGTGGGGATGCTTGCGAGAAGATCTCCTCAAGCTCTTTAATGGATGCCTCGAATGGCGAATCTTTCCATCCAGATGGAAAACCGGGGAGGTTAAGACCATCCTTAAAGGACCAGAGAAGGACCCGAGTGCGGTTAAGTCGTATAGACCGATTTGCCTACTCTCCATCCTAGGCAAAACGCTGGAGAAGATAAACGCGAGGAGACTCGCGCCGCTTCTCCACGACCACGAGCTGACATCTGATAGACAATACGGGTTCCGACCCGGAAGGTCTACAGAGGACGCTATCGTTAAATTCCGCGACCTAGTCGCGGCGAATGACGATAAATACATTGTCGCAATTGCATTCGACATCTCGGGTGCATTCGACAATGTATGGTGGCCGTACGTTCTGTGCGAACTCAAGCGGAGAGGCTGCCAGAGAAACCTTTATGGTCTTATCGGCAGCTACTTCTCTGGGCGAGTCGCACAGATAACAGGGAAATACGAAACCGTACAAAAAGTCGTCACGAAGGGATGCCCGCAGGGATCAATACTGGGTCCAGGATTCTGGAATCTGGTATTCGACGATCTCCTGCTGCTCCTAGAACGAATCCGAGAGGAAATCAACTGCGAACCGGTTGCGTACGCAGAAGACATTCTGGTCCTCCTCTCCGGGAACGCCAGAAGCGATTTGGAATGCAAGGGAGAAATCCTCGCTAGGATGATCACAGGATGGTGCAGAGAGAAGAAACTGGAGCTATCTGCACATAAGACGGAGATGCTGCTCGTTAGGGGAAAACTAGACGCGGAACGACCCCCGACGATAAAACTCAATAAGAAGAGCATAAGTATGAGGCCGTGGATCAAGTACTTAGGAGTACACTTTGAGACCGGACTCAAAATGGACCAGCACGTGAGGGCAACCTCAACTAAGTGCAAACGAATATTCAGCAGTCTAGCACGGGTAGCCAAGGCGAACTGGGGACTCGGACACAGAGCGCTGAGTACAATGTACAAAGGCCTCTACGTACCGATAGCCACGTACGCCGCGGCCGGCTGGTGCGACCTGCTGGATGATCGCAACAGACGAGATCTAGCGAGCTCGCAGAGATATGCTCTTCTGAGAGTAACGAAGGCCTACAGGACAACCTCCACGGAGGCCCTACAGGTCATCGCGGGGTTACTACCCATCGACCTGACCCTACTCGAGCGAGCGCAGAGGTTCAGGGAAAGGAGAAGAGGACGCGCGGACGGATCCGCCAACGAGGGAGGAGAAGAGGGCAACACTGACAGACTGAGGACCATAGAAGCCAGGGATAATCTACTGGACTCCTGGCAAGAGAGATGGAGCAGCACGGGGAAAGGTCGAGTATCCTTTGATTTCTTTCCAGACGTGAGGGAACGGATTAAAAGCAGCTGGATCCACGCTGACCACTACGTAACCCAGTTACTAAGTGGGCACGGGGACTTCAAAGCGAAGCTAGCCAGCTTCCGCCTCGTCAGGGACGCGAGATGTGAATGCGGGTGTGACGAGACGTCACATCACATCATATACAAGTGTCCCAAGTACGGCGCGGAAAGAAGTATACTCCAGAACGCACTGGAGAAAGAGAGAGTTCTCTGGCCCGCGGGAGAGGCGGAACTCGTGCGTAAAAACGCGTACCGCCACTTCCGCGAATTCGCGCGCTCCGTCCTCAAGAAGAAGGAGGGGGAACAACCGCGGACGGACGACTACCTGCTTCCCGGTAGCAGCAACGAGGGACAAAGGCAACACCCAAGGATAGAAGAAGAAGAGGAAACAATTGAAGCACAAGGACCATTAACAAGAAGCAAGACAAGAGGTATGACACATTTAAATAATTAACGATTATTATATTCCAGGACAAAGCTGCGACCACCAAAACAGGCTGTGATCGATAACAGATCACAGTGGTGGTGTAAGCTAACGAACGAAAGTTCGTTGAACGGCTAGAACGCCATCCTGCCGGGATCGAGTCTGGGAACTGTTCCCAGGCTGACAGCTCCGCCTCGACGTGGCCCCTGCTGGTAACGTCGCTCCACGTCGCACGCGACCTGTAGCGACGGCTAAGTGAGCTGCCTCCCGAAAGGGTAGATCCAAGCGGTCCAATGATCCCGAAAGGGAGAGGGCGGCGTTTTTCCAAGTCCGCGAGTATAACACCTACATTCGCGTTCCATTGGAGTGTTGCCGCTAGAAAAGTAGAGAGCTATTAACATCTTGCTCGCGTAGCCGGTATAGAGCCACGAGCTCGAGGTACGGCGCGTCCGACCCGAAAGGGAAGGACCTCTAACGCAAACACTACTTGTCTCCCCGAAGTGCGTTTCCGGGGGATAGAGCGAAAATTCGGTCTTCTTCTGCCGACTGCTAACCACGACGCACGCAAGAGTTTTATCGCAAGCCACGGTGCTTCATATATTCGCATCGGAGATAATTTCTTCCACCACGGGAAGAGAATTATACGCGGGCACGGGCCCAGTGAGATTACATACGGAATATTTCGATCTACGGAGATCGTTACGAAAAGAGAGATCGTCGCGAATCACGGACGTGCGATATTCATCCAACATCCTTTCTGATCCGACACCCGGCGTTCAAATAAATATTAGGTGTTCTCGGCTAGGATCGAAGGGGTCGCGAACAAATGGCTTAAATTCAGTATCTAAATAGACGGTATAATATACAGGTAGATGATATTATAACAAGCGATGCTGTATCTTAAGTTCAAACCTTAACTCTAAATATAATACATGTATTGTACATAAGTACAGCGTAGAGAATATAATCAAGTATATAATATATAGTTGTGTTCATTAACATTCGAAGAACTGAGGAATAGTAATATATTCCTTTCGCTATTAATCACTTTCATTGTCGGGATATCTCCTTCGCTTCTTCAAATGTGTAGATTCACCCGCGAGGGGAGAAAAAAAAAGGCGAAAATTCCACTTCCACACTTTCGTCGAAATCGGCGTACAATACAAGAGTCGTGATATCCCACGGTAGACGGTGGAGTGTTCTCGTCGTCAAAAAACCGACAAAAGAAGGAGCGTGCCAAGTATACACGGTGTTCCCAAGCGGTCACCCATCCAAGTACTGACAGCGCCCAATGCTGCTTAACTTCGGTGATCGGACGAGAACCGTTTTTTTTTTAACATTCGTTTATTGATACCAAATTACAATTATATTTACAGAGGTGACAATAAACCTAAACGTATAAAACGGTTAATAATACGAGTACGCGAAATCTAACAACTATCGGATATAAATTGCAATTATTGCGTTCTATAGGGATTTTACGAGGGAAACTACTCCCTACTAAATTTGGGTGCTGGGAGGGAAGGTATAGAAAAGCGGTGGAAAAACTATACCTGTTGGGTGACTGTGGGAGAGAAAAAGGTGTATTAGAAAGCTGGGTGCGGTTGACCATGAAGAGGTGTGGCTAGTTATCTATTTCGTAATTAGAAGAGAGATGTTGGATCAGTAGAAAAAGAAATCAGGTGTGAAGAGACGAGAAAAACAAACCAGAAAGGGGGAAGAGAGGGGGAGGCGGTAGGGTACTTGTAATTTTATTTACAATTTCTTAATATCTAATGGTTAGTACACTAATATCGCACTTATTTTTTAGTTTTACGTCTAGTAAAATTACTGTACAAGTGGCAGTTGCGTACCGTGTATAGGTTCGCCTTTACACGGTACGCATCTGTATACACATTACGCATGTATTCACGCATTCATACCTGCTTATATGTATATGCATACCCGCTGCGCGCACGTGTTCACACACCACACTCGTCTCACTCATACATATGTACATACATGCATGCCTGTCCCTGCGCATGTGCAGTTAGACATTCACTCATACCTTATATACACGCATACTCATACACACATACGCGCGCGCGCACGCTTGCACGCTTCCTCACACTCGCATACACGTTTGCATTCGCGTACCTGGGGAAGAGGTTTTGGGTGTCTTTCTTACTTACAGCCACCAATATTTTTTGGTGTTTAGCCTATGCTTATCATTAGTATCCATGCTTGACAATTTGTACATAAATCGCAGTTCGCCGCTGTCAGGATGCACTTGCTTATCGTACAGTATTCTTTTGTCGGTCGTTTTTCTGTTAATATGGTATATGATTGGTACGTTAGCGTCGTTCTGTATGTATCCTTCACTATCTAGGTACGTGAAGGATTCTGGTGGGAGGTAGCCGGTCTCTTTCGCTTTTTCGAAGTATAAACTGTTTGGGTAGAGTGTGCTGGAGATGAGACTATTTGTTTGAACGGAGCGAATATTGGTCCAGTGATTACGCGTGAGTTTAAGTATGAATATATCGATCCGGGATATTTTTGCTTCTTCGTAAATCCTATAGTTGCTGATAAATTTGGTGTAATTTGACTCTGCTGATCTATATTTGCCTAGGCAAGCTCTTAGACACTTTCTTTCGAAGTATCTTAGCTTTTCCATGGCGCTGGAGCTGAGGTTAAACCATATCTGGCAACCGTATGTGAGGATGGGTCTAACTAACAATTTGTAAAACATTATCTTTACTTGCGCGTTGAGGTCCTTCGAATAGAAGAGACGTTTGTTTATAATTAATGCTTTCTGTGCTTTTTCTAACTGGATTTTAACGTGACCGTTGAAGTTTAGTTTGAAATCTAAGTGGATACCTAGATAGCAAACGACATCTTTGTGCATGATTTTATTGTTATTTATCGAGTTGTCGTACAGGCAAAACTGTTTGCTGTGCCTCCTGACATCGTTATTTGCGTCTGAGATTCTGGAGATGTATGGTCTGAACAAAATGGATTCGCACTTGTCCGTATTTATTTTTAATTTCCACGTGAAAAAGTGGTTCTGCACCTTATTAAAGGTTTCTTGTAGTTGAAGTTTGATGTTACTGGGTCTATTACCTCTTATGTATATGAGTAAATCGTCCGCGAAGGCTATAGCGTATTTATGGTTGGCACCGTTCAGATCATACATTTGCAGGATGTCGCTTATAATGATGCTAAACAAGATGGGGGGGTTTCCTTTCTGTAAACCGTTCTTAATTGCGAATGAGCGACTGGAGGTCATATCTCCGTCAGCTACAATAAACTTCTTGTCATGCACCATATCCCGAATCATCTTGATGAGATGTTTTGGGATCTTCTTCTTTAATAATTTAAAGAACAAGCCATCAAGCCAGACTGTATCGAAGGCTTTTTCTAAATCAATGAAAATGGCGCCAACGCAGTCTCCGGCGTTTCTGGCCCAACAAATGTCGGATGTGAATTTTGTTACCGCGTGAATGGTGGAGTGTTTACGTCTAAAACCGAACTGGTAATCAGGTAAGAGGTTATTATCCATGGAAAAAGAATTTATGGCATCGTTGACTGTTGTCTCGAAGATTTGACTGATATTTGGGAGTAAACTAATTGGCCTGTAATTGGAAGCTTCGTCCCCTTTCTTGCCTTTCTTTTTTATTGCAATTAGTTTTGCTCTCTTCCACGAGCACGGAAAGTACGTGAGGTTTAGACAGTTATTGAATAAGATGCTATAGAGGTAAATGTAATGGTGGGGTAGTCTTTTTAGGGCCGCGTTAGGTATTTCATCGAAGCCTGAGGATTTCTTGTTATTTAACTTTCTGAATGTAGTTTTTAGCTTGTTGAAGGATGTAAAGTAATTAGGTGGGATTAGATCTCTGTCCGGGTTATCGGCTCTGTTTGTCTTTGAAAAGGTGCAGATGGCTATGCTGGAATGTCGGTCACGGTGAATTTCGTCTTTTAGGTCGTTTATCCGGTGTGTGATTATGTTTGATAGTAGTTCCTTCCCCATGTTGGTGTTTTGTGTGTGGACTGTTTCAAAATATGTTCCTAATGTGTCTAGTTTGTCCTGGGTGTCTGTTATTATGGAGTCATTTGTTGCAATGGTTTGATTATTGACAGTGTTACCGGCGCGTTGTGGAATATTCGATTTGTCGTTTGGTATTCTGAGTGTCTCAATGTTGCTGACTGTTTTTGGACGGAATATGCTATTTATCGCTGGGAATAGGTCTTTAGGCTTATGCACGGATAGGCTTGAGATCCTGTTCCTCCAGTATGCGTTGACTGACTCCCGGAAAGCTTGTTTTATTTTGTTCCTTACTGATTTGAGTATGTTTGTTAGTGCCATTATGGTTGTGTTGTGTGCGGCTGTGTAGTTCTGAATTTTCGATAGGTTATGTATTTTCGTGTTCAGGTAGCTCTTTTGTTTCCTAAGTTTGGTTATTTTCGAGGTTATGTACCTGTCCGTTCCGTTGTAGTCGTTATTGTTGTGAGGGACTGCGTGTTCTATAGCTTGTGTTACGTTAACGTTTAGTGTGCTGATTTGGGTGTCTATTTCGTCTATTGTCATGTTCCTGTCGTTGGGTATATCCAAGTTATTAATTTTAGCAAGAAAGGTAGCAAACCTCTTCCAATCGGCCTTGTTGAAGTCGAATTTTATGGGGGTCTCCTGTTTTTCGAATATGAGATGGTCCGTGGTGTTTATTGTGATTTGGGTTGAAATATCCCTATGGTCGCTGTCATACTCGAAGGTGTCGAGACGGCCCGGGGCAGGTAAATCGAGAAATTCTACCCTATTGTCGGCTAGGCACAGGTCAAGAAATGCGCCGCTTTTCGGGAAGGATGGAACGGTGGTGCTAAGTAGTGATATTCTGTAGGCTAATTGAGTGTCCTTGTACCAGTTATAGAGGGAGACCCCCCGTCTATTGTCTATTGGGTTTCCCCATGAATGGTGCTTCGCGTTCAAGTTTCCCGCGAGCAGGTAATAATTGTTTGGGTCGTGGAGATTAAGGGTTTCAAAAAGTTTCTTTAATTCTGCCATAAATTCTGTTGTGCCATTACTGGCTGCGTAAGCAGCTATGAGAAAGAATTTATTATCTGTTCCGAGCTTCAATTCTATTATTGTTGATTCTAAACTTGTTTGGTTGCTGATACAGCCTGGGTCAATTGATTTGTACCGAATATCTTTTCTAATAAGAATTGCGGTTCCCCCGCCTTGTTTTGCGTTCGTTCTATCGTTACGTGCTATACGATAGTTTTTGAAAGCTACCTTATGACTAGGATTTAGTTTGGTTTCGCACAGCAAAACCACGTCTGGGTCGTTTTCTTTAACACAGTCCAGGAGGTTAGTCCTCCGTTCATTGGAAATTATCGAATTGACATTTATCGCGAGGATTTTCAATTTTTGCAGTGAGATTTTCGCGGCCATTTCCGGTGGTGAATAAAGTTTAAGAAAATTAACAACTGATGCCGAGAGCCTCGGCCAGTATGTTAATTTTTTCGGTGTTCGCGGTGGAGATTTGGATTAAATTTTGTACTTGCGCGTTAAGGGCTTCACAAATTGTTTTTGTGATGTGCTGTACTAGCTCGCTTTGTGGATTCGATTGTTGCGTATTTGGAGTTAAGGTCGTTGAACGGTTGTTTACGGCTGGTGTTGGTGGATGATGCGCTGTCTTACCCGACACAGCTGAACTAAAAGATTTTCCGGTCTTTATGTAGTTATTAATGCTCTGGAACTTCTTTTCGCGCTCAAGTGCAATTACGGCTTTTTTCTCTGCGATTTTTTCCCGGATCTCTTTGAGTTTTGGGCAGCCTCTGTATGACGCAGGGTGACCAAAACTCTTGCAATTGACGCAGAATGGTGCGGACGCCGCGTCGTCTTTGCTTCTACTGTCGACAGAATGGAGGGAGCATTCTCCTTTTTTTTTTGTACGAGGGGAAATCTTCATAGACACCCCGGTCTCCCTCTGGGGGGGAGGCCGGGGTAGTGCCGGATTCTTACCGGCTAAAACCCCTCGGTGGACTCTAGCCGTGGCGCTTTTTGGGACCCCGAGGCCCTCTTGAGAACTCTGCTCGGGATCCCAGCGCCCGGCCCTCAGAAGGGCCAGTTCAATTTTTGATTTTTGGGGATGCAGTGCGCCCACGGCACTGCATCCCCCACCTCGGAACCACCATTCATGGCTGCCTGGTGGCTCCGGCGGCTATTACATAGCCGCCGCGGCAGCTGGCGGAGCCGGGGCTCTCCGTCGCCGTCTTCGTCCCCGCCTTCGCCCCCTTCCTTCAGGGTCCGCGGCTTCGCGGGCCCTTTCCGCGGCCTCCTTCCGTGACATTACCTGTTCACAGAAGGAGGCTACTGCTCCCCATGACCTCTCGCCGCTCACCATCGCCTTGACGACGGCTTGCAGCGACAGGTCCGGCCCGATGCTTAGACGAAGGACTCGGCGCTCTGCAGCCCAGGAGGGACACTCCTCCAGGGTGTGCTGCGCCGAGTCCTTCTCTTCACCGCAGTGATGACACTGCGGGGACGGCTCCCTTCCGATCTTGTGCAGATACTCACCGAAGCACCCATGCCCGGTGAGTACCTGTGTTAGACGGAAGGTGAGCCGTCCCCTCCTTTCCAGCCAGCGCTGGAGGACCGGCAGGATGGCCCTGACGGTCCTTTCCCCGGAGCCGGGCTCCTCCAATTGGCTGCGCCACCTTTCCAGGGTGCGCAGCCCCGCCCGGCTCCTGCCGGCCTCCAGCTCCGCTGCACGGTACTCAGCCGCATCCGGCGTTTCTTTGAGGGCCGCGGAGATCCTGTATACCTCCGCGGCTTCCTCCGCCTTGAGCTCCCAAGGGGGAGAGCACCCAAGCAGGGACGCCGCCCTCAGGGAGATGGTGCGGTACCCCCTGGCGACCCGCGCGGCTAGGGGCCTTTGTGCTCGGGAAAGGAGCTGGCGGTTACGCTTGCTCCTCCCGAGCGACCCCGCCCACACGGGTGCACCATATAGGGCGGCACTCCGCACCACCCCCTCGTACAGGCGGCGTACACCCGCCTGAGGTCCCCCCACGTTGGGCAGCAAGCGGCCCAAGACCGCCGCTGTCCGTTCCACTCGGGGCACCACCTCTTCGAGGTGGGGCCCAAAGCTCCGGTGGCTGTCGAGGGTGACACGCAGATATTTCATCCGGGTGCCCATCTCGACAGCCACGCCTCCCACCGTGACCGGAGTCTCGGGGGGAGGGCCCCTCCTGACCCCGTCGAAGAACCACATTGCCTTGGTCTTCGACGGGGACACCTCCAGGCCTAGCCGCCTTATGGCGGCCACCACGCATTCCGCACCGATCAACTAAGAGCACCGGGAGGAGGGGGGATTGCCGAGGGATCCGGAAACCAGGGTGGGGGCCTTTTCAAAGGTCAACACCCTAGGTGGAAGGATGGACTCGCAATCGCCAATCCTCCAGGGAGGGTAGGACCGGGAGGAGGGGGGATTGTCGAGGGATCCGGAAGCCAGGGTGGGGGCCTTTTCAAAGGTCAACACCCTAGGCGGAAGGATGGACTCGCAATCGCCAATCCTCCACGGAGGGTAGGACCGGGAGGAGGGGGGATTGTCGAGGGATCCGGAAACCAGGGCTGGGGGCCTTTTCAAAAGTCAACACCCTAGGTGGAAGGATGGACTCGCAATCGCCAATCCTCCAGGGTGGGTAGGACCGGGAGGAGGGGGGATTGTCGAGGGATCCGGAAGCCAGGGTGGGGGCCTTTTCAGAGGTCAACACACTAGGCGGAAAGGCAAACCGGCAGCCCCCCCCCCCCAAGGTTTTCAGGGTCGGGAGTGGGGCGGAAGCCAGGGCTGCTGACTCGGCTAAAACCGGGTCATCACCCTAGGTGGAAGTCTTCGGCTCCTTGACGAATTTCTCGCGCTCCATCCGAAGCTAAGGTGTACAGGCACCGTGCCGATGGCTGAATGGCTGGCCGGATGTAAAACTTAGTCAGTCGCAAACGGTCCCTTCGGGGCACCTGCCGAAACCCCGTCGTATTTTAGGCTTACCCAGGTAAGGCGGCTCTGCCTGGGTGGACCACCCTTTCCGACCTCCTCGTGGGAACAAAATGGATTTGAATACTAAAACTACAACCGGACGGACAGGAAGGAGGGAGGAGGACATGGCAAAGGATCAGGACTGCAGGGATGGGGTAAGTGGGCTCACTAAAGAAGTGAGGGTGGCATTGCGAGATGTCTTAGCAGACTCGTCCGAGATGCCACCGCCACGCGAGCCGCGAGCACGCAGGGGTGGAGCGGCCACGAGACCGGGTCGCGTAGGAAGGGAAAGCGAGGTCTCCAGGGAGGAGGCCACGGACGAGTCGTCCACGTCCCGGTCCCTCCGGCATGTGTCGCGGAAGAGGAGGAGGACCGTGACGAAGGACCTCTCCTCCGATAGGGGGGTAAACCCCTCGGATCTGTACAGCCGGGGGTCGAGGGCATCGCTTCCCTCGGAGACCGAGTTGGCTGTGCAGATGGAGGGCGAGGCCACGGGGGCCCTGGGCGGGTATATTTTTGAGGAGCTCCGCTCGGTGGAGCTAGTTTCTGTGCACGCGGGCAACCTGAATGGCAGCTACGTGCACAGGCTTAGGAGGTCGTCTCGGGTCGCGAAAGCCGCGGCCACAGAGCTGATTAAGAGATCCGAGTTGAGGAAGGACTCGGAGTGGTTGCGGCGCGAGGACGGCCGCCCGAGTCAGGAGGTGACGGAGCTGCGCAGATTAGTCTCCCAGCTCCAGGGGACGGTCGAGGCACAGCGGGGTCGGGGCGTGCAATCCCCCACCACCCCGGGGGCAGGACCGTCGTCGGCGCGAGGTGCCGGGGAATTCTCCCCATCGCCTCCGAGGTTCCAAAAACCTCGGACAAGGGCCGCCAGCCCCTCGAGCAGTGCGGAGGACCGCCTGGTCGACCGGATGGCGGCCATGATGGAGGCCATGATGGAGACCAAGTTGGCCTCCATCAGGGATGGGATCTGCTCCCAGAAGAGGGCGAGTTCGGGGCCACGCGCGGCCCCAGGACCGCAGATGGCTTCGAGGCCGCCCCCACTAAGGGGGATGCCACAGAGCCCACCTGGTCGCAGGTGGTGCAACGGGGGAGGAAGGGACGGAAACAGGTGGTAGGGCCAAAGGGCCGGCCACCTAGTCCCCTCAAGAGCGCGGCGGTAGGAGGTGAGCAGGCGGTGGGACCCGAAAAGGGCCAGCCGTCTGCTCCTGCCGGGAAGGCGGTGGGACCAAAGGGTCCCCCGTCTTCGGCGGCAGCAGGGGCGTTCAACTCGGTAGCGGCGGGCAATAAGCCCGCACCCGCTCCGGGAAGGGCAAAAGTCCCTAGTCTGAGACGCCCCCCCAAGACAGCGGGGGTGACAATCGCTGCCGCGGAGGGGGCGTCGATGACGCTGGACAAGGCGATGGCCACGGTCAGGCGTGAGATACGCCTGGAGGATGTGGGCATCGCCGAGGTCCGGCCCAAACGGGCCATCACAGGTGGCCTTATCCTGGAGGTAGCCGGTGAGGACCGACACAACAAGGCACAAGCCATGGCCGCCAAAATGTCGGAGGTCCTCGCCGGCACGGGGGTTAAGGTGGCGCGGCCTGTAAAACGGGCGGAGCTGCGCATCCTCGACCTGGACGATTCCGTCCAGGTTGAGGAGGTGGTGGCGGCGGTGGCTGCCACGGGGGGGGGGGGTGGGCCGGTGGAGAGGTGCGCGTCGGGGTCATCTGACGCGCCCCTGCCCAACTCGGCACACTATGGGTCCAGTGCCCTCTCGCGGCGGCCAACAAAATTGTTGGCGCTGGCCGCTTGAGGGTTGGCTGGACCTCTGTGAGGGTGCGGGTCCTGGAGACCCGTCCCCTCCAATGCTAGCGCTGCCTGGTTGTGGGTCACACCAACTATCTCATTACTGTCAAGCGTCGGAAAAATATACGAACGAATTATAATAAATAGAATACAGGAATTATACAGAGCAAACAACATGGAGAGGAAAGAACAATTTGGATTTAAACAAAAAAACTCAACCGAAGACGCAATAAATGAATTAGTAACGGAAATAAAAAGCACACAAGAGAACTATGTAATCGGAATTTTTATGGACATAAAAGGGGCTTTCGACCACATATGGTGGTACTCAATTCTAACAAGGTTAACGGAAACAAACATCTCGGGGCAATTGTATAATATAATAATGGACTATTTCCGCAAAAGAAAAATAATAGTAAAATCAAACAATAACGAAGACGTAATTAAATACATGGAAAGGGGGTGCCCCCAGGGCTCCGTAATGGGTCCAATAGCCTGGAACATGGTACTCGATACATTAATAGGACAAGAAATAATAGGCATAACGTACATAGTATACGCAGACGACATAGTGATATTAGCAAAAGGCAACACACGAAGAGAAATAGAAGACAGAATAGAAAATGCAATAGGGAAAATAACAAAATGGTGCAAAATACAGAAGCTAGAAATTTCAAGACAAAAAACATTCGCTATGTTATTTAAATCGCCCAATAAAAACTCCAAAAGGAAGCCAACAGTTAAACTTAAAACCAATAAACAAGACGAAGAACACAATATAAAACAAAATATAAAACAAAATATAAGTTACATAGAAAAAATAAAATACCTAGGAGTGATTATAGATGACAACCTTAACTTCATAGAGCACGCAAAGTACATAAGAGAAAAAACAAAAAAAGTAATAAGCAAAATAGCAAGAATAGTAAAAGAAAAATGGGGTATGAAAAGAAAAAAATCAATAAATCTAATTTATAACAGTATATTTAACAGTATTTTAACATATGCATCAGGGTCCTGGTACAAAGCAATAAAAAACACACACGTAAAGAGAAATATAGACGCAGCTCAAAGATTTACATTACTAAAACTTACCAGAGCATGTAAGACAGTTTCCACAGCAGCATTACAGGCCATCACAGGATACATGCCAGCAGACCTGCAAATAGTATACAGAGGATTAAGTTACCATATAACAAAAAACCGAAAAGTAAAATGGAATGAATTTGAAAAGAACTTACATGACGAAAACGACAGAGAAATAAGAAATAAAATAAAAATAAAACAGGAAAAACTAAAACTATATAATTATCTGACAGAAGAATGGCAAAATAGATGGAAGCAAGAAACACACGGAAGAGACACCTACAAATTTATACCCACAATAAACAAAATAAAAGAAAGAGAATGGTTTCACCCCGGATTAAAAACCACATTTATATTAACAGGACACGGGTCGGTAAACAAAAAATTACATGAAATAAAACGCGCCGAAAGCCCCAATTGCAAATTCTGTAGAGGACAAATAGAAAATATAGAACACTTATTATTTTACTGCACAAAATATGAAACAATTCGACCCAAAAACATCAAAGAACTAAGAAAGAAAAGAGAAATAAACATGAACCAAAACTACGAAGAATTGATAAACACCGAACAAAACTACAGTATAACAACAGAATACATACACAAATTATATGAGACCCGAAACAGTTAGTAGTAAACAGTCTGCCTCCACGTGGCAGGGACGGAAACATCGGGGAGACCTGATGGCCAAAGACTGTAAAATAAAGAGCACAAATTAAAAGAACACCGAGTAATAAAGCGGATATGAGCGCAAGCTCGCATGCCGCAATATAAGTGGAAAATAAATGAAAAAAAAAAAAATGTCCCGGTGGATGACGGACCCCCCTGCGCCGGGGCCAACGGAACCGGTACCCCCAGAAGGGGAGACCGGGCCGACGCCCCCGCAGCGGCGGGCTCCTTCGGAGGGGGACTCTATGGATGCCACGGAGTCCCGCCAAACGGGGGCGGGTCTCGGGGTCCCCAAAAGCGCGAGGGCTGGAGTCCACCGAGGGGTTTTAGCCGGTAAGAATCCGGCACTACCTCCCCCCCCCCCAGGGAGACTGGGGTGGCTATGAAAATTTCCCCTCGTATAAAAAAAAAATGGTAGTTCCACGGGTTCCAATGCTTCATATGCATTGGAACATAGGATTCCATCTGCCTGATCTTGGCGCGCCGTTTGTTTAAAAAATTTAAGTTCCTCTACTTTTTTTGAGAGGTTCTGGATTGTATCGTTGAGCGCTTTTATTGTGCGCAGTAGGTCTTCGTATGAAGGTCTTTCTGTCTGGTGTCCCGACATATCTGCCTTCAGGCTGGATGACTGGTCCGTTGCGCTGGTCTTCTTCTGGGTCTTCGCCTTCATGCTGACCCTTGGAGAGGGATTCAGTCTCTTACCATTGGCTCTCGTCACTATACTCCTCGAAATTATGGACAGCGCTTTGCTGCTTTTATTAAGCTTTCCACTTTTATTTATAAAACTATGGATAAGTCGCGTTGTCTGTGCATCATTGTTGGTCTTTAAATTTTGGCTGGGGGGCGAGCCCCCTTGGCTTCCGCTAACCGTCTCTATTTTTATATAAGCGGCACTCTTTTAA
The DNA here is from genome assembly GCA_910591585.2 of Nysson spinosus. Classification (NCBI taxonomy): domain Eukaryota; kingdom Metazoa; phylum Arthropoda; class Insecta; order Hymenoptera; family Crabronidae; genus Nysson; species Nysson spinosus. The sequence continues at coordinate 311,597 of OU342853.1, read as the reverse complement.
GTGTTGCACTGCACAGATTTGACTTGACACAATTTTGACTTTCAGGTTAAGTTTACGCACTGTTAGCTATATGTTCCTTCTGACCTGCGCGGCGGAGCGTCCTGGGGAGGTCTTACCACCACGAAGGTTCAGCAGGTAATGGGACGAGAACCGGTGCACTCAGCGTGGTATGATCCTTGGGGAAAAAACTATCTCCTTCGCTTCTTCAAATGTGTAGATCACCTTTTTTAGTTTAAAAATTGTTTATTTTACAAGCATACAAAAATAATTTTACATCTGAAATAAACAACAGATTTGTTACAATACTTATTCTAAAGTCGCAATGGGTAATCGTTATTACCTTCTCAGCGCATTATTTCTATTTATCACATTGTTCGCAGCTAACGCTATAGTCTCGTGTTTTTATTATTATTACAATATTGCTATTTTATGTTACAGGAAAAAAATCGTCTTCAAAATGCCAAATTAAAACCTGTCTTTATTCTATTGGTTCGAGAGCGAGCTCTCAACTGTGGCTCTAATATGAGCTGTATCTTACTGGATATGATATCTACTTATTCTATTTTACTATTTTACTATTTGTAAAACTAATGACTAATAAACTAATAAACTGACTAAACTGACTAACTAAATTGATCTTAATTGATCTTTTCTTTTTAATACTGGTATCTTATGTTTTTCTGTGACGTTAATTAATTTAAATTATACTGATTAGGGATAAGTTGTGCTCTCCCCCCCCCCCCCCCCCCCATGACCCAGTATTCGCATATATTTATTCAATTTTTACATCTTTTAGAGAAAGTAGATTTAAATTTAAATCTAGACATTATCTAATACAATGTACGTTTCGAATGTTCTTAACGCTGTTTGTCGCTTGGGTATTACAATACATTTTTCTTGTGTTTCGGGGATTACATTTTTAAATCCGTTCTTTCGAATCCCGCCTTCGGCTTCATACTTAGAACCTAATGATTGTGTTATTCTATCCCAAATTGTACATATGTTTTCTAACTATTTACAGCTTAAATACTATATCTTATCCTAATAATGTTGTACTTAGTGAACAACAAAAATAAGAAGAATAAAGTACGGAACTAAAGTAAAGAACTAAAATAGATTGAGCTCTTATTGAAAACTTTTTTGCTTCGAGCTCTATTTTCTGAATCATCTTCGTGGTTATTTACTACATGAGAAATTTTTATGCTGCAGCTTTTTTTGCGTTGCGGTTTCGCTTTTACAATGTATGGCAGTCAGTCTCCTTACATTTACATGGTAATTTTCTTTTATAATCACATATCCGTTACAATTGAACTCGGCGGTTACGCGCTAATACTGCGCACAATATTAATTCCGAGAATTTGCAGTCTTCTTGTTCTCTAATTATATAAATATTGACTCTACGCTTGCTCGATTAATATTTATTATACTCTATAAAACGGTAACAAAAATAGCTTATGGTAACCTCGAGTTTAAATTTAAATTCTGGTCATTTCTGGTCCTTGTCTCTTTTATTTAGTGTTAATGCTTCGGAGAGCATCCAAGAAGCTTTGTAGGAGAGAGCCCGAGATCGTACTTTCTGTTATTTGAAAAATACGGCGGTCATCCACGGGGTCTTTCCTTTTTTCTGAATTAATTTCGGATTTTTATCAATTTCTGGTAACGCTGTGTCGAATATTATTTGCTTCTCTGTCAGACGTTTATCTTTAGGATCAAAGGAAATGCTCATTTGGTATTTTCTTCTTCTAACATGGTAAATCAACGGGATATTTTCTTCGTTCGGGATGTATCCATTTATCCAGATAAATGAAGGCTTCTGGAGGCATGTATCCAGTCTTTCTGGTCAGCTCGAGATAGCTTGCCGGCTGTAATGGCTTCTCTTTAACTATAGGGTTTGTGACCCTCTCTATTATGTTTATAAAGTAGTTTCTTGCTAATTTGAGCAGAAATATGTCAATCCTAGAAGTTTTAATTCTGTTGTATAGTTCTTTATTTTTTATTAGTTTGTAGCTTGTACCGTCACTGCTGGGGATGCGGCCATACAGGTTTGTTACAGATCTTAGTATTTTTCTTTCGAATACTCTGAGCTGTTCCATTTTCTGCGGGCCAATGTTGAACCAAATTGGAAAAGCGTATGAAAGCACTGGTCTTATATATAATTTGTAAATTAGTAATTTTATATCTTTAATTATGAAGTTTGAATAGAGGAATTTAGACAGCTTCTTTCTGGCTTTTTCGGCTTGATTTAGGATATTTGTTATGTGTTGGTTGTAATTGAATTTCTCATCTAGAATGACCCCTAGGTATTTTACCTGCTTTCTGTGTGGGATTTCCCTCTTCTTTTCTACCGGATCATATAATCTGAATGATTTCCAGTGCTTTCTCACGCTTTTGCTCTGGTCCTGCATCAGTCCGCTGATGAGTATGGTTTCACATTTATTAAAATTTATTTTCAACTTCCAGCTACTGCAAAAGAATTGTATTTTGTTTAACAGATTTTGTAGCTTTTCTTGTAGGGTTTTCACATTTCTGCTCGCATAATATATTGTTAAATCATCGGCAAACGCTATAGCTTTGCATTCTTGTGCAGTATTTAAATTAAATAACTTTAATATGTTGGAAAAATATATGCTAAATAGAAGTGGGGAGTTTATAGCTCCTTGTTGTAAGCCGTTGTCTATTTGGAACGATTTGTCCGTTGATTTATTTCCTAAAACTAACCTGAAGCTTCTGCCTCTGATCATATTGTTTATTAGGGCTATGAGATGCTGAGGGAATTTTCTTTTAATTAGCCTGAATATGAGGCCGTCTGTCCAAACCGTATCAAAGGCCTTTTCCATGTCGATCAGACATGCCGCTATGGCCATGTCCTTGTTTAATGCCCAGGCTATATCGGAGGTAAGTATGTTTATAGCATGGGTTGTCGAGTGCGCTTTCCTAAATCCGAATTGTTTGTTCGGGAGTAACTCTTTCTGCTCAACTATCTCTAAGATTCTCTCATTTATTATTGTCTCTAATAATTTTCCTAGATTTGATAATAGACTTATAGGCCTGTAGTTTGTGGGAACTGTTAGATCTTTATCTCTCTTTGGAAGGGGTATAACTTTTGCGATTTTCCACTTATTCGGGAAATACGACCAGTTTAGGCAATTGTTAAAAAGTATTGTTAGGTAAAGCATAATTCGGTTTGGTAGGTGTTTTAACGTGAAATTTGCGATTTTGTCGAATCCTGACGATTTCTTGTTATTCAATGCTTTTAGTACTATTTTTAGTTCACGTGGATTTATGAAATAGTTTGATAACTCTGTTTGCGGGTTTGAAGCTTTGTTGTCTTTGCAGAAATTTACTAATCGAACATTTTGTTGTTTTTTGATAAATTCAGCTACCGTACTTGTTACCTTGAGTTCAAATTTGTTATTACATGTTGACAATGCGTGGAAATTCTGTGTATGCACTTTCTGGAAACCTGAGCCTAACAGCTGCAGTTTGTCATTTATGGATTCACAGTAGTAAAAGTTTTCATCCTGCTTTAAATTTTCGAAGTTAATATTTGTATCTGTGTAATCGTGTTTGTTTGTTTTAGGGATTTTCAGTGTTTGTATGTCGTTCGTGTCGTCTTTTCTTTTTATTTTGTTTATTAGCTTGTACATTACCGTCGGATCTTTAATGTTTATATTTTTTAATTTGTTTTGCCAGAAGGTTGTCGAGTTCCTTGTATAGAGTAGTTTTAAATTGTAATTTATATTACCTATTAGTCTTCTAAATATTGAGATTTGATGTTTAATTCTATCATTTGGTGTGGGATTATATCTGTACAGTTTAAGTGACGCGGTTAATAATTTACTTTTTGCGGCTTTCAATTTCTCTATTTTCTTGTCTCTAAATTGATCGATGTAGTTTACTTTGTTGGCTACTGGAGTTGATTCTTCCACTGCTCTAATGATTTTTAACTCTATCTGGTCTATATTCGAGTTCATTTCGTCAATCGTCAAATTTTCGTCTGTCGGTAGTTGGATTTGCTTGTCGGCTTGTAATTTCTTTTTGAAACTATTCCAGTCGGTTCTATGAATCTGTAATGCTGTCGTTTTGCTTTGCCTTTCAAAGATTTTCATGCTACAGTTGTTGAGTGTTAATTTTGTTTGTATTTCCCAGTGGTCGCTGTCGTACGGTAGTAATTATAAGAATTCTGTCGTGTTTCCTGTTTGATCGTTTAATTTCAGTCTATTGTCATGTATTGCTAGGTCAACCGTTGTACTTGCTAAAGGTCGCGAGTGAAGATTAGGGTATGCTATCTTTGCTCAAACCGGTAATTCATTTTCTTGGATCCATTTTTGAAAGCTGGCCCCTGAATGTTTATTATCTTATTGTTCCAGGCTATATGCCTAGCGTTTAGATCTCCTACTAGGTAAAAATAATTATTTTTCTTTTTAAGTTTACAGTTTAACGTTGTTGAAATTTGTTTAAAATATCGGCCAAATATAACCGATATTGGAGGAAGTGAAACTTCCTCCTCCGGTCCGGACGAGGGAGAGTGGGTAAAGGTAACTCCAAACCAATATGCCTTTGATTCCCTTTGACTGTCCTGAAAAGGACAGTCGTTTATTGCAGACCCTCTGCTCTGTATAATACAAAGTGTTTGCCGAACGCAAGAATTTAACTTCTCGTGCCTGGCTGTCGGCGGGCCTGGTAGTCCTAGGTAGTAATCTCTGGAACAACAGAAAAAGAACGAACGGGTGTAATCACCTGAAATACGATAATCGTATTGACGTTCTGTCTCGGGAATGTTATGACGCGCACACTTAAACAGCAACGGTAACCGTGCTGTGTGTGCTAATGCGTGTACTGGTGCGTGGCTTTTAAATACGGTAAGCCACGCGTCGACTGTTTTGGCCGATCTGTTCCGTCTTTTTCAGGAACACAATCGTGGCGGTCGGCTAGATTTACGCAATGAAATCTTTAGTGCAACGACCGCACAGTCGTATTGCCTCGAACGGAAAACCAAGGCGGAGGTTGTAAATCTCCTGTATGGATTCCGTGAGCGGGGAGATCCACGGTTACTAGTAACTAGTCCCGGTGGCTGACAACGGAGGCTGATCTAACCGTTTCTTTCTCAACACGCTCTGGCGTGGAGTAAGAGTGGACCAACGCTATTTCTAACCCGTCTTCTTCAACACGCCGCGTCGTGAAGGAAGCCTGGACAGAGCGTTATCGAAACTCTCCGGTCGCTCTTTGGTTTCTCTAAACGTCACCAAGGCGATTCCCGGTAGAGAACGAGTAGCGGGTCTTAAGTTAGAAAAGCGCGCCAACTAACGTAGTGTTCCGCCGACCAGTGGTCATCCAAGGAGTGGACTCCTGACGCTCCCACGTCGAATAACAATGGTTGGCGAAAACCAGGTGAACCCACCGATTTTCGCCCCAGTACTAATTCAGGGTAAAGACCGCTAAATTACTAAAAGGCGCAGCTATTGTGCTGAAGAGTCAACACGAATTGTCGTGTGCTATTCTCGATTCAGTTTCACAATTGCTGGTGTTGAGCTGAAAGCAGTGTTCGTTATAACGGGAGCACGGTCGACAATCGATGCGCTCCGTGCGAACTGTTGCTGAGGACTCTCGAAATTGAACTGACTGTCTGCGATGTTACACCGTCGTCGACAAGCGCGAACGAGTAATTACTCGTTACGCGGCGCTTTCGTCAAACTATTAGTTCTTTCTCACTCTCTCTCATATCCGTTTACTATTCGCGAATTCGAACGTCTTCAAACGGTAATATGTACCGGTCAGACGTGCCGATCTCTGGTTTCCCACGGTCTAGACGAAAACAATCATTGTCATGTTATTGGACCTCTATAGTTTTGTATTTCTTTTTCGAATCAGGCCGGTCAAATAAACTCGGTAGACTCAAGAAAAAGAAATTAACTATGAGGCTCGTGATCGGGTGAAACAACTACTGGTCACTTATTTAAACAAACGTTATTAGATCTAGTTGATACATCAGGTCCTTGCTTTTTGATTTTACGCTGTATAATGCTGCTACTATTAAGTTTTTGTTTGCATCTATCTCCAAGTTTATCATTGTTGCTTTTAATATGTTTCTATCTAGGAAACCGCACTCGACTTTTTCGAAAGGAATACCTCTTTTTATTATTATGGCTGTACCGCCACCCAGTTTGGCATTGGGCCTGTCGTCCCTCAGCACCTCGTAGTCCCTGAGTGAAAAATTATGTTTCGGATTAAGTTTTGTTTCTGATAAACATAAAATGTCAGGTTTATGCTTATTCAGAAAATCTGTGAGACAAGCTCTTCTTTGCAAGCTAACTACTGAATTTACATTTAAAGCTATGATATTAAGAGCGTTTCTAATTTTACCGTTGTTCATCTTCTTTGAACTATGTAACGTCTGACAGAGTGAATTAACATTATTTGCCATTTAGCTAGTTCTATCTAACTCTATTTTACTCAGTACTAAATTTAGCATTTTGCATTGCAGTTCTAGATTTCTATTTACACTCGCCATGCAAGCTTCAATTTTGCTCGTTATCTTATTAAGCGAGTTAAGAATTGTTCTCTCCATGCTTGGTTTGAATTTAAATGAATCATTTTCAGGTAGTTTAGAAATTTCGTTTTCAAGGTCCTTATCCTTGGTTTGGTTAAGTTTTGTTATTGAACTGTAGCTAATTGGGAAATTGTTTGTTGCATTTAGCGTCCTTGATTTTGAAGTTGTTGTGATATTATGTCTTATTTTAGGTTCTTGGACGGGTACTTTACCTATTGGTCTTTGTGCCCTCTGGGCTACTCTCTTTTTATATTGGCAGCCATTGTATGAGGCTGGATGACCATATTCCTTGCAGTTTACGCAAAGTAAAGTATCTAGTGGCGTTGGGTCCTTGATTTTACATTCACCTCTTGGATGCTCTCCTCCGCATTTAACACATCTTCTATCCAAATTGCAGTTGCTTGATGAACGACCTACTCTTTGGCAATTTGTACATTGAATTATTGTTTTTGGTTTTAGCTTCTCCCACCTAACCTTCTGATAATCAATTATCCTTATATTTCTTAGAAGACTTGTTTCCGAATCTGGGGTAAATTGCACCATTAGTATTGGCAAGGGTTTGTTTTCAGCTCTTGAGCGTTGAGTTTCGAAATTTGAAATCTTAACCGCTTTTAATCTGTTGAAAGTTATTTCTGATAACTCTTCAGTTATGGAGTCTCTACTAGTATTTGGATCAATTCCTTTTAGTAAATACGTTTGAAGTTTTAATTCCTTCGGTGTAAAAGAGTAGAATTTAATCCCTCTTTGTACTAGTACGTCTTTAATTTTGGTATAATCGCTCAAGCTCAAGAGCTGTAAACTGTGAACGGATTCGTTTATTCTCTTTGCTTGGAATTTGTTGCCTACTGTGTACGACTTAACTAATTCTAAAATACGCATTATCGGGTAGTTATATATGTACATTGGTGGGGGGGGGGTACTTCTCTTCGATTTACCTTTCCAGTTTTCGGTGCTTTCTTGATCTTGTTCGGGGCAGCCGTTATCTCCTGATATTATTTGTCCGCTTTCGGTGGGCTTTATTCTCTTTGCCCTAGATGGACTTCTATGGATCGCTGCTGATTCCTCCCTCATGACTGGCTCTTCAACCACGTGGGCGGTTTGAAGGTTAGGACCCCTTTCTTCGTCTTCCAATAGTTCGAATCGATTTCTTAGGGGTATTTCTGTGACCCCTATTTGGTTAGCGTTTTTATCTCCCTGGATCTGCTGTTCGTTTTTTTGTGCTTTAATTTTGTCGATTAATAACTTTCTCTCTGATTCGATTTCTTGTAATCGAATTTCTAATGCCGTTATGACGTCACTTTTCTCGATCGCCACGTGCTCGCTACTTTCTATTTCCATTGTAGCTTTTTGCGGAACATTATTTTTTGATTTCTTTCTCTCCGTCCTTAAATTTGGTAACGGATTTAATCTTTTACTTTTTATTTTTAGATTAAAGCTTCTTGGCGAGTCCATTTCTATACGTTTCTCGCCGTGTTCCGGAAGTGTGTATGGCGAGTCTCTTAACCTTACTTGCCCGATTATCTTCCTTTTTCATTTTTAGGCTGCTCTTCCTGAGAGCCCCTTTGGTTTTCCTGAATACACTCAGTTTCTTGCTCGACTGGTTCTCTTTGAGTTTAATCGTTTTGATTTTCCTCGCAAGGCGAGGACATGAGCTTCCTCTTATCCTTCTCTCTCTTTCTCCTACTCTTTGTTCTCTCTCACTAGTGGTTTAAGCGCGCTCTGTAAATACGACTGCTCGCTTCAACTGTCGGCGTGCGACTGACGAGAACCGGTGCACTCAGCGTGGTATGATCCTTGGCGAAAAAACTATCTCCTTCGCTTCTTCAAATGTGTAGATCCACCGGCGAGGGAAAAAAGAAAAAGAAAACGAAAATTCCACTTCCACCCTTACGTCGAAATCGGCGTACAATACAAGAGTCGTGATATCTCCTTGAGACTACTTAACACGTTAAGCGCCACGCCGGTCCCTACGGACCGCAGCAAGACCTTAGGTTCATATTACACGACCGCGCGTGCGGTCCCAGCGCACTGAATGTGAGTCGGTGAGACGGTCGGGTCTGGGCCTGAACGGAACGGCAAGCCAAACGGGCTGGGCACTTATCGTGTTAATCACCTGTTCATTGTCGGGATATCTCCTTGGCTTCTTCAAATGTGTAGATTCACCGGCGAGGGAAAAAAGAAAAAGAAAACGAAAATTCCACTACCACCATTACGTCGAAATCGGCGTACAATACAAGAGTCGTGATATCCCACGGTAGACGGTGGAGTGTTCTCGTCGTCAAAAAACCGACAAAAGAAGGAGCGTGCCAAGTATACGCGGTGTTCCCAAGCGGTCACCCATCCAAGTACTGACCGCGCCCAATGCTGCTTAACTTCGGTGATCGGACGAGAACCGGTGCACTCGGCGTGGTATGATCCTTGGCGTAAAACTATCTCCTTCGCTTCTTCAAATGTGTAGATTCACCGGCGAGGGGAAAAAAAAAAAAAAAAGACGGAAATTCCACTTCCACACTTTCGTCGAAATCGGCGTACAATACAAGAGTCGTGATATCCCACGGTAGACGGTGGAGTGTTCTCGTCGTCAAGAAACCGACAAAAGAAGGAGCGTGCCAAGGATACGCGGTGTTCCGAAGCGGTCACCCATCCAAGTACTGACCGCGCCCAATGCTGCTTAACTTCGGTGATCGGACGAGAACCGGTGCACTCAGCGTGGTATGATCCTTGGCGAAAAACCTATCTCCTTCGCTTCTTCAAATGTGTAGATTCACCGGCGAGGGGAAAAAAAAAAAAAAAACGAAAATTCCACTTCCACACTTTCGTCGAAATCGGCGTACAATACAAGAGTCGTGATATCCCACGGTAGACGGTGGAGTGTTCTCGTCGTCAAAAAACCGACAAATGAAGGAGCGTGCCAAGGATACGCGGTGTTCCCAAGCGGTCACCCATCCAAGTACTGACCGCGCCCAATGCTGCTTAACTTCGGTGATCGGACGAGAACCGGTGCACTCGGCGTGGTATGATCCTTGGCGTAAAACTATCTCCTTCGCTTCTTCAAATGTGTAGATTCACCGGCGAGGGGGAAAAAAAAAAAAAAAAAAGACGGAAATTCCACTTCCACACTTTCGTCGAAATCGGCGTACAATACAAGAGTCGTGATATCCCACGGTAGACGGTGGAGTGTTCTCGTCGTCAAGAAACCGACAAAAGAAGGAGCGTGCCAAGGATACGCGGTGTTCCGAAGCGGTCACCCATCCAAGTACTGACCGCGCCCAATGCTGCTTAACTTCGGTGATCGGACGAGAACCGGTGCACTCAGCGTGGTATGATCCTTGGCGAAAAACTATCTCCTTCGCTTCTTCAAATGTGTAGATTCACAGGCGAGGGAAAAAAAAAAAAAAAAAAAGACGAAAATTCCACTTCCACACTTTCGTCGAAATCGGCGTACAATACAAGAGTCGTGATATCCCACGGTAGACGGTGGAGTGTTCTCGTCGTCAAAAAACCGACAAAAGAATGAGCGTGCCAAGGATACGCGGTGTTCCCAAGCGGTCACCCATCCAAGTACTGACCGCGCCCAATGCTGCTTAACTTCGGTGATCGGACGAGAACCGGTGCACTCAGCGTGGTATGATCCTTGGCGAAAAACTATCTCCTACGCTTCTTCAAATGTGTAGATTCACCGGCGAGGGAAAAAAAAAAAAAAAAAGACGAAAATTCCACTTCCACACTCTCGTCGAAATCGACGTACAATACAAGAGTCGTGATATCCCACGGTAGACGGTGGTGTGTTCTCGTCGTGAAAAAACCGACAAAAGAAGGAGCGTGCCAAGGATACGCGGTGTTCCCAAGCGGTCACCCATCCAAGTACTGACCGCGCCCAATGCTGCTTAACTCCGGTGATCGGACGAGAACCGGTGCACTCAGCGTGGTATGATCCTTGGCGAAAAACCTATCTCCTTCGCTTCTTCAAATGTGTAGATTCACCGGCGAGGGGGAAAAAAAAAAAAAAGACGAAAATTCCACTTCCACACTTTCGTCGAAATCGGCGTACAATACAAGAGTCGTGATATCCCACGGTAGACGGTGGTGTGTTCTCGTCGTCAAAAAACCGACAAAAGAAGGAGCGTGCCAAGGATACGCGGTGTTCCCAAGCGGTCACCCATCCAAGTACTGACCGCGCCCAATGCTGCTTAACTTCGGTGATCGGACGAGAACCGGTGCATTCAGCGTGGTATGATCCTTGGCGAAAAACTATCTCCTTCGCTTCTTCAAATGTGTAGATTCACCGGCGAGGGAAAAAAAAAAAAAAGACGAAAATTCCACTTCCACACTTTCGTCGAAATCGGCGTACAATACAAGAGTCGTGATATCCCACGGTAGACGGTGGTGTGTTCTCGTCGTCAAAAAACCGACAAAAGAAGGAGCGTGCCAAGGATACGCGGTGTTCCCAAGCGGTCACCCATCCAAGTACTGACCGCGCCCAATGCTGCTTAACTTCGGTGATCGGACGAGAACCGGTGCACTCAGCGTGGAATGATCCTTGGCGAAAAACTATCTCCTTCGCTTCTTCAAATGTGTAGATTCACCGGCGAGGGAAAAAAAAAAAAAAATACGAAAATTCCACTTCCACACTTTCGTCGAAATCGGCGTACAATACAAGAGTCGTGATATCCCACGGTAGACGGTGGTGTGTTCTCGTCGTCAAAAAACCGACAAAAGAAGGAGCGTGCCAAGGATACGCGGTGTTCCCAAGCGGTCACCCATCCAAGTACTGACCGCGCCCAATGCTGCTTAACTTCGGTGATCGGACGAGAACCGGTGCACTCAGCGTGGAATGATCCTTGGCGAAAAACTATCTCCTTCGCTTCTTCAAATGTGTAGATTCACCGGCGAGGGAAAAAAAAAAAAAAGACGAAAATTCCACTTCCACACTTTCGTCGAAATCGGCGTACAATACAAGAGTCGTGATATCCCACGGTAGACGGTGGAGTGTTCTCGTCGTCAAAAAACCGACAAAAGAAGGAGCGTGCCAAGGATACGCGGTGTTCCCAAGCGGTCACCCATCCAAGTACTGACCGCGCCCAATGCTGCTTAACTTCGGTGATCGGACGAGAACCGGTGCACTCAGCGTGGTATGATCCTTGGCGAAAAACTATCTCCTTCGCTTCTTCAAATGTGTAGATTCACCGGCGGGGGGGAAAAAAAAAAAAGAAAAAGAAAACGAAAATTCCACTTCCACACTTTCGTCGAAATCGGCGTACAATACAAGAGTCGTGATATCCCACGGTAGACGGTGGAGTGTTCTCGTCGTCAAAAAACCGACAAAAGAAGGAGCGTGCCAAGGATACGCGGTGTTCCCAAGCGGTCACCCATCCAAGTACTGACCGCGCCCAATGCTGCTTAACTTCGGTGATCGGACGAGAACCGGTGCACTCAGCGTGGTATGATCCTTGGCGAAAAACTATCTCCTTCGCTTCTTCAAATGTGTAGATTCACCGGCGGGGGGGAAAAAAAAAAAGAAAAAGAAAACGAAAATTCCACTTCCACACTTTCGTCGAAATCGGCGTACAATACAAGAGTCGTGATATCCCACGGTAGACGGTGGAGTGTTCTCGTCGTCAAAAAACCGACAAAAGAAGGAGCGTGCCAAGGATACGCGGTGTTCCCAAGCGGTCACCCATCCAAGTACTGACCGCGCCCAATGCTGCTTAACTTCGGTGATCGGACGAGAACCGGTGCACTCAGCGTGGTATGATCCTTGGCGAAAAACTATCTCCTTCGCTTCTTCAAATGTGTAGATTCACCGGCGGGGGGGAAAAAAAAAAAAGAAAAAGAAAACGAAAATTCCACTTCCACACTTTCGTCGAAATCGGCGTACAATACAAGAGTCGTGATATCCCACGGTAGACGGTGGAGTGTTCTCGTCGTCAAAAAACCGACAAAAGAAGGAGCGTGCCAAGGATACGCGGTGTTCCCAAGCGGTCACCCATCCAAGTACTGACCGCGCCCAATGCTGCTTAACTTCGGTGATCGGACGAGAAGCGGTGCACTCAGCGTGGTATGATCCTTGGCGAAAAACCTATCTCCTTCGCTTCTTCAAATGTGTAGATTCACCGGCGAGGGAAAAAAAAAAAAAAAAGACGAAAAATCCACTTCCACACTTTCGTCGAAATCGGCGTACAATACAAGAGTCGTGATATCCCACGGTAGACGGTGGAGTGTTCTCGTCGTCAAAAAACCGACAAAAGAAGGAGCGGGCCAAGGATACGCGGTGTTCCCAAGCGGTCACCCATCCAAGTACTGACGGCGCCCAATGCTGCTTAACTTCGGTGATCGGACGAGAACCGGTGCACTCAGCGTGGTATGATCCTTGGCGAAAAACTATCTCCTTCGCTTCTTCAAATGTGTAGATTCACCGGCGAGGGAAAAAAAAAAAAAAGACGAAAATTCCACTTCCACACTTTCGTCGAAATCGGCGTACAATACAAGAGTCGTGATATCCCACGGTAGACGGTGGAGTGTTCTCGTCGTCAAAAAACCGACAAAAGAAGGAGCGTGCCAAGGATACGCGGTGTTCCCAAGCGGTCACCCATCCAAGTACTGACCGCGCCCAATGCTGCTTAACTTCGGTGATCGGACGAGAACCGGTGCACTCAGCGTGGTATGATCCTTGGCGAAAAACTATCTCCTTCGCTTCTTCAAATGTGTAGATTCACCGGCGAGGGCAAAAAAAAAAAAAAAGACGAAAATTCCACTTCCACACTTTCGTCGAAAACGGCGTACAATACAAGAGTCGTGATATCCCACGGTAGACGGTGGAGTGTTCTCGTCGTGAAAAAACCGACAAAAGAAGGAGCGTGCCAGGGATACGCGGTGTTCCCAAGCGGTCACCCATCCAAGTACTGACCGCGCCCAATGCTGCTTAACTTCGGTGATCGGACGAGAACCGGTGCACTCAGCGTGGTATGATCCTTGGCGAAAAACCTATCTCCTTCGCTTCTTCAAATGTGTAGATTCACCGGCGAGGGAAAAAAAAAAAAAGACGAAAATTCCACTTCCACACTTTCGTCGAAATCGGCGTACAATACAAGAGTCGTGATATCCCACGGTAGACGGTGGAGTGTTCTCGTCGTCAAAAAACCGACAAAAGAAGGAGCGGGCCAAGGATACGCGGTGTTCCCAAGCGGTCACCCATCCAAGTACTGACCGCGCCCAATGCTGCTTAACTTCGGTGATCGGACGAGAACCGGTGCACTCAGCGTGGTATGATCCTTGGCGAAAAACTATCTCCTTCGCTTCTTCAAATGTGTAGATTCACCGGCGAGGGAAAAAAAAAAAAGACGAAAATTCCACTTCCACACTTTCGTCGAAATCGGCGTACAATACAAGAGTCGTGATATCCCACGGTAGACGGTGGTGTGTTCTCGTCGTCAAAAAACCGACAAAAGAAGGAGCGTGCCAAGGATACGCGGTGTTCCCAAGCGGTCACCCATCCAAGTACTGACCGCGCCCAATGCTGCTTAACTTCGGTGATCGGACGAGAACCGGTGCACTCAGCGTGGTATGATCCTTGGCGAAAAACCTATCTCCTTCGCTTCTTCAAATGTGTAGATTCACCGGCGAGGGGGAAAAAAAAAAAAAAGACGAAAATTCCACTTCCACACTTTCGTCGAAATCGGCGTACAATACAAGAGTCGTGATATCCCACGGTAGACGGTGGTGTGTTCTCGTCGTGAAAAAACCGACAAAAGAAGGAGCGTGCCAGGGATACGCGGTGTTCCCAAGCGGTCACCCATCCAAGTACTGACCGCGCCCAATGCTGCTTAACTTCGGTGATCGGACGAGAACCGGTGCACTCAGCGTGGTATGATCCTTGGCGAAAAACCTATCTCCTTCGCTTCTTCAAATGTGTAGATTCACCGGCGAGGGAAAAAAAAAAAAAGACGAAAATTCCACTTCCACACTTTCGTCGAAATCGGCGTACAATACAAGAGTCGTGATATCCCACGGTAGACGGTGGAGTGTTCTCGTCGTCAAAAAACCGACAAAAGAAGGAGCGTGCCAAGGATACGCGGTGTTCCCAAGCGGTCACCCATCCAAGTACTGACCGCGCCCAATGCTGCTTAACTTCGGTGATCGGACGAGAACCGGTGCACTCAGCGTGGTATGATCCTTGGCGAAAAACTATCTCCTTCGCTTCTTCAAATGTGTAGATTCACCGGCGAGGGAAAAAAAAAAAAGACGAAAATTCCACTTCCACACTTTCGTCGAAATCGGCGTACAATACAAGAGTCGTGATATCCCACGGTAGACGGTGGTGTGTTCTCGTCGTCAAAAAACCGACAAAAGAAGGAGCGTGCCAAGGATATGCGGTGTTCCCAAGCGGTCACCCATCCAAGTACTGACCGCGCCCAATGCTGCTTAACTTCGGTGATCGGACGAGAACCGGTGCACTCAGCGTGGTATGATCCTTGGCGAAAAACCTATCTCCTTCGCTTCTTCAAATGTGTAGATTCACCGGCGAGGGGAAAAAAAAAAAAAAAGACGAAAATTCCACTTCCACACTTTCGTCGAAATCGGCGTACAATACAAGAGTCGTGATATCCCACGGTAGACGGTGGTGTGTTCTCGTCGTCAAAAAACCGACAAAAGAAGGAGCGTGCCAAGGATACGCGGTGTTCCCAAGCGGTCACCCATCCAAGTACTGACCGCGCCCAATGCTGCTTAACTTCGGTGATCGGACGAGAACCGGTGCACTCAGCGTGGTATGATCCTTGGCGAAAAACTATCTCCTTCGCTTCTTCAAATGTGTAGATTCACCGGCGAGGGAAAAAAAAAAAAAAAAGACGAAAATTCCACTTCCACACTTTCGTCGAAATCGGCGTACAATACAAGAGTCGTGATATCCCACGGTAGACGGTGGAGTGTTCTCGTCGTCAAAAAACCGACAAAAGAATGAGCGTGCCAAGGATACGCGGTGTTCCCAAGCGGTCACCCATCCAAGTACTGACCGCGCCCAATGCTGCTTAACTTCGGTGATCGGACGAGAACCGGTGCACTCAGCGTGGAATGATCCTTGGCGAAAAACTATCTCCTTCGCTTCTTCAAATGTGTAGATTCACCGGCGAGGGAAAAAAAAAAAAAAAATACGAAAATTCCACTTCCACACTTTCGTCGAAATCGGCGTACAATACAAGAGTCGTGATATCCCACGGTAGACGGTGGTGTGTTCTCGTCGTCAAAAAACCGACAAAAGAAGGAGCGTGCCAAGGATACGCGGTGTTCCCAAGCGGTCACCCATCCAAGTACTGACCTCGCCCAATGGTGCTTAACTTCGGTGATCGGACGAGAACCGGTGCACTCAGCGTGGTATGATCCTTGGCGAAAAACTATCTCCTTCGCTTCTTCAAATGTGTAGATTCACCGGCGAGGGGAAAAAAAAAAAGAAAAAGAAAACGAAAATTCCACTTCCACACTTTCGTCGAAATCGGCGTACAATACAAGAGTCGTGATATCCCACGGCAGACGGTGGAGTGTTCTCGTTGTCAAAAAAACCGACAAAAGAAGGAGCGTGCCAAGGATACGCGGTGTTCCCAAGCGGTCACCCATCCAAGTACTGACCGCGCCCAATGCTGCTTAACTTCGGTGATCGGACGAGAACCGGTGCACTCAGCGTGTTATGATCCTTGGCGAAAAACTATCTCCTTCGCTTCTTCAAATGTGTAGATTCACCGGCGAGGGAAAAAAAAAAAAAAAATACGAAAATTCCACTTCCACACTTTCGTCGAAATCGGCGTACAATACAAGAGTCGTGATATCCCACGGTAGACGGTGGAGTGTTCTCGTCGTCAAAAAACCGACAAAAGAAGGAGCGTGCCAAGGATACGCGGTGTTCCCAAGCGGTCACCCATCCAAGTACTGACCGCGCCCAATGCTGCTTAACTTCGGTGATCGGACGAGAACCGGTGCACTCAGCGTGGTATGATCCTTGGCGAAAAACTATCTCCTACGCTTCTTCAAATGTGTAGATTCACCGGCGAGGGGAAAAAAAAAAAAAAAAGACGAAAATTCCACTTCCACACTCTCGTCGAAATCGGCGTACAATACAAGAGTCGTGATGTCCCACGGTAGACGGTGGAGTGTTCTCGTCGTCAAAAAACCGACAACAGAAGGAGCGTGCCAAGGATACGCGGTGTTCCCAAGCGGTCACCCATCCAAGTACTGACCGCGCCCAATGCTGCTTAACTTCGGTGATCGGACGAGAACCGGTGCACTCAGCGTGGTATGATCCTTGGCGAAAAACTATCTCCTACGCTTCTTCAAATGTGTAGATTCACCGGCGAGGGGAAAAAAAAAAAAAAAAGACGAAAATTCCACTTCCACACTCTCGTCGAAATCGGCGTACAATACAAGAGTCGTGATGTCCCACGGTAGACGGTGGAGTGTTCTCGTCGTCAAAAAACCGACAACAGAAGGAGCGTGCCAAGGATACGCGGTGTTCCCAAGCGGTCACCCATCCAAGTACTGACCGCGCCCAATGCTGCTTAACTTCGGTGATCGGACGAGAACCGGTGCACTCAGCGTGGAATGATCCTTGGCGAAAAACTATCTCCTTCGCTACTTCAAATGTGTAGATTCACCGGCGAGTGGGAAAAAAAAAAAAAAAAGACGAAAAATCCACTTCCACACTTTCGTCGAAATCGGCGTACAATACAAGAGTCGTGATATCCCACGGTAGACGGTGGAGTGTTCTCGTCGTCAAAAAACCGACAAAAGAAGGAGCGTGCCAAGGATACGCGGTGTTCCCAAGCGGTCACCCATCCAAGTACTCACCGCGCCCAATGCTGCTTAACTTCGGTGATCGGACGAGAACCGGTGCACTCAGCGTGTTATGATCCTTGGCGAAAAACTATCTCCTTCGCTTCTTCAAATGTGTAGATTCACCGGCGAGGGAAAAAAAAAAAAAAAATACGAAAATTCCACTTCCACACTTTCGTCGAAATCGGCGTACAATACAAGAGTCGTGATATCCCACGGTAGACGGTGGAGTGTTCTCGTCGTCAAAAAACCGACAAAAGAAGGAGCGTGCCAAGGATACGCGGTGTTCCCAAGCGGTCACCCATCCAAGTACTGACCGCGCCCAATGCTGCTTAACTTCGGTGATCGGACGAGAACCGGTGCACTCAGCGTGGTATGATCCTTGGCGAAAAACTATCTCCTACGCTTCTTCAAATGTGTAGATTCACCGGCGAGGGGAAAAAAAAAAAAAAAAAACGAAAATTCCACTTCCACACTCTCGTCGAAATCGGCGTACAATACAAGAGTCGTGATGTCCCACGGTAGACGGTGGAGTGTTCTCGTCGTCAAAAAACCGACAACAGAAGGAGCGTGCCAAGGATACGCGGTGTTCCCAAGCGGTCACCCATCCAAGTACTGACCGCGCCCAATGCTGCTTAACTTCGGTGATCGGACGAGAACCGGTGCACTCAGCGTGGAATGATCCTTGGCGAAAAACTATCTCCTTCGCTACTTCAAATGTGTAGATTCACCGGCGAGTGGGAAAAAAAAAAAAAAGACGAAAAATCCACTTCCACACTTTCGTCGAAATCGGCGTACAATACAAGAGTCGTGATATCCCACGGTAGACGGTGGAGTGTTCTCGTCGTCAAAAAACCGACAAAAGAAGGAGCGTGCCAAGGATACGCGGTGTTCCCAAGCGGTCACCCATCCAAGTACTGACCGCGCCCAATGCTGCTTAAGTTCGGTGATCGGACGAGAACCGGTGCACTCAGCGTGGTATGATCCTTGGCGAAAAACTATCTCCTTCGCTTCTTCAAATGTGTAGATTCACCGGCGAGGGAAAAAAAAAAAAAAAAAAGACGAAAATTCCACTTCCACACTTTCGTCGAAATCGGCGTACAATACAAGAGTCGTGATATCCCACGGTAGACGGTGGTGTGTTCTCGTCGTCAAAAAACCGACAAAAGAAGGAGCATGCCAAGGATACGCGGTGTTCCCAAGCGGTCACCCATCCAAGTACTGACCGCGCCCAATGCTGCTTAACTTCGGTGATCGGACGAGAACCGGTGCACTCAGCGTGGTATGATCCTTGGCGAAAAACTATCTCCTTCGCTTCTTCAAATGTGTAGATTCACCGGCGAGGGAAAAAAAAAAAAAAAAAAGACGAAAATTCCACTTCCACACTTTCGTCGAAATCGGCGTACAATACAAGAGTCGTGATATCCCACGGTAGACGGTGGAGTGTTCTCGTCGTCAAAAAACCGACAAAAGAATGAGCGTGCCAAGGATACGCGGTGTTCCCAAGCGGTCACCCATCCAAGTACTGACCGCGCCCAATGCTGCTTAACTTCGGTGATCGGACGAGAACCGGTGCACTCAGCGTGGAATGATCCTTGGCGAAAAACTATCTCCTTCGCTTCTTCAAATGTGTAGATTCACCGGCGAGGGAAAAAAAAAAAAAAAATACGAAAATTCCACTTCCACACTTTCGTCGAAATCGGCGTACAATACAAGAGTCGTGATATCCCACGGTAGACGGTGGTGTGTTCTCGTCGTCAAAAAACCGACAAAAGAAGGAGCGTGCCAAGGATACGCGGTGTTCCCAAGCGGTCACCCATCCAAGTACTGACCGCGCCCAATGCTGCTTAACTTCGGTGATCGGACGAGAACCGGTGCACTCAGCGTGGTATGATCCTTGGCGAAAAACCTATCTCCTTCGCTTCTTCAAATGTGTAGATTCACCGGCGAGGGGAAAAAAAAAAAAAAAGACGAAAATTCCACTTCCACAGTTTCGTCGAAATCGGCGTACAATACAAGAGTCGTGATATCCCACGGTAGACGGTGGAGTGTTCTCGTCGTCAAAAAACCGACAAAAGAAGGAGCGTGCCAAGGATACGCGGTGTTCCCAAGCGGTCACCCATCCAAGTACTGACCGCGCCCAATGCTGCTTAACTTCGGTGATCGGACGAGAACCGGTGCACTCAGCGTGGTATGATCCTTGGCGAAAAACTATCTCCTACGCTTCTTCAAATGTGTAGATTCACCGGCGAGGGGAAAAAAAAAAAAAAAAGACGAAAATTCCACTTCCACACTCTCGTCGAAATCGGCGTACAATACAAGAGTCGTGATGTCCCACGGTAGACGGTGGAGTGTTCTCGTCGTCAAAAAACCGACAACAGAAGGAGCGTGCCAAGGATACGCGGTGTTCCCAAGCGGTCACCCATCCAAGTACTGACCGCGCCCAATGCTGCTTAAGTTCGGTGATCGGACGAGAACCGGTGCACTCAGCGTGGTATGATCCTTGGCGAAAAACTATCTCCTTCGCTTCTTCAAATGTGTAGATTCACCGGCGAGGGAAAAAAAAAAAAAAAAAAGACGAAAATTCCACTTCCACACTTTCGTCGAAATCGGCGTACAATACAAGAGTCGTGATATCCCACGGTAGACGGTGGTGTGTTCTCGTCGTCAAAAAACCGACAAAAGAAGGAGCATGCCAAGGATACGCGGTGTTCCCAAGCGGTCACCCATCCAAGTACTGACCGCGCCCAATGCTGCTTAACTTCGGTGATCGGACGAGAACCGGTGCACTCAGCGTGGTATGATCCTTGGCGAAAAACTATCTCCTTCGCTTCTTCAAATGTGTAGATTCACCGGCGAGGGAAAAAAAAAAAAAAAAAAGACGAAAATTCCACTTCCACACTTTCGTCGAAATCGGCGTACAATACAAGAGTCGTGATATCCCACGGTAGACGGTGGAGTGTTCTCGTCGTCAAAAAACCGACAAAAGAATGAGCGTGCCAAGGATACGCGGTGTTCCCAAGCGGTCACCCATCCAAGTACTGACCGCGCCCAATGCTGCTTAACTTCGGTGATCGGACGAGAACCGGTGCACTCAGCGTGGAATGATCCTTGGCGAAAAACTATCTCCTTCGCTTCTTCAAATGTGTAGATTCACCGGCGAGGGAAAAAAAAAAAAAAAATACGAAAATTCCACTTCCACACTTTCGTCGAAATCGGCGTACAATACAAGAGTCGTGATATCCCACGGTAGACGGTGGTGTGTTCTCGTCGTCAAAAAACCGACAAAAGAAGGAGCGTGCCAAGGATACGCGGTGTTCCCAAGCGGTCACCCATCCAAGTACTGACCGCGCCCAATGCTGCTTAACTTCGGTGATCGGACGAGAACCGGTGCACTCAGCGTGGTATGATCCTTGGCGAAAAACCTATCTCCTTCGCTTCTTCAAATGTGTAGATTCACCGGCGAGGGGAAAAAAAAAAAAAAAGACGAAAATTCCACTTCCACAGTTTCGTCGAAATCGGCGTACAATACAAGAGTCGTGATATCCCACGGTAGACGGTGGAGTGTTCTCGTCGTCAAAAAACCGACAAAAGAAGGAGCGTGCCAAGGATACGCGGTGTTCCCAAGCGGTCACCCATCCAAGTACTGACCGCGCCCAATGCTGCTTAACTTCGGTGATCGGACGAGAACCGGTGCACTCAGCGTGGTATGATCCTTGGCGAAAAACTATCTCCTACGCTTCTTCAAATGTGTAGATTCACCGGCGAGGGGAAAAAAAAAAAAAAAAGACGAAAAATCCACTTCCACACTCTCGTCGAAATCGGCGTACAATACAAGAGTCGTGATGTCCCACGGTAGACGGTGGAGTGTTCTCGTCGTCAAAAAACCGACAACAGAAGGAGCGTGCCAAGGATACGCGGTGTTCCCAAGCGGTCACCCATCCAAGTACTGACCGCGCCCAATGCTGCTTAACTTCGGTGATCGGACGAGAACCGGTGCACTCAGCGTGGAATGATCCTTGGCGAAAAACTATCTCCTTCGCTACTTCAAATGTGTAGATTCACCGGCGAGTGGGAAAAAAAAAAAAAAAGACGAAAAATCCACTTCCACACTTTCGTCGAAATCGGCGTACAATACTAGAGTCGTGATATCCCACGGTAGACGGTGGAGTGTTCTCGTCGTCAAAAAACCGACAAAAGAAGGAGCGTGCCAAGGATACGCGGTGTTCCCAAGCGGTCACCCATCCAAGTACTGACCGCGCCCAATGCTGCTTAACTTCGGTGATCGGACGAGAACCGGTGCACTCAGCGTGGTATGATCCTTGTCGAAAAACTATCTCCTTCGCTTCTTCAAATGTGTAGATTCACCGGCGAGGGAAAAAAAAAAAAAAAAAGACGAAAAATCCACTTCCACACTTTCGTCGAAATCGGCGTACAATACAAGAGTCGTGATATCCCACGGTAGACGGTGGAGTGTTCTCGTCGTCAAAAAACCGACAAAAGAAGGAGCGTGCCAAGGATACGCGGTGTTCCCAAGCGGTCACCCATCCAAGTACTGACCGCGCCCAATGCTGCTTAACTTCGGTGATCGGACGAGAACCGGTGCACTCAGCGTGGAATGATCCTTGGCGAAAAACTATCTCCTTCGCTTCTTCAAATGTGTAGATTCACCGGCGAGGGAAAAAAAAAAAAAAAAAATACGAAAATTCCACTTCCACACTTTCGTCGAAATCGGCGTACAATACAAGAGTCGTGATATCCCACGGTAGACGGTGGAGTGTTCTCGTCTTCAAAAAACCGACAAAAGAAGGAGCGTGCCAAGGATACGCGGTGTTCCCAAGCGGTCACCCATCCAAGTACTGACCGCGCCCAATGCTGCTTAACTTCGGTGATCGGACGAGAACCGGTGCACTCAGCGTGGTATGATCCTTGGCGAAAAACTATCTCCTACGCTTCTTCAAATGTGTAGATTCACCGGCGAGGGGGAAAAAAAAAAAAAAAAGACGAAAATTCCACTTCCACACTCTCGTCGAAATCGGCGTACAATACAAGAGTCGTGATGTCCCGCGGTAGACGGTGGAGTGTTCTCGTCGTCAAAAAACCGACAACAGAAGGAGCGTGCCAAGGATACGCGGTGTTCCCAAGCGGTCACCCATCCAAGTACTGACCGCGCCCAATGCTGCTTAACTTCGGTGATCGGACGAGAACCGGTGCACTCAGCGTGGAATGATCCTTGGCGAAAAACTATCTCCTTCGCTTCTTCAAATGTGTAGATTCACCGGCGAGGGGAAAAAAAAAAAAAAAAAAGACGAAAAATCCACTTCCACACTTTCGTCGAAATCGGCGTACAATACAAGAGTCGTGATATCCCACGGTAGACGGTGGAGTGTTCTCGTCGTCAAAAAACCGACAAAAGAAGGAGCGTGCCAAGGATACGCGGTGTTCCCAAGAGGTCACCCATCCAAGTACTGACCGCGCCCAATGCTGCTTAACTTCGGTGATCGGACGAGAACCGGTGCACTCAGCGTGGAATGATCCTTGGCGAAAAACTATCTCCTTCGCTTCTTCAAATGTGTAGATTCACCGGCGAGGGAAAAAAAAAAAAAAAGACGAAAATTCCACTTCCACACTTTCGTCGAAATCGGCGTACAATACAAGAGTCGTGATATCCCACGGTAGACGGTGGTGTGTTCTCGTCGTCAAAAAACCGACAAAAGAAGGAGCGTGCCAAGGATACGCGGTGTTCCCAAGCGGTCACCCATCCAAGTACTGACCGCGCCCAATGCTGCTTAACTTCGGTGATCGGACAAGAACCGGTGCATTCAGCGTGGTATGATCCTTGGCGAAAAACTATCTCCTTCGCTTCTTCAAATGTGTAGATTCACCGGCGAGGGAAAAAAAAAAAAAAAAGACGAAAATTCCACTTCCACACTTTCGTCGAAATCGGCGTACAATACAAGAGTCGTGATATCCCACGGTAGACGGTGGAGTGTTCTCGTCGTCAAAAAACCGACAAAAGAATGAGCGTGCCAAGGATACGCGGTGTTCCCAAGCGGTCACCCATCCAAGTACTGACCGCGCCCAATGCTGCTTAACTTCCGTGATCGGACGAGAACCGGTGCACTCAGCGTGGAATGATCCTTGGCGAAAAACTATCTCCTTCGCTTCTTCAAATGTGTAGATTCACCGGCGAGGGAAAAAAAAAAAAAAATACGAAAATTCCACTTCCACACTTTCGTCGAAATCGGCGTACAATACAAGAGTCGTGATATCCCACGGTAGACGGTGGTGTGTTCTCGTCGTCAAAAAACCGACAAAAGAAGGAGCGTGCCAAGGATACGCGGTGTTCCCAAGCGGTCACCCATCCAAGTACTGACCGCGCCCAATGCTGCTTAACTTCGGTGATCGGACGAGAACCGGTGCACTCAGCGTGGTATGATCCTTGGCGAAAAACTATCTCCTACGCTTCTTCAAATGTGTAGATTCACCGGCGAGGGAAAAAAAAAAAAAAAAAGACGAAAATTCCACTTCCACACTCTCGTCGAAATCGGCGTACAATACAAGAGTCGTGATATCCCACGGTAGACGGTGGAGTGTTCTCGTCGTCAAAAAACCGACAAAAGAAGGAGCGTGCCAAGTATACGCGGTGTTCCCAAGCGGTCACCCATCCAAGTACTGACCGCGCCCAATGCTGCTTAACTTCGGTGATCGAACGAGAACCGGTGCACTCGGCGTGGTATGATCCTTGGCGAAAAACTATCTCCTTCGCTTCTTCAAATGTGTAGATTCACCGGCGAGGGAAAAAAAAAAAAAAATATACGAAAATTACACTTCCACACTTTCGTCGGAATCGGCGTACAATACAAGAGTCGTGATATCCCACGGTAGACGGTGGAGTGTTCTCGTCGTCAAAAAACCGACAAAAGAAGGAGCGTGCCAAGGATACGCGGTGTTCCCAAGCGGTCACCCATCCAAGTACTGACCTCGCCCAATGGTGCTTAACTTCGGTGATCGGACGAGAACCGGTGCACTCAGCGTGGTATGATCCTTGGCGAAAAACTATCTCCTTCGCTTCTTCAAATGTGTAGATTCACCGGCGAGGGGAAAAAAAAAAAGAAAAAGAAAACGAAAATTCCACTTCCACACTTTCGTCGAAATCGGCGTACAATACAAGAGTCGTGATATCCCACGGTAGACGGTGGAGTGTTCTCGTTGTCAAAAAAACCGACAAAAGAAGGAGCGTGCCAAGGATACGCGGTGTTCCCAAGCGGTCACCCATCCAAGTACTGACCGCGCCCAATGCTGCTTAACTTCGGTGATCGGACGAGAACCGGTGCACTCAGCGTGTTATGATCCTTGGCGAAAAACTATCTCCTTCGCTTCTTCAAATGTGTAGATTCACCGGCGAGGGAAAAAAAAAAAAAAAATACGAAAATTCCACTTCCACACTTTCGTCGAAATCGGCGTACAATACAAGAGTCGTGATATCCCACGGTAGACGGTGGAGTGTTCTCGTCGTCAAAAAACCGACAAAAGAAGGAGCGTGCCAAGGATACGCGGTGTTCCCAAGCGGTCACCCATCCAAGTACTGACCGCGCCCAATGCTGCTTAACTTCGGTGATCGGACGAGAACCGGTGCACTCAGCGTGGTATGATCCTTGGCGAAAAACTATCTCCTACGCTTCTTCAAATGTGTAGATTCACCGGCGAGGGGAAAAAAAAAAAAAAAAGACGAAAATTCCACTTCCACACTCTCGTCGAAATCGGCGTACAATACAAGAGTCGTGATGTCCCACGGTAGACGGTGGAGTGTTCTCGTCGTCAAAAAACCGACAACAGAAGGAGCGTGCCAAGGATACGCGGTGTTCCCAAGCGGTCACCCATCCAAGTACTGACCGCGCCCAATGCTGCTTAACTTCGGTGATCGGACGAGAACCGGTGCACTCAGCGTGGAATGATCCTTGGCGAAAAACTATCTCCTTCGCTACTTCAAATGTGTAGATTCACCGGCGAGTGGGAAAAAAAAAAAAAAAGACGAAAAATCCACTTCCACACTTTCGTCGAAATCGGCGTACAATACAAGAGTCGTGATATCCCACGGTAGACGGTGGAGTGTTCTCGTCGTCAAAAAACCGACAAAAGAAGGAGCGTGCCAAGGATACGCGGTGTTCCCAAGCGGTCACCCATCCAAGTACTGACCGCGCCCAATGCTGCTTAACTTCGGTGATCGGACGAGAACCGGTGCACTCAGCGTGTTATGATCCTTGGCGAAAAACTATCTCCTTCGCTTCTTCAAATGTGTAGATTCACCGGCGAGGGAAAAAAAAAAAAAAATACGAAAATTCCACTTCCACACTTTCGTCGAAATCGGCGTACAATACAAGAGTCGTGATATCCCACGGTAGACGGTGGAGTGTTCTCGTCGTCAAAAAACCGACAAAAGAAGGAGCGTGCCAAAGATACGCGGTGTTCCCAAGCGGTCACCCATCCAAGTACTGACCGCGCCCAATGCTGCTTAACTTCGGTGATCGGACGAGAACCGGTGCACTCAGCGTGGTATGATCCTTGGCGAAAAACTATCTCCTACGCTTCTTCAAATGTGTAGATTCACCGGCGAGGGGAAAAAAAAAAAAAAAAGACGAAAATTCCACTTCCACACTCTCGTCGAAATCGGCGTACAATACAAGAGTCGTGATGTCCCACGGTAGACGGTGGAGTGTTCTCGTCGTCAAAAAACCGACAACAGAAGGAGCGTGCCAAGGATACGCGGTGTTCCCAAGCGGTCACCCATCCAAGTACTGACCGCGCCCAATGCTGCTTAACTTCCGTGATCGGACGAGAACCGGTGCACTCAGCGTGGAATGATCCTTGGCGAAAAACTATCTCCTTCGCTTCTTCAAATGTGTAGATTCACCGGCGAGGGAAAAAAAAAAAAAAAAAATACGAAAATTCCACTTCCACAGTTTCGTCGAAATCGGCGTACAATACAAGAGTCGTGATATCCCACGGTAGACGGTGGAGTGTTCTCGTCGTCAAAAAACCGACAAAAGAAGGAGCGTGCCAAGGATACGCGGTGTTCCCAAGCGGTCACCCATCCAAGTACTGACCGCGCCCAATGCTGCTTAACTTCGGTGATCGGACGAGAACCGGTGCACTCAGCGTGGTATGATCCTTGGCGAAAAACTATCTCCTACGCTTCTTCAAATGTGTAGATTCACCGGCGAGGGGAAAAAAAAAAAAAAAAGACGAAAATTCCACTTCCACACTCTCGTCGAAATCGGCGTACAATACAAGAGTCGTGATGTCCCACGGTAGACGGTGGAGTGTTCTCGTCGTCAAAAAACCGACAACAGAAGGAGCGTGCCAAGGATACGCGGTGTTCCCAAGCGGTCACCCATCCAAGTACTGACCGCGCCCAATGCTGCTTAACTTCGGTGATCGGACGAGAACCGGTGCACTCAGCGTGGAATGATCCTTGGCGAAAAACTATCTCCTTCGCTACTTCAAATGTGTAGATTCACCGGCGAGTGGGAAAAAAAAAAAAAAGACGAAAAATCCACTTCCACACTTTCGTCGAAATCGGCGTACAATACTAGAGTCGTGATATCCCACGGTAGACGGTGGAGTGTTCTCGTCGTCAAAAAACCGACAAAAGAAGGAGCGTGCCAAGGATACGCGGTGTTCCCAAGCGGTCACCCATCCAAGTACTGACCGCGCCCAATGCTGCTTAACTTCGGTGATCGGACGAGAACCGGTGCACTCAGCGTGGTATGATCCTTGTCTAAAAACTATCTCCTTCGCTTCTTCAAATGTGTAGATTCACCGGCGAGGGAAAAAAAAAAAAAAAAAGACGAAAAATCCACTTCCACACTTTCGTCGAAATCGGCGTACAATACAAGAGTCGTGATATCCCACGGTAGACGGTGGAGTGTTCTCGTCGTCAAAAAACCGACAAAAGAAGGAGCGTGCCAAGGATACGCGGTGTTCCCAAGCGGTCACCCATCCAAGTACTGACCGCGCCCAATGCTGCTTAACTTCGGTGATCGGACGAGAACCGGTGCACTCAGCGTGGAATGATCCTTGGCGAAAAACTATCTCCTTCGCTTCTTCAAATGTGTAGATTCACCGGCGAGGGGAAAAAAAAAAAAAAAAGACGAAAATTCCACTTCCACACTCTCGTCGAAATCGGCGTACAATACAAGAGTCGTGATATCCCACGGTAGACGGTGGAGTGTTCTCGTCGTCAAAAAACCGACAAAAGAAGGAGCGTGCCAAGGATACGCGGTGTTCCCAAGAGGTCACCCATCCAAGTACTGACCGCGCCCAATGCTGCTTAACTTCGGTGATCGGACGAGAACCGGTGCACTCAGCGTGGAATGATCCTTGGCGAAAAACTATCTCCTTCGCTTCTTCAAATGTGTAGATTCACCGGCGAGGGAAAAAAAAAAAAAAAGACGAAAATTCCACTTCCACACTTTCGTCGAAATCGGCGTACAATACAAGAGTCGTGATATCCCACGGTAGACGGTGGTGTGTTCTCGTCGTCAAAAAACCGACAAAAGAAGGAGCGTGCCAAGGATACGCGGTGTTCCCAAGCGGTCACCCATCCAAGTACTGACCGCGCCCAATGCTGCTTAACTTCGGTGATCGGACAAGAACCGGTGCATTCAGCGTGGTATGATCCTTGGCGAAAAACTATCTCCTTCGCTTCTTCAAATGTGTAGATTCACCGGCGAGGGAAAAAAAAAAAAAAAAGACGAAAATTCCACTTCCACACTTTCGTCGAAATCGGCGTACAATACAAGAGTCGTGATATCCCACGGTAGACGGTGGAGTGTTCTCGTCGTCAAAAAACCGACAAAAGAATGAGCGTGCCAAGGATACGCGGTGTTCCCAAGCGGTCACCCATCCAAGTACTGACCGCGCCCAATGCTGCTTAACTTCGGTGATCGGACGAGAACCGGTGCACTCAGCGTGGAATGATCCTTGGCGAAAAACTATCTCCTTCGCTTCTTCAAATGTGTAGATTCACCGGCGAGGGAAAAAAAAAAAAAAATACGAAAATTCCACTTCCACACTTTCGTCGAAATCGGCGTACAATACAAGAGTCGTGATATCCCACGGTAGACGGTGGTGTGTTCTCGTCGTCAAAAAACCGACAAAAGAAGGAGCGTGCCAAGGATACGCGGTGTTCCCAAGCGGTCACCCATCCAAGTACTGACCGCGCCCAATGCTGCTTAACTTCGGTGATCGGACGAGAACCGGTGCACTCAGCGTGGTATGATCCTTGGCGAAAAACTATCTCCTACGCTTCTTCAAATGTGTAGATTCACCGGCGAGGGAAAAAAAAAAAAAAAAAGACGAAAATTCCACTTCCACACTCTCGTCGAAATCGGCGTACAATACAAGAGTCGTGATATCCCACGGTAGACGGTGGAGTGTTCTCGTCGTCAAAAAACCGACAAAAGAAGGAGCGTGCCAAGTATACGCGGTGTTCCCAAGCGGTCACCCATCCAAGTACTGACCGCGCCCAATGCTGCTTAACTTCGGTGATCGAACGAGAACCGGTGCACTCGGCGTGGTATGATCCTTGGCGAAAAACTATCTCCTTCGCTTCTTCAAATGTGTAGATTCACCGGCGAGGGAAAAAAAAAAAAAAAAGACGAAAATTCCACTTCCACACTTTCGTCGAAATCGGCGTACAATACAAGAGTCGTGATATCCCACGGTAGACGGTGGAGTGTTCTCGTCGTCAAAAAACCGACAAAAGAATGAGCGTGCCAAGGATACGCGGTGTTCCCAAGCGGTCACCCATCCAAGTACTGACCGCGCCCAATGCTGCTTAACTTCCGTGATCGGACGAGAACCGGTGCACTCAGCGTGGAATGATCCTTGGCGAAAAACTATCTCCTTCGCTTCTTCAAATGTGTAGATTCACCGGCGAGGGAAAAAAAAAAAAAAATACGAAAATTCCACTTCCACACTTTCGTCGAAATCGGCGTACAATACAAGAGTCGTGATATCCCACGGTAGACGGTGGTGTGTTCTCGTCGTCAAAAAACCGACAAAAGAAGGAGCGTGCCAAGGATACGCGGTGTTCCCAAGCGGTCACCCATCCAAGTACTGACCGCGCCCAATGCTGCTTAACTTCGGTGATCGGACGAGAACCGGTGCACTCAGCGTGGTATGATCCTTGGCGAAAAACTATCTCCTACGCTTCTTCAAATGTGTAGATTCACCGGCGAGGGAAAAAAAAAAAAAAAAAGACGAAAATTCCACTTCCACACTCTCGTCGAAATCGGCGTACAATACAAGAGTCGTGATATCCCACGGTAGACGGTGGAGTGTTCTCGTCGTCAAAAAACCGACAAAAGAAGGAGCGTGCCAAGTATACGCGGTGTTCCCAAGCGGTCACCCATCCAAGTACTGACCGCGCCCAATGCTGCTTAACTTCGGTGATCGAACGAGAACCGGTGCACTCGGCGTGGTATGATCCTTGGCGAAAAACTATCTCCT
Organism: Nysson spinosus; assembly: GCA_910591585.2. NCBI lineage: Eukaryota > Metazoa > Arthropoda > Insecta > Hymenoptera > Crabronidae > Nysson > Nysson spinosus. The sequence continues at coordinate 281,713 of OU342853.1, read as the reverse complement.
TCGCTTCTTCAAATGTGTAGATTCACCGGCGAGGGAAAAAAAAAAAAAAATATACGAAAATTACACTTCCACACTTTCGTCGGAATCGGCGTACAATACAAGAGTCGTGATATCCCACGGTAGACGGTGGAGTGTTCTCGTCGTCAAAAAACCGACAAAAGAAGGAGCGTGCCAAGGATACGCGGTGTTCCCAAGCGGTCACCCATCCAAGTACTGACCTCGCCCAATGGTGCTTAACTTCGGTGATCGGACGAGAACCGGTGCACTCAGCGTGGTATGATCCTTGGCGAAAAACTATCTCCTTCGCTTCTTCAAATGTGTAGATTCACCGGCGAGGGGAAAAAAAAAAAGAAAAAGAAAACGAAAATTCCACTTCCACACTTTCGTCGAAATCGGCGTACAATACAAGAGTCGTGATATCCCACGGTAGACGGTGGAGTGTTCTCGTTGTCAAAAAAACCGACAAAAGAAGGAGCGTGCCAAGGATACGCGGTGTTCCCAAGCGGTCACCCATCCAAGTACTGACCGCGCCCAATGCTGCTTAACTTCGGTGATCGGACGAGAACCGGTGCACTCAGCGTGTTATGATCCTTGGCGAAAAACTATCTCCTTCGCTTCTTCAAATGTGTAGATTCACCGGCGAGGGAAAAAAAAAAAAAAAATACGAAAATTCCACTTCCACACTTTCGTCGAAATCGGCGTACAATACAAGAGTCGTGATATCCCACGGTAGACGGTGGAGTGTTCTCGTCGTCAAAAAACCGACAAAAGAAGGAGCGTGCCAAGGATACGCGGTGTTCCCAAGCGGTCACCCATCCAAGTACTGACCGCGCCCAATGCTGCTTAACTTCGGTGATCGGACGAGAACCGGTGCACTCAGCGTGGTATGATCCTTGGCGAAAAACTATCTCCTACGCTTCTTCAAATGTGTAGATTCACCGGCGAGGGGAAAAAAAAAAAAAAAAGACGAAAATTCCACTTCCACACTCTCGTCGAAATCGGCGTACAATACAAGAGTCGTGATGTCCCACGGTAGACGGTGGAGTGTTCTCGTCGTCAAAAAACCGACAACAGAAGGAGCGTGCCAAGGATACGCGGTGTTCCCAAGCGGTCACCCATCCAAGTACTGACCGCGCCCAATGCTGCTTAACTTCGGTGATCGGACGAGAACCGGTGCACTCAGCGTGGAATGATCCTTGGCGAAAAACTATCTCCTTCGCTACTTCAAATGTGTAGATTCACCGGCGAGTGGGAAAAAAAAAAAAAAAGACGAAAAATCCACTTCCACACTTTCGTCGAAATCGGCGTACAATACAAGAGTCGTGATATCCCACGGTAGACGGTGGAGTGTTCTCGTCGTCAAAAAACCGACAAAAGAAGGAGCGTGCCAAGGATACGCGGTGTTCCCAAGCGGTCACCCATCCAAGTACTGACCGCGCCCAATGCTGCTTAACTTCGGTGATCGGACGAGAACCGGTGCACTCAGCGTGTTATGATCCTTGGCGAAAAACTATCTCCTTCGCTTCTTCAAATGTGTAGATTCACCGGCGAGGGAAAAAAAAAAAAAAATACGAAAATTCCACTTCCACACTTTCGTCGAAATCGGCGTACAATACAAGAGTCGTGATATCCCACGGTAGACGGTGGAGTGTTCTCGTCGTCAAAAAACCGACAAAAGAAGGAGCGTGCCAAAGATACGCGGTGTTCCCAAGCGGTCACCCATCCAAGTACTGACCGCGCCCAATGCTGCTTAACTTCGGTGATCGGACGAGAACCGGTGCACTCAGCGTGGTATGATCCTTGGCGAAAAACTATCTCCTACGCTTCTTCAAATGTGTAGATTCACCGGCGAGGGGAAAAAAAAAAAAAAAAGACGAAAATTCCACTTCCACACTCTCGTCGAAATCGGCGTACAATACAAGAGTCGTGATGTCCCACGGTAGACGGTGGAGTGTTCTCGTCGTCAAAAAACCGACAACAGAAGGAGCGTGCCAAGGATACGCGGTGTTCCCAAGCGGTCACCCATCCAAGTACTGACCGCGCCCAATGCTGCTTAACTTCCGTGATCGGACGAGAACCGGTGCACTCAGCGTGGAATGATCCTTGGCGAAAAACTATCTCCTTCGCTTCTTCAAATGTGTAGATTCACCGGCGAGGGAAAAAAAAAAAAAAAAAATACGAAAATTCCACTTCCACAGTTTCGTCGAAATCGGCGTACAATACAAGAGTCGTGATATCCCACGGTAGACGGTGGAGTGTTCTCGTCGTCAAAAAACCGACAAAAGAAGGAGCGTGCCAAGGATACGCGGTGTTCCCAAGCGGTCACCCATCCAAGTACTGACCGCGCCCAATGCTGCTTAACTTCGGTGATCGGACGAGAACCGGTGCACTCAGCGTGGTATGATCCTTGGCGAAAAACTATCTCCTACGCTTCTTCAAATGTGTAGATTCACCGGCGAGGGGGAAAAAAAAAAAAAAAGACGAAAATTCCACTTCCACACTCTCGTCGAAATCGGCGTACAATACAAGAGTCGTGATGTCCCACGGTAGACGGTGGAGTGTTCTCGTCGTCAAAAAACCGACAACAGAAGGAGCGTGCCAAGGATACGCGGTGTTCCCAAGCGGTCACCCATCCAAGTACTGACCGCGCCCAATGCTGCTTAACTTCGGTGATCGGACGAGAACCGGTGCACTCAGCGTGGAATGATCCTTGGCGAAAAACTATCTCCTTCGCTACTTCAAATGTGTAGATTCACCGGCGAGTGGGAAAAAAAAAAAAAAGACGAAAAATCCACTTCCACACTTTCGTCGAAATCGGCGTACAATACTAGAGTCGTGATATCCCACGGTAGACGGTGGAGTGTTCTCGTCGTCAAAAAACCGACAAAAGAAGGAGCGTGCCAAGGATACGCGGTGTTCCCAAGCGGTCACCCATCCAAGTACTGACCGCGCCCAATGCTGCTTAACTTCGGTGATCGGACGAGAACCGGTGCACTCAGCGTGGTATGATCCTTGTCGAAAAACTATCTCCTTCGCTTCTTCAAATGTGTAGATTCACCGGCGAGGGAAAAAAAAAAAAAAAAAGACGAAAAATCCACTTCCACACTTTCGTCGAAATCGGCGTACAATACAAGAGTCGTGATATCCCACGGTAGACGGTGGAGTGTTCTCGTCGTCAAAAAACCGACAAAAGAAGGAGCGTGCCAAGGATACGCGGTGTTCCCAAGCGGTCACCCATCCAAGTACTGACCGCGCCCAATGCTGCTTAACTTCGGTGATCGGACGAGAACCGGTGCACTCAGCGTGGAATGATCCTTGGCGAAAAACTATCTCCTTCGCTTCTTCAAATGTGTAGATTCACCGGCGAGGGGAAAAAAAAAAAAAAAAGACGAAAATTCCACTTCCACACTCTCGTCGAAATCGGCGTACAATACAAGAGTCGTGATATCCCACGGTAGACGGTGGAGTGTTCTCGTCGTCAAAAAACCGACAAAAGAAGGAGCGTGCCAAGGATACGCGGTGTTCCCAAGAGGTCACCCATCCAAGTACTGACCGCGCCCAATGCTGCTTAACTTCGGTGATCGGACGAGAACCGGTGCACTCAGCGTGGAATGATCCTTGGCGAAAAACTATCTCCTTCGCTTCTTCAAATGTGTAGATTCACCGGCGAGGGAAAAAAAAAAAAAAAGACGAAAATTCCACTTCCACACTTTCGTCGAAATCGGCGTACAATACAAGAGTCGTGATATCCCACGGTAGACGGTGGTGTGTTCTCGTCGTCAAAAAACCGACAAAAGAAGGAGCGTGCCAAGGATACGCGGTGTTCCCAAGCGGTCACCCATCCAAGTACTGACCGCGCCCAATGCTGCTTAACTTCGGTGATCGGACAAGAACCGGTGCATTCAGCGTGGTATGATCCTTGGCGAAAAACTATCTCCTTCGCTTCTTCAAATGTGTAGATTCACCGGCGAGGGAAAAAAAAAAAAAAAAGACGAAAATTCCACTTCCACACTTTCGTCGAAATCGGCGTACAATACAAGAGTCGTGATATCCCACGGTAGACGGTGGAGTGTTCTCGTCGTCAAAAAACCGACAAAAGAATGAGCGTGCCAAGGATACGCGGTGTTCCCAAGCGGTCACCCATCCAAGTACTGACCGCGCCCAATGCTGCTTAACTTCGGTGATCGGACGAGAACCGGTGCACTCAGCGTGGAATGATCCTTGGCGAAAAACTATCTCCTTCGCTTCTTCAAATGTGTAGATTCACCGGCGAGGGAAAAAAAAAAAAAAATACGAAAATTCCACTTCCACACTTTCGTCGAAATCGGCGTACAATACAAGAGTCGTGATATCCCACGGTAGACGGTGGTGTGTTCTCGTCGTCAAAAAACCGACAAAAGAAGGAGCGTGCCAAGGATACGCGGTGTTCCCAAGCGGTCACCCATCCAAGTACTGACCGCGCCCAATGCTGCTTAACTTCGGTGATCGGACGAGAACCGGTGCACTCAGCGTGGTATGATCCTTGGCGAAAAACTATCTCCTACGCTTCTTCAAATGTGTAGATTCACCGGCGAGGGAAAAAAAAAAAAAAAAAGACGAAAATTCCACTTCCACACTCTCGTCGAAATCGGCGTACAATACAAGAGTCGTGATATCCCACGGTAGACGGTGGAGTGTTCTCGTCGTCAAAAAACCGACAAAAGAAGGAGCGTGCCAAGTATACGCGGTGTTCCCAAGCGGTCACCCATCCAAGTACTGACCGCGCCCAATGCTGCTTAACTTCGGTGATCGAACGAGAACCGGTGCACTCGGCGTGGTATGATCCTTGGCGAAAAACTATCTCCTTCGCTTCTTCAAATGTGTAGATTCACCGGCGAGGGAAAAAAAAAAAAAAATATACGAAAATTACACTTCCACACTTTCGTCGGAATCGGCGTACAATACAAGAGTCGTGATATCCCACGGTAGACGGTGGAGTGTTCTCGTCGTCAAAAAACCGACAAAAGAAGGAGCGTGCCAAGGATACGCGGTGTTCCCAAGCGGTCACCCATCCAAGTACTGACCTCGCCCAATGGTGCTTAACTTCGGTGATCGGACGAGAACCGGTGCACTCAGCGTGGTATGATCCTTGGCGAAAAACTATCTCCTTCGCTTCTTCAAATGTGTAGATTCACCGGCGAGGGGAAAAAAAAAAAGAAAAAGAAAACGAAAATTCCACTTCCACACTTTCGTCGAAATCGGCGTACAATACAAGAGTCGTGATATCCCACGGTAGACGGTGGAGTGTTCTCGTTGTCAAAAAAACCGACAAAAGAAGGAGCGTGCCAAGGATACGCGGTGTTCCCAAGCGGTCACCCATCCAAGTACTGACCGCGCCCAATGCTGCTTAACTTCGGTGATCGGACGAGAACCGGTGCACTCAGCGTGTTATGATCCTTGGCGAAAAACTATCTCCTTCGCTTCTTCAAATGTGTAGATTCACCGGCGAGGGAAAAAAAAAAAAAAATACGAAAATTCCACTTCCACACTTTCGTCGAAATCGGCGTACAATACAAGAGTCGTGATATCCCACGGTAGACGGTGGAGTGTTCTCGTCGTCAAAAAACCGACAAAAGAAGGAGCGTGCCAAAGATACGCGGTGTTCCCAAGCGGTCACCCATCCAAGTACTGACCGCGCCCAATGCTGCTTAACTTCGGTGATCGGACGAGAACCGGTGCACTCAGCGTGGTATGATCCTTGGCGAAAAACTATCTCCTTCGCTTCTTCAAATGTGTAGATTCACCGGCGAGGGGAAAAAAAAAAAAAAAAGACGAAAATTCCACTTCCACACTCTCGTCGAAATCGGCGTACAATACAAGAGTCGTGATGTCCCACGGTAGACGGTGGAGTGTTCTCGTCGTCAAAAAACCGACAACAGAAGGAGCGTGCCAAGGATACGCGGTGTTCCCAAGCGGTCACCCATCCAAGTACTGACCGCGCCCAATGCTGCTTAACTTCCGTGATCGGACGAGAACCGGTGCACTCAGCGTGGAATGATCCTTGGCGAAAAACTATCTCCTTCGCTTCTTCAAATGTGTAGATTCACCGGCGAGGGAAAAAAAAAAAAAAAAAATACGAAAATTCCACTTCCACACTTTCGTCGAAATCGGCGTACAATACAAGAGTCGTGATATCCCACGGTAGACGGTGGAGTGTTCTCGTCTTCAAAAAACCGACAAAAGAAGGAGCGTGCCAAGGATACGCGGTGTTCCCAAGCGGTCACCCATCCAAGTACTGACCGCGCCCAATGCTGCTTAACTTCGGTGATCGGACGAGAACCGGTGCACTCAGCGTGGTATGATCCTTGGCGAAAAACTATCTCCTACGCTTCTTCAAATGTGTAGATTCACCGGCGAGGGGAAAAAAAAAAAAAAAAAGACGAAAATTCCACTTCCACACTCTCGTCGAAATCGGCGTACAATACAAGAGTCGTGATGTCCCACGGTAGACGGTGGAGTGTTCTCGTCGTCAAAAAACCGACAACAGAAGGAGCGTGCCAAGGATACGCGGTGTTCCCAAGCGGTCACCCATCCAAGTACTGACCGCGCCCAACGCTGCTTAACTTCGGTGATCGGACGAGAACCGGTGCACTCAGCGTGGAATGATCCTTGGCGAAAAACTATCTCCTTCGCTTCTTCAAATGTGTAGATTCACCGGCGAGGGGAAAAAAAAAAAAAAAAAGACGAAAAATCCACTTCCACACTTTCGTCGAAATCGGCGTACAATACAAGAGTCGTGATGTCCCACGGTAGACGGTGGAGTGTTCTCGTCGTCAAAAAACCGACAACAGAAGGAGCGTGCCAAGGATACGCGGTGTTCCCAAGCGGTCACCCATCCAAGTACTGACCGCGCCCAACGCTGCTTAACTTCGGTGATCGGACGAGAACCGGTGCACTCAGCGTGGAATGATCCTTGGCGAAAAACTATCTCCTTCGCTTCTTCAAATGTGTAGATTCACCGGCGAGGGGAAAAAAAAAAAAAAAAAGACGAAAAATCCACTTCCACACTTTCGTCGAAATCGGCGTACAATACAAGAGTCGTGATATCCCACGGTAGACGGTGGCGTGTTCTCGTCGTCAAAAAACCGACAACAGAAGGAGCGTGCCAAGGATACGCGGTGTTCCCAAGCGGTCACCCATCCAAGTACTGACCGCGCCCAATGCTGCTTAACTTCGGTGATCGGACGAGAACCGGTGCACTCAGCGTGGTATGATCCTTGGCGAAAAACTATCTCCTACGCTTCTTCAAATGTGTAGATTCACCGGCGAGGGGAAAAAAAAAAAAAAGACGAAAATTCCACTTCCACACTCTCGTCGAAATCGGCGTACAATACAAGAGTCGTGATATCCCACGGTAGACGGTGGAGTGTTCTCGTTGTCAAAAAACCGACAAAAGAAGGAGCGTGCCAAGGATACGCGGTGTTCCCAAGCGGTCACCCATCCAAGTACTGACCGCGCCCAATGCTGCTTAACTTCGGTGATCGGACGAGAACCGGTGCACTCAACGTGGTATGATCCTTGGCGAAAAACTATCTCCTTCGCTTCTTCAAATGTGTAGATTCACCGGCGAGGGGAAAAGAAAAAAAAAAAACGAAAAATCCACTTCCACACTCTCGTCGAAATCGGCGTGCAATACAAGAGTCGTGATATCCCACGGTAGACGGTGGAGTGTTCTCGTCGTCAAAAAACCGACAAAAGAAGGAGCGTGCCAAGGATACGCGGTGTTCCCAAGCGGTCACCCATCCAAGTACTGACCGCGCCCAATGCTGCTTAACTTCGGTGATCGGACGAGAACCGGTGCACTCAGCGTGGTATGATCCTTGGCGAAAAACCTATCTCCTTCGCTTCTTCAAATGTGTAGATTCACCGGCGAGGGGAAAAAAAAAAAAAAAGACGAAAAATCCACTTCCACACTCTCGTCGAAATCGGCGTACAATACAAGAGTCGTGATATCCCACGGTAGACGGTGGAGTGTTCTCGTCGTCAAAAAACCGACAAAAGAAGGAGCGTGCCAAGGATACGCGGTGTTCCCAAGCGGTCACCCATCCAAGTACTGACCGCGCCCAATGCTGCTTAACTTCGGTGATCGGACGAGAACCGGTGCACTCAGCGTGGTATGATCCTTGGCGAAAAACTATCTCCTTCGCTTCTTCAAATGTGTAGATTCACCGGCGAGGGAAAAAAAAAAAAAAAGACGAAAATTCCACTTCCACACTCTCGTCGAAATCGGCGTACAATACAAGAGTCGTGATATCCCACGGTAGACGGTGGAGTGTTCTCGTTGTCAAAAAACCGACAAAAGAAGGAGCGTGCCAAGGATACGCGGTGTTCCCAAGCGGTCACCCATCCAAGTACTGATCGCGCCCAATGCTGCTTAACTTCGGTGATCGGACGAGACCCGTTGCACTCAGCGTGGTATGATCCTTGGCGAAAAACTATCTCCTACGCTTCTTCAAATGTGTAGATTCACCGGCGAGGGAAAAAAAAAAAAAAAAAAAGACGAAAATTCCACTTCCACACTCTCGTCGAAATCGGCGTACAATACAAGAGTCGTGATATCCCACGGTAGACGGTGGCGTGTTCTCGTCGTCAAAAAACCGACAACAGAAGGAGCGTGCCAAGGATACGCGGTGTTCCCAAGCGGTCACCCATCCAAGTACTGACCGCACCCAATGCTGCTTAACTTCGGTGATCGGACGAGAACCGGTGCACTCAGCGTTGTATGATCCTTGGCGAAAAACCTATCTCCTTCGCTTCTTCAAATGTGTAGATTCACCGGCGAGGGGGAAAAAAAAAAAAAGACGAAAAATCCACTTCCACACTTTCGTCGAAATCGGCGTACAATACAAGAGTCGTGATATCCCACGGTAGACGGTGGAGTGTTCTCGTCGTCAAAAAACCGACAAAAGAAGTAGCGTGCCAAGGATACGCGGTGTTCCCAAGCGGTCACCCATCCAAGTACTGACCGCGCCCAATGCTGCTTAACTTCGGTGATCGGACGAGAACCGGTGCACTCAGCGTGGTATGATCCTTGGCGAAAAACTATCTCCTTCGCTTCTTCAAATGTGTAGATTCACCGGCGAGGGAAAAAAAAAAAAAATATACGAAAATTACACTTCCACACTTTCGTCGAAATCGGCGTACAATACAAGAGTCGTGATATCCCACGGTAGACGGTGGAGTGTTCTCGTCGTCAAAAAACCGACAAAAGAAGGAGCGTGCCAAGGATACGCGGTGTTCCCAAGCGGTCACCCATCCAAGTACTGACCGCGCCCAATGCTGCTTAACTTCGGTGATCGGACGAGAACCGGTGCACTCAGCGTGGTATGATCCTTGGCGAAAAACTATCTCCTTCGCTTCTTCAAATGTGTAGATTCACCGGCGAGGGAAAAAAAAAAAAAAAGACGAAAATTCCACTTCCACACTCTCGTCGAAATCGGCGTACAATACAAGAGTCGTGATATCCCACGGTAGACGGTGGAGTGTTCTCGTTGTCAAAAAACCGACAAAAGAAGGAGCGTGCCAAGGATACGCGGTGTTCCCAAGCGGTCACCCATCCAAGTACTGATCGCGCCCAATGCTGCTTAACTTCGGTGATCGGACGAGACCCGTTGCACTCAGCGTGGTATGATCCTTGGCGAAAAACTATCTCCTACGCTTCTTCAAATGTGTAGATTCACCGGCGAGGGAAAAAAAAAAAAAAAAAAGACGAAAATTCCACTTCCACACTCTCGTCGAAATCGGCGTACAATACAAGAGTCGTGATATCCCACGGTAGACGGTGGCGTGTTCTCGTCGTCAAAAAACCGACAACAGAAGGAGCGTGCCAAGGATACGCGGTGTTCCCAAGCGGTCACCCATCCAAGTACTGACCGCACCCAATGCTGCTTAACTTCGGTGATCGGACGAGAACCGGTGCACTCAGCGTTGTATGATCCTTGGCGAAAAACCTATCTCCTTCGCTTCTTCAAATGTGTAGATTCACCGGCGAGGGGGAAAAAAAAAAAAGACGAAAAATCCACTTCCACACTTTCGTCGAAATCGGCGTACAATACAAGAGTCGTGATATCCCACGGTAGACGGTGGAGTGTTCTCGTCGTCAAAAAACCGACAAAAGAAGTAGCGTGCCAAGGATACGCGGTGTTCCCAAGCGGTCACCCATCCAAGTACTGACCGCGCCCAATGCTGCTTAACTTCGGTGATCGGACGAGAACCGGTGCACTCAGCGTGGTATGATCCTTGGCGAAAAACTATCTCCTTCGCTTCTTCAAATGTGTAGATTCACCGGCGAGGGAAAAAAAAAAAAAATATACGAAAATTACACTTCCACACTTTCGTCGAAATCGGCGTACAATACAAGAGTCGTGATATCCCACGGTAGACGGTGGAGTGTTCTCGTCGTCAAAAAACCGACAAAAGAAGGAGCGTGCCAAGGATACGCGGTGTTCCCAAGCGGTCACCCATCCAAGTACTGACCGCGCCCAATGCTGCTTAACTTCGGTGATCGGACGAGAACCGGTGCACTCAGCGTGGTATGATCCTTGGCGAAAAACTATCTCCTTCGCTTCTTCAAATGTGTAGATTCACCGGCGAGGGAAAAAAAAAAAAAAAGACGAAAATTCCACTTCCACACTCTCGTCGAAATCGGCGTACAATACAAGAGTCGTGATATCCCACGGTAGACGGTGGAGTGTTCTCGTTGTCAAAAAACCGACAAAAGAAGGAGCGTGCCAAGGATACGCGGTGTTCCCAAGCGGTCACCCATCCAAGTACTGATCGCGCCCAATGCTGCTTAACTTCGGTGATCGGACGAGACCCGTTGCACTCAGCGTGGTATGATCCTTGGCGAAAAACTATCTCCTACGCTTCTTCAAATGTGTAGATTCACCGGCGAGGGAAAAAAAAAAAAAAAAAAAGACGAAAATTCCACTTCCACACTCTCGTCGAAATCGGCGTACAATACAAGAGTCGTGATATCCCACGGTAGACGGTGGCGTGTTCTCGTCGTCAAAAAACCGACAACAGAAGGAGCGTGCCAAGGATACGCGGTGTTCCCAAGCGGTCACCCATCCAAGTACTGACCGCACCCAATGCTGCTTAACTTCGGTGATCGGACGAGAACCGGTGCACTCAGCGTTGTATGATCCTTGGCGAAAAACCTATCTCCTTCGCTTCTTCAAATGTGTAGATTCACCGGCGAGGGGGAAAAAAAAAAAAAGACGAAAAATCCACTTCCACACTTTCGTCGAAATCGGCGTACAATACAAGAGTCGTGATATCCCACGGTAGACGGTGGAGTGTTCTCGTCGTCAAAAAACCGACAAAAGAAGTAGCGTGCCAAGGATACGCGGTGTTCCCAAGCGGTCACCCATCCAAGTACTGACCGCGCCCAATGCTGCTTAACTTCGGTGATCGGACGAGAACCGGTGCACTCAGCGTGGTATGATCCTTGGCGAAAAACTATCTCCTTCGCTTCTTCAAATGTGTAGATTCACCGGCGAGGGAAAAAAAAAAAAAATATACGAAAATTACACTTCCACACTTTCGTCGAAATCGGCGTACAATACAAGAGTCGTGATATCCCACGGTAGACGGTGGAGTGTTCTCGTCGTCAAAAAACCGACAAAAGAAGGAGCGTGCCAAGGATACGCGGTGTTCCCAAGCGGTCACCCATCCAAGTACTGACCGCGCCCAATGCTGCTTAACTTCGGTGATCGGACGAGAACCGGTGCACTCAGCGTGGTATGATCCTTGGCGAAAAACTATCTCCTTCGCTTCTTCAAATGTGTAGATTCACCGGCGAGGGGGAAAAAAAAAAAAAAAGACGAAAAATCCACTTCCACACTTTCGTCGAAATCGGCGTACAATACAAGAGTCGTGATATCCCACGGTAGACGGTGGTGTGTTCTCGTCGTCAAAAAACCGACAAAAGAAGGAGCGTGCCAAGGATACGCGGTGTTCCCAAGCGGTCACCCATCCAAGTACTGACCGCGCCCAATGCTGCTTAACTTCGGTGATCGGACGAGAACCGGTGCACTCAGCGTGGTATGATCCTTGGCGAAAAACTAGCTCCTTCGCTTCTTCACATGTGTAGATTCACCGGTGAGGGGAAAAAGAAAACGAAAAAGAAAACGAAAATTCCACTTCCACACTTTCGTCGAAATCGGCGTACAATACAAGAGTCGTGATATCCCACGGTAGACGGTGGAGTGTTCTCGTCGTCAAAAAACCGACAAAAGAAGGAGCGTGCCAAGGATACGCGGTGTTCCCAAGCGGTCACCCATCCAAGTACTGACCGCGCCCAATGCTGCTTAACTTCGGTGATCGGACGAGAACCGGTGCTTTTTTTTTTTTAAATTGTTTATTCAAAAAGGCGTTACAAAAATACTATACAAATATCTGTGAATAAACGGACAGAATACAATCTTTTGTACAAATAACACAATGGGCGCTTGGAGCCATCTCAGTGCCTCGCAACTAATTCTAATAGCTTATAGCTAAAATACATTAGATAATATTCGCTTGTCGTTACTATTATTGCAGGAAAAAGTAATGTTGACTATGCCTATTCAAAACCTGCCTTAAATCCTTGTTTTTTTTAAATATTAGAAATTTGGCTTTCAAATTTGTAATTTGATCTTTTCTCGCCGTTAAACAAAAATTCTTAAGTCAAAAACTAACAACTAAAAAAACTAAAAACTAAGAACTCGAATTATAACTAACTGTACAATTTTTTGTTGACCTGCTAATTACATTAACTTTGCAATTGCAAGTGAACTAGTTTGAACTGTGATAATGTTAATCGCTTTTGTTTTAATGTATCAAAAAGAGAACAAAACTAAATATATATTTCTTGCGGAATTTCTGATAATTTCTAATTGTTGAAAGGAAATAAATCTTTCTTCTTTTTTTTGCAGGAAGGATAGGATTTTGCGGTGCCTGGGGGGGGCCGGCGATCAATTTTTATATTTCGAAATCTTTTACATATTATGAAATAAAACTTATACGTTAACGATATACATGTTTTTTAACCTTATGACTACTTACACTATAGTATTGTTATCCATGAAAATAGCTGTCGGACATCCAGGGAAACTTTAGTCTTTTAATAAACAATCTATGATCCGCGTCACAATCAGGTAGCGCGGTATCGTAGATTGTCAATTTCTTAAGTTCATCCAGATCCCGTGGATTGTAGCGCAAAGCTTTATCATATTTTTTTCTTCTGATATGATAGATTAATGGGATATTTGATCCGGTTTGAATGTAACCTTTGTAATCCAAGTAAACAAATGCTTCTGGTGGCATGAATCCTGAATTTCTTGCTAGTTCATAATAGCTTATTGGTTGTTTAAATTTATCCTTAATTAGAGTATTCGTGGCTCTATACAAAACGTTATATGCGTAGTTCCTAACTAATTTCAATACAAAACAATCGATTCTGGTGCACTTTGCTTTTTTGTAGAGTTCGGAATTTTTTATTAATTTGTAGCCAGAGCCGTCCTCTCCGGGGATGCAGCCGAAGAGATTTGTTGCTGCCCTGAAAATTTTTCTTTCGAAAGATCTTAAAAGTTCCATTTTGTGTGGATTTATATTAAACCAAATCGGCGCAGCATAGGCTAGAATTGGTCTTATATATAGTTTATAAATTAAAAGTTTAATTTCTGTGGTAATAAATTTGGAATATAAAAATTTGGAAAGTTTGAGTCTAGCTTTGTTTGCTTGATATAGAATTGTTTTTATATGCTGGTCGAAATTTAATCTATTATCTAGCGTAACTCCAAGATATCTTACCCAATTCTTGTGTGCTATTGTCTTGGATGGGTTTGCAGGGTCTGTTAATCTAAAAGTTTTCCAATGTAATCTAACGTTTTTGCTTTGTTTTGCCACTAATCCTTTGAAGAGTATTGTTTCGCATTTGTTAAAGTTAATTTTCAGTTTCCAATTATTGCAATAGATTTGAATTCTGTTTAAGACATCTTGGAGTTTTTCTTGGGCTAGTTTTACATTTTTGTTAGCGTAGTAAATTAAGAGATCGTCGGCGAACGCAATAGCTTTGCATTCGTTTGGTGTGTTGAAGTTAAATAAATTTAGTATATTGGAAAAATAGATGCTGAATAGTAAAGGAGAATTTATAGCTCCTTGTTGTAAACCGTTTTCGATACTGAATATTTTGTTCGTTGCTGCATCCCCGGAGACCACGGTAAAATTTCTTTCTCTGATTGAGTTGCTGATTAAACTAATGAGATGTGGAGGGAATTCTTGCTTAATTAGTTTATAAATGAGACCGTCAGTCCATACTGTGTCGAACGCTTTTTCTAGGTCAATTAGACATGCTGACACAATCATGTTATTGTTTAATGCCCAGTTTATGTCTGATGTGAATATATTTATGGCTTGAATGGTAGAATGGGTTGTTCTGAATCCAAATTGCCGATCGGGAAGTAACTTTTTTTGTTCAACGATAGCATCTATTCTTTTATTTATAATTACTTCTAAGAGTTTCCCTAAATTAGATAATAAGCTTATTGGTCTATAGTTGGTTGGTGACGCCAGGTCTTTATTTTTTTTTGGCAATGCTATAACTTTGGCATGTTTCCATTCCGCGGGAAAATGTAAAAGATTTAAGCAATTATTAAAGAGGATTGTTAAATATACTATGGCTCTGTTTGGTAAATGTTTTAGTGTGCAATTTGAAATCTGATCGAAACCTGATGATTTTTTATTGTTAAGTGTTTTTAAGATTTTCTTTAATTCAGTCGGTGTAGTATAATAATTTGCTGGACCGAGAGTTGGGTAAGTGGCTTTATTTGCGTTATTAAACTTAGGCAGAGTTAATATAGTTTTATTGTTTGTGAATTCAGTAACCGTGCTGTTTATTATTTTGTCGAATTTGGTGTTGGTATTATTGTTGCATTGTAGATTTTGAGTATGGACTTTTTGAAAGTTTGCTCCCAGTATTTGTAGTTTTTCGTTTATTGTCGTACCGTAGTAATAATTGCTGTCTTGTTTTATTTTAATGGGGTCTAGGCCCGCGTTCGCGATTACTGCTGTGTCCGTTTTTGGTATTTTTAAAGTCTGAATTTTGTAACTGTCGTTTCCTTTTTTTATGTTATTTATTAATTTGAATAGAGTTGCAGGTTCCTTAGTGCTTAATTTGGATAATTTATTTTGCCAGAATCTGGATGAATTTATTGTATAGAAAGTTTTTAATTTGTAGTTAGTGGCGTTTATTAGTTTTTTAATAATTTTTGTCTGCTGCTTCTCTAAGTTTCCATAATTGGGTTTCTGTCTATATATGTTATGTAATGCTGTTAGCAAGTTACTTTTGAATTTTCTTAGTTTCAAAATTTTACTATCGTTGTACTGGTCTACATAATTAATTTTTGATTTTTCTGGGGTTGACTTTATGATTGCTTTAGTAATTTTGTTTTTAATTAATTCGATGCTATCGTTGATTTCGTTTGGATTTAAATTCTCGTTTGTTGGTAATTTTAAGTTTTTATCCATTTGTAATTGTTTACGAAATTTTAGCCAATCCGTTCTGTGGTATTGTAACTGTTTTTGTTTTTTATTAGGATTAAAAAAATCTGGTTTTGTATTTGTGAAATCAACATTAAATTGTAACGCCCAGTGATCGCTATCGTATGGTAACAGATTTACTAAGCTGGTTTGCTCTCCCGCGTTATTTGTAATTTTTAATCTATTATCATGGATGATTATGTCTACTGTGGTATTGGCAAACGGACGAGATGGACTGCTAGGATATGCTAGTGTTGTTCTTAAAATGTCGTCATTTTGGTTGACCCAATCGAATAGGCCTAATCCTGCACTATTCGAGTGGGTATTGTTCCACGAAATGTGTCTAGCGTTTAGATCTCCTGCGAGAATATAATAATTGTGCTTTTTATGGAGGTTTAATGCTTGTGCCAGCATGTCCAACTGACCCACTAGTTCTTTGCTTTTGGCTTTTGTACTGTACAACGACGCCAGTATTAGACTTCTGTCAGAATTTAATTTGAGTCTTATTCCTGTGATTTCTAAAATATTTTTATCGATAAAGTCACAGTTGACTTTTTCGAAATCTAATCTTGTGTTTACCAGAATTGCGGTTCCTCCACCTAGCTTTGCATTGGGTCTATCGTCCCTCAACATCTCATAGTTTTTGAAGGATACCGAGTATTTGGAGCTTAGTTTGGTCTCGGAGAGACAGAGAATGTCCGGGCTGTAAGAACAAATAAAGTCTGTTAGGCTCGCCCTTCGGTAGAGGCTTACTATTGAGTTGGCATTTAATGCGATTATGTTTAGTTTGGTTTTACCCATGTTGATGTTTGAACGGAACCTCTGGCCCGAGTTTTGTGCACCTGGATCGATGTTTCGTGGCATAATTAAACTTTACCTTCGAATATCTTATTTAATATGACTTCCCACGTTTTATTCTGCATTTCGATATTTTTGTATATTAATTCAAAAAATTTATCAATTTTGTTGGTGAGCGTTTGTAAGGCTGCCAGAACGTTTTGATCCGTGCCGGCCTTCTGTGATGGATCGTTTGCGATTGCAAAGGTTTTGCTAGAGGTTAAGTCGGAATTTGTCAATGCCTGTTTTTTAACTATCTGGCTATACGAGAGCGATGCATTCGCTTGATTTGAACGATACTTTACTCCACTAGGCAAAGGAACATTTTTACTTAACTCCACGGGATCCGCCGATATCTTTTGGAAGATGTCGTTTGAATTGATCTTTCTTTTGGCTGGACATCCCTTGAATGATGCGGGGTGTCCGTGGTTGCGGCAATTTACGCAGAATAAAGTCTCCCTGGGTGCCGAGTCCTTAATATGGCATTCGCCTCTGGGGTGCTCCCTGCCACATTTTACGCACCTCCTTTGCAGGTTGCAATTGCTTGCAGAATGACCTATGCGTTGGCAATTTAAACATTGAGTAAGTTTATTATTTTTTAGCTTCTCCCAATGTATTTTTTGATAGTTAATAGTAGTGATATTTCTTAATAATACCGTCTCGGAATCGGGTGCAAATTGTACTAGAAGCATGGGTAAAGCCTTATTTTCCGCCCTGGCTTTTTGAGTACTAAATTTGTTGATTTTCGTTACCTTTAACCTATTGTTGGACATTTCTGCAATTTCGCTAATTATTTCGTTGGGATGGGTATTCGGGTCTATGCCCTTTAATAGAAAAGTTTGTAGTTTTTGTTCCCTGGGTGTATAAGTATAAAAGCTCAACTGTTGGTTGATTAGTTGAGCTTTTACTTTGTCGAAATCTTTTAAATTATTTAGCTGTACTTTATGGATATTTTCATTTATTCTTTTTATGGAAAACGATGCGTTTACCTTTAGGTTTTTAATTAGTTCGATAATCCGTCTCGATGGATAGTTGTAGATCGTTATGGGTGGCGGGGTGCTCGACTTCCTTCCAGTGCTGGGACGGTTGGCGTTGACCTTGGTCTGGGTTGAGTTTGAATTCTCCTTCGCTGGCGCTTCTTCCGAACTGAATCCCTCATTTACTTCCATGTCCTCTTCTGCGGTTGTATCCTCCCCCAACAGGTTGAAGCGATTGTTGAGTAAAATACTCGCCTCCTTGATGTGCTTTTCCGAGCTTTTCAGCCCCTTGATGCTTGTAGCACCACGACTGGATTCACTGGCCATCGTCTGGTTTTTGTCCGGACTTGTGTGGATGCTCTTTAGCAAGTCATTTTCATGTTTTAAATTTAAGATGATGCTTTCTAATTCTTTTATTTTTTCGATGAGCATTCCTTGTGCGTTTGTAGAGTTTGTAGAGTGAGTCTCATCTGGAACCGACTCTTGGGACTGTCTGCTCAATTTTAGGTTTGGTTTCGGATTCAATCTTTTCCGCAACATTTTTGGCGACACAAATTCTGCAGATTTATCCGAGTCCTCGGTGTCTTTTTGAGGTCTAGTCCGCGGATATGGTGACTCTCGTTCTGACTGCGCCACGTGGTGCGACATTTTACGCTCGGATAATTTCGGGTGGTTAAGTGGGTTTTCTTCCCTCCATTCCGGAAAATATCCTTCCTTTGTCGCTTGATTTATTTCGAGATATTTGTTCGTATGAATATCTTCGTCGTTGTTAATAGGATGGCTTAACTTCTTTAACGATACTTCTTCCGCATTTTCCGCCATGCGGTGCGGCGATGTTGGCGGCGATATTCGCAAATTCAAACACGCTAGGCTGAGGGCGCTCGTTTCCACACGTCTTCACTCCTCGGCTGTCGGCGTGCGACTCGACGAGAACCGGTGCACTCAGCGTGGTATGATCCTTGGCGAAAAACTATCTATTTCGCTTCTTCAAATGTGTAGATTCACCGGCGAGGGAAAAAAAAAAAAAAATACGAAAATTCCACTTCCACACTTTCGTCGAAATCGGCGTACAATACAAGAGTCGTGATATCCCACGGTAGACGGTGGAGTGTTCTCGTCGTCAAAAAACCGACAAAAGAAGGAGCGTGCCAAGGATACGCGGTGTTCCCAAGCGGTCACCCATCCAAGTACTGACCGCGCCCAATGCTGCTTAACTTCGGTGATCGGACGAGAACCGGTGCACTCAGCGTGGTATGATCCTTGGCGAAAAACTATCTCCTACGCTTCTTCAAATGTGTAGATTCACCGGCGAGGGAAAAAAAAAAAAAAAAAAAAGACGAAAATTCCACTTCCACACTCTCGTCGAAATCGGCGTACAATACAAGAGTCGTGATGTCCCATGGTAGACGGTGGCGTGTTCTCGTCGTCAAAAAACCGACAACAGAAGGAGCGTGCCAAGGATACGCGGTGTTCCCAAGCGGTCACCCATCCAAGTACTGACCGTGCCCAATGCTGCTTAACTTCGGTGATCGGACGAGAACCGGTGCACTCAGCGTGGTATGATCCTTGGCGAAAAACTATCTCCTTCGCTTCTTCAAAAGTGTAGATTCACCGGCGAGGGGAAAAGAAAAAAAAAAAGACCAAAAATCCACTTCCACACTCTCGTCGAAATCGGCGTACAATACAAGAGTCGTGATATCCCACGGTAGACGGTGGAGTGTTCTCGTCGTCAAAAAACCGACAAAAGAAGGAGCGTGCCAAGGATACGCGGTGTTCCCAAGCGGTCACCCATCCAAGTACTGACCGCGCCCAATGCTGCTTAACTTCGGTGATCGGACGAGAACCGGTGCACTCAGCGTGGTATGATCCTTGGCGAAAAACCTATCTCCTTCGCTTCTTCAAATGTGTAGATTCACCGGCGAGGGAAAAAAAAAAAAAAAAAAGACGAAAAATCCACTTCCACACTTTCGTCGAAATCGGCGTACAATACAAGAGTCGTGATATCCCACGGTAGACGGTGGAGTGTTCTCGTCGTCAAAAAACCGACAAAAGAAGGAGCGTGCCAAGGATACGCGGTGTTCCCAAGCGGTCACCCATCCAAGTACTGACCGCGCCCAATGCTGCTTAACTTCGGTGATCGGACGAGAACCGGTGCACTCAGCGTGGTATGATCCTTGGCGAAAAACCTATCTCCTTCGCTTCTTCAAATGTGTAGATTCACCGGCGAGGGGAAAAAAAAAAAAAATATACGAAAATTCCACTTCCACACTTTCGTCGAAATCGGCGTACAATACAAGAGTCGTGATATCCCACGGTAGACGGTGGAGTGTTCTCGTCGTCAAAAAACCGACAAAAGAAGGAGCGTGCCAAGGATACGCGGTGTTCCCAAGCGGTCACCCATCCAAGTACTGACTGCGCCCAATGCTGCTTAACTTCGGTGATCGGACGAGAACCGGTGCACTCAGCGTGGTATGATCCTTGGCGAAAAACTATCTCCTTCGCTTCTTCAAATGTGTAGATTCACCGGCGAGGGAAAAAAAAAAAAAGACGAAAATTCCACTTCCACACTCTCGTCGAAATCGGCGTACAATACAAGAGTCGTGATATCCCACGGTAGACGGTGGAGTGTTCTCGTCGTCAAAAAACCGACAAAAGAAGGAGCGTGCCAAGTATACGCGGTGTTCCCAAGCGGTCACCCATCCAAGTACTGACCGCGCCCAATGCTGCTTAACTTCGGTGATCGAACGAGAACCGGTGCACTCGGCGTGGTATGATCCTTGGCGAAAAACTATCTCCTTCGCTTCTTCAAATGTGCAGATTCACCGGCGAGGGGAAAAAAAAAAAAGAAAAAGAAAACGAAAATTCCACTTCCACACTTTCGTCGAAATCGGCGTACAATACAAGAGTCGTGATATCCCACGGTAGACGGTGGAGTGTTCTCGTCGTCAAAAAAAACCGACAAAAGAAGGAGCGTGCCAAGGATACGCGGTGTTCCCAAGCGGTCACCCATCCAAGTACTGACCGCGCCCAATGCTGCTTAACTTCGGTGATCGGACGAGAACCGGTGCACTCAGCGTGGTATGATCCTTGGCGAAAAACTATCTCCTTCGCTTCTTCAAATGTGTAGATTCACCGGCGAGGGAAAAAAAAAAAAAAATACGAAAATTCCACTTCCACACTTTCGTCGAAATCGGCGTACAATACAAGAGTCCTGATATCCCACGGTAGACGGTGGAGTGTTCTGGTCGTCAAAAAACCGACAAAAGAAGGAGCGTGCCAAGGATACGCGGTGTTCCCAAGCGGTCACCCATCCAAGTACTGACCGCGCCCAATGCTGCTTAACTTCGGTGATCGGACGAGAACCGGTGCACTCAGCGTGGTATGATCCTTGGCGAAAAAACTATCTCCTTCGCTTCTTCAAATGTGTAGATTCACCGGCGAGGGAAAAAAAAAAAAAAAAAAGACGAAAATTCCACTTCCACACTTTCGTCGAAATCGGCGTACAATACAAGAGTCGTAATATCCCACGGTAGACGGTGGAGTGGTCTCGTCGTCAAAAAACCGACAAAAGAAGGAGCGTGCCAAGGATACGCGGTGTTCCCAAGCGGTCACCCATCCAAGTACTGACCGCGCCCAATGCTGCTTAACTTCGGTGATCGGACGAGAACCGGTGCACTCAGCGTGGTATGATCCTTGGCGAAAAACTATCTCCTTCGCTTCTTCAAATGTGTAGATTCACCGGCGAGGGGAAAAGAAAAAAAAAAAAAGACGAAAAATCCACTTCCACACTCTCGTCGAAATCGGCGTACAATACAAGAGTCGTGATATCCCACGGTAGACGGTGGAGTGTTCTCGTCGTCAAAAAACCGACAACAGAAGGAGCGTGCCAAGGATACGCGGTGTTCCCAAGCGGTCACCCATCCAAGTACTGACCGCGCCCAATGCTGCTTAACTTCGGTGATCGGACGAGAACCGGTGCACTCAGCGTGGTATGATCCTTGGCGAAAAACCTATCTCCTTCGCTTCTTCAAATGTGTAGATTCACCGGCGAGGGAAAAAAAAAAAAAAATATACGAAAATTCCACTTCCACACTTTCGTCGAAATCGGCGTACAATACAAGAGTCGTGATATCCCACGGTAGACGGTGGAGTGTTCTCGTCGTCAAAAAACCGACAAAAGAAGGAGCGTGCCAAGGATACGCGGTGTTCCCAAGCGGTCACCCATCCAAGTACTGACTGCGCCCAATGCTGCTTAACTTCGGTGATCGGACGAGAACCGGTGCACTCAGCGTGGTATGATCCTTGGCGAAAAACTATCTCCTTCGCTTCTTCAAATGTGTAGATTCACCGGCGAGGGAAAAAACAAAAAAAGACGAAAATTCCACTTCCACACTCTCGTCGAAATCGGCGTACAATACAAGAGTCGTGATATCCCACGGTAGACGGTGGAGTGTTCTCGTCGTCAAAAAACCGACAAAAGAAGGAGCGTGCCAAGTATACGCGGTGTTCCCAAGCGGTCACCCATCCAAGTACTGACCGCGCCCAATGCTGCTTAACTTCGGTGATCGAACGAGAACCGGTGCACTCGGCGTGGTATGATCCTTGGCGAAAAACTATCTCCTTCGCTTCTTCAAATGTGTAGATTCACCGGCGAGGGAAAACAAAAAAAAAATATACGAAAATTACACTTCCACACTTTCGTCGAAATCGGCGTACAATACAAGAGTCGTGATATCCCACGGTAGACGGTGGAGTGTTCTCGTCGTCAAAAAACCGACAAAAGAAGGAGCGTGCCAAGTATACGCGGTGTTCCCAAGCGGTCACCCATCCAAGTACTGACCGCGCCCAATGCTGCTTAACTTCGGTGATCGAACGAGAACCGGTGCACTCGGCGTGGTATGATCCTTGGCGAAAAACTATCTCCTTCGCTTCTTCAAATGTGCAGATTCACCGGCGAGGGGGAAAAAAAAAAAGAAAAAGAAAACGAAAATTCCACTTCCACACTTTCGTCGAAATCGGCGTACAATACAAGAGTCGTGATATCCCACGGTAGACGGTGGAGTGTTCTCGTCGTCAAAAAAAACCGACAAAAGAAGGAGCGTGCCAAGGATACGCGGTGTTCCCAAGCGGTCACCCATCCAAGTACTGACCGCGCCCAATGCTGCTTAACTTCGGTGATCGGACGAGAACCGGTGCACTCAGCGTGGTATGATCCTTGGCGAAAAACTATCTCCTTCGCTTCTTCAAATGTGTAGATTCACCGGCGAGGGAAAAAAAAAAAAAAATACGAAAATTCCACTTCCACACTTTCGTCGAAATCGGCGTACAATACAAGAGTCCTGATATCCCACGGTAGACGGTGGAGTGTTCTGGTCGTCAAAAAACCGACAAAAGAAGGAGCGTGCCAAGGATACGCGGTGTTCCCAAGCGGTCACCCATCCAAGTACTGACCGCGCCCAATGCTGCTTAACTTCGGTGATCGGACGAGAACCGGTGCACTCAGCGTGGTATGATCCTTGGCGAAAAACCTATCTCCTTCGCTTCTTCAAATGTGTAGATTCACCGGCGAGGGAAAAAAAAAAAAAAAAAAGACGAAAATTCCACTTCCACACTTTCGTCGAAATCGGCGTACAATACAAGAGTCGTAATATCCCACGGTAGACGGTGGAGTGGTCTCGTCGTCAAAAAACCGACAAAAGAAGGAGCGTGCCAAGGATACGCGGTGTTCCCAAGCGGTCACCCATCCAAGTACTGACCGCGCCCAATGCTGCTTAACTTCGGTGATCGGACGAGAACCGGTGCACTCAGCGTGGTATGATCCTTGGCGAAAAACTATCTCCTTCGCTTCTTCAAATGTGTAGATTCACCGGCGAGGGGAAAAGAAAAAAAAAAAAAGACGAAAAATCCACTTCCACACTCTCGTCGAAATCGGCGTACAATACAAGAGTCGTGATATCCCACGGTAGACGGTGGAGTGTTCTCGTCGTCAAAAAACCGACAACAGAAGGAGCGTGCCAAGGATACGCGGTGTTCCCAAGCGGTCACCCATCCAAGTACTGACCGCGCCCAATGCTGCTTAACTTCGGTGATCGGACGAGAACCGGTGCACTCAGCGTGGTATGATCCTTGGCGAAAAACCTATCTCCTTCGCTTCTTCAAATGTGTAGATTCACCGGCGAGGGAAAAAAAAAAAAAAATATACGAAAATTCCACTTCCACACTTTCGTCGAAATCGGCGTACAATACAAGAGTCGTGATATCCCACGGTAGACGGTGGAGTGTTCTCGTCGTCAAAAAACCGACAAAAGAAGGAGCGTGCCAAGGATACGCGGTGTTCCCAAGCGGTCACCCATCCAAGTACTGACTGCGCCCAATGCTGCTTAACTTCGGTGATCGGACGAGAACCGGTGCACTCAGCGTGGTATGATCCTTGGCGAAAAACTATCTCCTTCGCTTCTTCAAATGTGTAGATTCACCGGCGAGGGAAAAAACAAAAAAAGACGAAAATTCCACTTCCACACTCTCGTCGAAATCGGCGTACAATACAAGAGTCGTGATATCCCACGGTAGACGGTGGAGTGTTCTCGTCGTCAAAAAACCGACAAAAGAAGGAGCGTGCCAAGTATACGCGGTGTTCCCAAGCGGTCACCCATCCAAGTACTGACCGCGCCCAATGCTGCTTAACTTCGGTGATCGAACGAGAACCGGTGCACTCGGCGTGGTATGATCCTTGGCGAAAAACTATCTCCTTCGCTTCTTCAAATGTGTAGATTCACCGGCGAGGGAAAACAAAAAAAAAATATACGAAAATTACACTTCCACACTTTCGTCGAAATCGGCGTACAATACAAGAGTCGTGATATCCCACGGTAGACGGTGGAGTGTTCTCGTCGTCAAAAAACCGACAAAAGAAGGAGCGTGCCAAGGATACGCGGTGTTCCCAAGCGGTCACCCATCCAAGTACTGACCGCGCCCAATGCTGCTTAACTTCGGTGATCGGACGAGAACCGGTGCACTCAGCGTGGTATGATCCTTGGCGAAAAACCTATCTCCTTCGCTTCTTCAAATGTGTAGATTCACCGGCGAGGGAAAAAAAAAAAAAAAAAAGACGAAAATTCCACTTCCACACTTTCGTCGAAATCGGCGTACAATACAAGAGTCGTAATATCCCACGGTAGACGGTGGAGTGGTCTCGTCGTCAAAAAACCGACAAAAGAAGGAGCGTGCCAAGGATACGCGGTGTTCCCAAGCGGTCACCCATCCAAGTACTGACCGCGCCCAATGCTGCTTAACTTCGGTGATCGGACGAGAACCGGTGCACTCAGCGTGGTATGATCCTTGGCGAAAAACTATCTCCTTCGCTTCTTCAAATGTGTAGATTCACCGGCGAGGGGAAAAGAAAAAAAAAAAAAGACGAAAAATCCACTTCCACACTCTCGTCGAAATCGGCGTACAATACAAGAGTCGTGATATCCCACGGTAGACGGTGGAGTGTTCTCGTCGTCAAAAAACCGACAACAGAAGGAGCGTGCCAAGGATACGCGGTGTTCCCAAGCGGTCACCCATCCAAGTACTGACCGCGCCCAATGCTGCTTAACTTCGGTGATCGGACGAGAACCGGTGCACTCAGCGTGGTATGATCCTTGGCGAAAAAACTATCTCCTTCGCTTCTTCAAATGTGTAGATTCACCGGCGAGGGAAAAAAAAAAAAAAATATACGAAAATTCCACTTCCACACTTTCGTCGAAATCGGCGTACAATACAAGAGTCGTGATATCCCACGGTAGACGGTGGAGTGTTCTCGTCGTCAAAAAACCGACAAAAGAAGGAGCGTGCCAAGGATACGCGGTGTTCCCAAGCGGTCACCCATCCAAGTACTGACTGCGCCCAATGCTGCTTAACTTCGGTGATCGGACGAGAACCGGTGCACTCAGCGTGGTATGATCCTTGGCGAAAAACTATCTCCTTCGCTTCTTCAAATGTGTAGATTCACCGGCGAGGGAAAAAACAAAAAAAGACGAAAATTCCACTTCCACACTCTCGTCGAAATCGGCGTACAATACAAGAGTCGTGATATCCCACGGTAGACGGTGGAGTGTTCTCGTCGTCAAAAAACCGACAAAAGAAGGAGCGTGCCAAGGATACGCGGTGTTCCCAAGCGGTCACCCATCCAAGTACTGACCGCGCCCAATGCTGCTTAACTTCGGTGATCGAACGAGAACCGGTGCACTCGGCGTGGTATGATCCTTGGCGAAAAACTATCTCCTTCGCTTCTTCAAATGTGTAGATTCACCGGCGAGGGAAAACAAAAAAAAAATATACGAAAATTACACTTCCACACTTTCGTCGAAATCGGCGTACAATACAAGAGTCGTGATATCCCACGGTAGACGGTGGAGTGTTCTCGTCGTCAAAAAACCGACAAAAGAAGGAGCGTGCCAAGGATACGCGGTGTTCCCAAGCGGTCACCCATCCAAGTACTGACCGCGCCCAATGCTGCTTAACTTCGGTGATCGGACGAGAACCGGTGCACTCAGCGTGGTATGATCCTTGGCGAAAAACCTATCTCCTTCGCTTCTTCAAATGTGTAGATTCACCGGCGAGGGAAAAAAAAAAAAAAAAAAGACGAAAATTCCACTTCCACACTTTCGTCGAAATCGGCGTACAATACAAGAGTCGTAATATCCCACGGTAGACGGTGGAGTGGTCTCGTCGTCAAAAAACCGACAAAAGAAGGAGCGTGCCAAGGATACGCGGTGTTCCCAAGCGGTCACCCATCCAAGTACTGACCGCGCCCAATGCTGCTTAACTTCGGTGATCGGACGAGAACCGGTGCACTCAGCGTGGTATGATCCTTGGCGAAAAACTATCTCCTTCGCTTCTTCAAATGTGTAGATTCACCGGCGAGGGGAAAAGAAAAAAAAAAAAAGACGAAAAATCCACTTCCACACTCTCGTCGAAATCGGCGTACAATACAAGAGTCGTGATATCCCACGGTAGACGGTGGAGTGTTCTCGTCGTCAAAAAACCGACAACAGAAGGAGCGTGCCAAGGATACGCGGTGTTCCCAAGCGGTCACCCATCCAAGTACTGACCGCGCCCAATGCTGCTTAACTTCGGTGATCGGACGAGAACCGGTGCACTCAGCGTGGTATGATCCTTGGCGAAAAACCTATCTCCTTCGCTTCTTCAAATGTGTAGATTCACCGGCGAGGGAAAAAAAAAAAAAAAATATACGAAAATTCCACTTCCACACTTTCGTCGAAATCGGCGTACAATACAAGAGTCGTGATATCCCACGGTAGACGGTGGAGTGTTCTCGTCGTCAAAAAACCGACAAAAGAAGGAGCGTGCCAAGGATACGCGGTGTTCCCAAGCGGTCACCCATCCAAGTACTGACTGCGCCCAATGCTGCTTAACTTCGGTGATCGGACGAGAACCGGTGCACTCAGCGTGGTATGATCCTTGGCGAAAAACTATCTCCTTCGCTTCTTCAAATGTGTAGATTCACCGGCGAGGGAAAAAACAAAAAAAGACGAAAATTCCACTTCCACACTCTCGTCGAAATCGGCGTACAATACAAGAGTCGTGATATCCCACGGTAGACGGTGGAGTGTTCTCGTCGTCAAAAAACCGACAAAAGAAGGAGCGTGCCAAGTATACGCGGTGTTCCCAAGCGGTCACCCATCCAAGTACTGACCGCGCCCAATGCTGCTTAACTTCGGTGATCGAACGAGAACCGGTGCACTCGGCGTGGTATGATCCTTGGCGAAAAACTATCTCCTTCGCTTCTTCAAATGTGTAGATTCACCGGCGAGGGAAAACAAAAAAAAAATATACGAAAATTACACTTCCACACTTTCGTCGAAATCGGCGTACAATACAAGAGTCGTGATATCCCACGGTAGACGGTGGAGTGTTCTCGTCGTCAAAAAACCGACAAAAGAAGGAGCGTGCCAAGGATACGCGGTGTTCCCAAGCGGTCACCCATCCAAGTACTGACCGCGCCCAATGCTGCTTAACTTCGGTGATCGGACGAGAACCGGTGCACTCAGCGTCGTATGATCCTTGGCGAAAAACTATCTCCTTCGCTTCTTCAAATGTGTAGATTCACCGGCGAGGGAAAAAAAAAACAAAAAAATACGAAAATTCCACTTCCACACTTTCGTCGAAATCGGCGTACAATACAAGAGTCCTGATATCCCGCGGTAGACGGTGGAGTGTTCTCGTCGTCAAAAAACCGACAAAAGAAGGAGCGTGCCAAGGATACGCGGTGTTCCCAAGCGGTCACCCATCCAAGTACTGACCGCGCCCAATGCTGCTTAACTTCGGTGATCGGACGAGAACCGGTGCACTCAGCGTGGTATGATCCTTGGCGAAAAACTATCTCCTTCGCTTCTTCAAATGTGTAGATTCACCGGCGAGGGGAAAAAAAAAAAAAAAATACGAAAATTCCAGTTCCACACTTTCGTCGAAATCGGCGTACAATACAAGAGTCGTGATATCCCACGGTAGACGGTGGAGTGTTCTCGTCGTCAAAAAACCGACAAAAGAAGGAGCGTGCCAAGGATACGCGGTGTTCCCAAGCGGGCACCCATCCAAGTACTGACCGCGCCCAATGCTGCTTAACTTCGGTGATCGGACGAGAACCGGTGCACTCAGCGTGGTATGATCCTTGGCGAAAAACTATCTCCTACGCTTCTTCAAATGTGTAGATTCACCGGCGAGGGAAAAAAAAAAAAAAAAAAGACGAAAATTCCACTTCCACACTCTCGTCGAAATCGGCGTACAATACAAGAGTCGTGATATCCCACGGTAGACGGTGGCGTGTTCTCGTCGTCAAAAAACCGACAACAGAAGGAGCGTGCCAAGGATACGCGGTGTTCCCAAGCGGTCACCCATCCAAGTACTGACCGCGCCCAATGCTGCTTAACTTCGGTGATCGGACGAGAACCGGTGCACTCAGCGTGGTATGATCCTTGGCGAAAAACTATCTCCTTCGCTTCTTCAAATGTGTAGATTCACCGGCGAGGGGAAAAGAAAAAAAAAAAAAGACGAAAAATCCACTTCCACACTCTCGTCGAAATCGGCGTACAATACAAGAGTCGTGATATCCCACGGTAGACGGTGGAGTGTTCTCGTCGTCAAAAAACCGACAAAAGAAGGAGCGTGCCAAGGATACGCGGTGTTCCCAAGCGGTCACCCATCCAAGTACTGACTGCGCCCAATGCTGCTTAACTTCGGTGATCGGACGAGAACCGGTGCACTCAGCGTGGTATGATCCTTGGCGAAAAACTATCTCCTTCGCTTCTTCAAATGTGTAGATTCACCGGCGAGGGAAAAAAAAAAAAAAGACGAAAATTCCACTTCCACACTCTCGTCGAAATCGGCGTACAATACAAGAGTCGTGATATCCCACGGTAGACGGTGGAGTGTTCTCGTCGTCAAAAAACCGACAAAAGAAGGAGCGTGCCAAGTATACGCGGTGTTCCCAAGCGGTCACCCATCCAAGTACTGACCGCGCCCAATGCTGCTTAACTTCGGTGATCGGACGAGAACCGGTGCACTCAGCGTGGTATGATCCTTGGCGAAAAACTATCTCCTACGCTTCTTCAAATGTGTAGATTCACCGGCGAGGGAAAAAAAAAAAAAAAAAAAGACGAAAATTCCACTTCCACACTCTCGTCGAAATCGGCGTACAATACAAGAGTCGTGATATCCCACGGTAGACGGTGGCGTGTTCTCGTCGTCAAAAAACCGACAACAGAAGGAGCGTGCCAAGGATACGCGGTGTTCCCAAGCGGTCACCCATCCAAGTACTGACCGCGCCCAATGCTGCTTAACTTCGGTGATCGGACGAGAACCGGTGCACTCAGCGTGGTATGATCCTTGGCGAAAAACTATCTCCTTCGCTTCTTCAAATGTGTAGATTCACCGGCGAGGGGAAAAGAAAAAAAAAAAAAGACGAAAAATCCACTTCCACACTCTCGTCGAAATCGGCGTACAATACAAGAGTCGTGATATCCCACGGTAGACGGTGGAGTGTTCTCGTCGTCAAAAAACCGACAAAAGAAGGAGCGTGCCAAGGATACGCGGTGTTCCCAAGCGGTCACCCATCCAAGTACTGACTGCGCCCAATGCTGCTTAACTTCGGTGATCGGACGAGAACCGGTGCACTCAGCGTGGTATGATCCTTGGCGAAAAACTATCTCCTTCGCTTCTTCAAATGTGTAGATTCACCGGCGAGGGAAAAAACAAAAAAAGACGAAAATTCCACTTCCACACTCTCGTCGAAATCGGCGTACAATACAAGAGTCGTGATATCCCACGGTAGACGGTGGAGTGTTCTCGTCGTCAAAAAACCGACAAAAGAAGGAGCGTGCCAAGTATACGCGGTGTTCCCAAGCGGTCACCCATCCAAGTACTGACCGCGCCCAATGCTGCTTAACTTCGGTGATCGGACGAGAACCGGTGCACTCAGCGTGGTATGATCCTTGGCGAAAAACTATCTCCTTCGCTTCTTCAAATGTGTAGATTCACCGGCGAGGGGAAAAAAAAAAAAAAATACGAAAATTCCACTTCCACACTTTCGTCGAAATCGGCGTACAATACAAGAGTCGTGATATCCCACGGTAGACGGTGGAGTGTTCTCGTCGTCAAAAAACCGACAAAAGAAGGAGCGTGCCAAGGATACGCGGTGTTCCCAAGCGGTCACCCATCCAAGTACTGACCGCGCCCAATGCTGCTTAACTTCGGTGATCGAACGAGAACCGGTGCACTCGGCGTGGTATGATCCTTGGCGAAAAACTATCTCCTTCGCTTCTTCAAATGTGTAGATTCACCGGCGAGGGAAAAAACAAAAAAAGACGAAAATTCCACTTCCACACTCTCGTCGAAATCGGCGTACAATACAAGAGTCGTGATATCCCACGGTAGACGGTGGAGTGTTCTCGTCGTCAAAAAACCGACAAAAGAAGGAGCGTGCCAAGTATACGCGGTGTTCCCAAGCGGTCACCCATCCAAGTACTGACCGCGCCCAATGCTGCTTAACTTCGGTGATCGAACGAGAACCGGTGCACTCGGCGTGGTATGATCCTTGGCGAAAAACTATCTCCTTCGCTTCTTCAAATGTGTAGATTCACCGGCGAGGGAAAACAAAAAAAAAATATACGAAAATTACACTTCCACACTTTCGTCGAAATCGGCGTACAATACAAGAGTCGTGATATCCCACGGTAGACGGTGGAGTGTTCTCGTCGTCAAAAAACCGACAAAAGAAGGAGCGTGCCAAGGATACGCGGTGTTCCCAAGCGGTCACCCATCCAAGTACTGACCGCGCCCAATGCTGCTTAACTTCGGTGATCGGACGAGAACCGGTGCACTCAGCGTCGTATGATCCTTGGCGAAAAACTATCTCCTTCGCTTCTTCAAATGTGTAGATTCACCGGCGAGGGAAAAAAAAAAAAAAAAAATACGAAAATTCCACTTCCACACTTTCGTCGAAATCGGCGTACAATACAAGAGTCCTGATATCCCGCGGTAGACGGTGGAGTGTTCTCGTCGTCAAAAAACCGACAAAAGAAGGAGCGTGCCAAGGATACGCGGTGTTCCCAAGCGGTCACCCATCCAAGTACTGACCTCGCCCAATGCTGCTTAACTTCGGTGATCGGACGAGAACCGGTGCACTCAGCGTGGTATGATCCTTGGCGAAAAACTATCTCCTTCGCTTCTTCAAATGTGTAGATTCACCGGCGAGGGGAAAAAAAAAAAAAAAATACGAAAATTCCAGTTCCACACTTTCGTCGAAATCGGCGTACAATACAAGAGTCGTGATATCCCACGGTAGACGGTGGAGTGTTCTCGTCGTCAAAAAACCGACAAAAGAAGGAGCGTGCCAAGGATACGCGGTGTTCCCAAGCGGGCACCCATCCAAGTACTGACCGCGCCCAATGCTGCTTAACTTCGGTGATCGGACGAGAACCGGTGCACTCAGCGTGGTATGATCCTTGGCGAAAAACTATCTCCTACGCTTCTTCAAATGTGTAGATTCACCGGCGAGGGAAAAAAAAAAAAAAAAAAAGACGAAAATTCCACTTCCACACTCTCGTCGAAATCGGCGTACAATACAAGAGTCGTGATATCCCACGGTAGACGGTGGCGTGTTCTCGTCGTCAAAAAACCGACAACAGAAGGAGCGTGCCAAGGATACGCGGTGTTCCCAAGCGGTCACCCATCCAAGTACTGACCGCGCCCAATGCTGCTTAACTTCGGTGATCGGACGAGAACCGGTGCACTCAGCGTGGTATGATCCTTGGCGAAAAACTATCTCCTTCGCTTCTTCAAATGTGTAGATTCACCGGCGAGGGGAAAAGAAAAAAAAAAAAGACGAAAAATCCACTTCCACACTCTCGTCGAAATCGGCGTACAATACAAGAGTCGTGATATCCCACGGTAGACGGTGGAGTGTTCTCGTCGTCAAAAAACCGACAAAAGAAGGAGCGTGCCAAGGATACGCGGTGTTCCCAAGCGGTCACCCATCCAAGTACTGACTGCGCCCAATGCTGCTTAACTTCGGTGATCGGACGAGAACCGGTGCACTCAGCGTGGTATGATCCTTGGCGAAAAACTATCTCCTTCGCTTCTTCAAATGTGTAGATTCACCGGCGAGGGAAAAAAAAAAAAAAGACGAAAATTCCACTTCCACACTCTCGTCGAAATCGGCGTACAATACAAGAGTCGTGATATCCCACGGTAGACGGTGGAGTGTTCTCGTCGTCAAAAAACCGACAAAAGAAGGAGCGTGCCAAGTATACGCGGTGTTCCCAAGCGGTCACCCATCCAAGTACTGACCGCGCCCAATGCTGCTTAACTTCGGTGATCGGACGAGAACCGGTGCACTCAGCGTGGTATGATCCTTGGCGAAAAACTATCTCCTTCGCTTCTTCAAATGTGTAGATTCACCGGCGAGGGAAAAAAAAAAAAAAAAAATACGAAAATTCCACTTCCACACTTTCGTCGAAATCGGCGTACAATACAAGAGTCCTGATATCCCGCGGTAGACGGTGGAGTGTTCTCGTCGTCAAAAAACCGACAAAAGAAGGAGCGTGCCAAGTATACGCGGTGTTCCCAAGCGGTCACCCATCCAAGTACTGACCGCGCCCAATGCTGCTTAACTTCGGTGATCGAACGAGAACCGGTGCACTCGGCGTGGTATGATCCTTGGCGAAAAACTATCTCCTTCGCTTCTTCAAATGTGTAGATTCACCGGCGAGGGAAAACAAAAAAAAAATATACGAAAATTACACTTCCACACTTTCGTCGAAATCGGCGTACAATACAAGAGTCGTGATATCCCACGGTAGACGGTGGAGTGTTCTCGTCGTCAAAAAACCGACAAAAGAAGGAGCGTGCCAAGGATACGCGGTGTTCCCAAGCGGTCACCCATCCAAGTACTGACCGCGCCCAATGCTGCTTAACTTCGGTGATCGGACGAGAACCGGTGCACTCAGCGTCGTATGATCCTTGGCGAAAAACTATCTCCTTCGCTTCTTCAAATGTGTAGATTCACCGGCGAGGGAAAAAAAAAAAAAAAAAATACGAAAATTCCACTTCCACACTTTCGTCGAAATCGGCGTACAATACAAGAGTCCTGATATCCCGCGGTAGACGGTGGAGTGTTCTCGTCGTCAAAAAACCGACAAAAGAAGGAGCGTGCCAAGGATACGCGGTGTTCCCAAGCGGTCACCCATCCAAGTACTGACCGCGCCCAATGCTGCTTAACTTCGGTGATCGGACGAGAACAGGTGCACTCAGCGTGGTATGATCCTTGGCGAAAAACTATCTCCTTCGCTTCTTCAAATGTGTAGATTCACCGGCGAGGGGAAAAAAAAAAAAAAATACGAAAATTCCAGTTCCACACTTTCGTCGAAATCGGCGTACAATACAAGAGTCGTGATATCCCACGGTAGACGGTGGAGTGTTCTCGTCGTCAAAAAACCGACAAAAGAAGGAGCGTGCCAAGGATACGCGGTGTTCCCAAGCGGTCACCCATCCAAGTACTGACCGCGCCCAATGCTGCTTAACTTCGGTGATCGGACGAGAACCGGTGCACTCAGCGTGGTATGATCCTTGGCGAAAAACTATCTCCTTCGCTTCTTCAAATGTGTAGATTCACCGGCGAGGGAAAAAAAAAAAAAAAATACGAAAATTCCAGTTCCACACTTTCGTCGAAATCGGCGTACAATACAAGAGTCGTGATATCCCACGGTAGACGGTGGAGTGTTCTCGTCGTCAAAAAACCGACAAAAGAAGGAGCGTGCCAAGGATACGCGGTGTTCCCAAGCGGGCACCCATCCAAGTACTGACCGCGCCCAATGCTGCTTAACTTCGGTGATCGGACGAGAACCGGTGCACTCAGCGTGGTATGATCCTTGGCGAAAAACTATCTCCTTCGCTTCTTCAAATGTGTAGATTCACCGGCGAGGGAAAAAAAAAAAAAAAAAATACGAAAATTCCACTTCCACACTTTCGTCGAAATCGGCGTACAATACAAGAGTCCTGATATCCCGCGGTAGACGGTGGAGTGTTCTCGTCGTCAAAAAACCGACAAAAGAAGGAGCGTGCCAAGTATACGCGGTGTTCCCAAGCGGTCACCCATCCAAGTACTGACCGCGCCCAATGCTGCTTAACTTCGGTGATCGAACGAGAACCGGTGCACTCGGCGTGGTATGATCCTTGGCGAAAAACTATCTCCTTCGCTTCTTCAAATGTGTAGATTCACCGGCGAGGGAAAACAAAAAAAAAATATACGAAAATTACACTTCCACACTTTCGTCGAAATCGGCGTACAATACAAGAGTCGTGATATCCCACGGTAGACGGTGGAGTGTTCTCGTCGTCAAAAAACCGACAAAAGAAGGAGCGTGCCAAGGATACGCGGTGTTCCCAAGCGGTCACCCATCCAAGTACTGACCGCGCCCAATGCTGCTTAACTTCGGTGATCGGACGAGAACCGGTGCACTCAGCGTCGTATGATCCTTGGCGAAAAACTATCTCCTACGCTTCTTCAAATGTGTAGATTCACCGGCGAGGGAAAAAAAAAAAAAAAAAATACGAAAATTCCACTTCCACACTTTCGTCGAAATCGGCGTACAATACAAGAGTCCTGATATCCCGCGGTAGACGGTGGAGTGTTCTCGTCGTCAAAAAACCGACAAAAGAAGGAGCGTGCCAAGGATACGCGGTGTTCCCAAGCGGTCACCCATCCAAGTACTGACCGCGCCCAATGCTGCTTAACTTCGGTGATCGGACGAGAACCGGTGCACTCAGCGTGGTATGATCCTTGGCGAAAAACTATCTCCTTCGCTTCTTCAAATGTGTAGATTCACCGGCGAGGGGAAAAAAAAAAAAAAAATACGAAAATTCCAGTTCCACACTTTCGTCGAAATCGGCGTACAATACAAGAGTCGTGATATCCCACGGTAGACGGTGGAGTGTTCTCGTCGTCAAAAAACCGACAAAAGAAGGAGCGTGCCAAGGATACGCGGTGTTCCCAAGCGGGCACCCATCCAAGTACTGACCGCGCCCAATGCTGCTTAACTTCGGTGATCGGACGAGAACCGGTGCACTCAGCGTGGTATGATCCTTGGCGAAAAACTATCTCCTACGCTTCTTCAAATGTGTAGATTCACCGGCGAGGGAAAAAAAAAAAAAAAAAAAAGACGAAAATTCCACTTCCACACTCTCGTCGAAATCGGCGTACAATACAAGAGTCGTGATATCCCACGGTAGACGGTGGCGTGTTCTCGTCGTCAAAAAACCGACAACAGAAGGAGCGTGCCAAGGATACGCGGTGTTCCCAAGCGGTCACCCATCCAAGTACTGACCGCGCCCAATGCTGCTTAACTTCGGTGATCGGACGAGAACCGGTGCACTCAGCGTGGTATGATCCTTGGCGAAAAACTATCTCCTTCGCTTCTTCAAATGTGTAGATTCACCGGCGAGGGGAAAAGAAAAAAAAAAAAAGACGAAAAATCCACTTCCACACTCTCGTCGAAATCGGCGTACAATACAAGAGTCGTGATATCCCACGGTAGACGGTGGAGTGTTCTCGTCGTCAAAAAACCGACAAAAGAAGGAGCGTGCCAAGGATACGCGGTGTTCCCAAGCGGTCACCCATCCAAGTACTGACTGCGCCCAATGCTGCTTAACTTCGGTGATCGGACGAGAACCGGTGCACTCAGCGTGGTATGATCCTTGGCGAAAAACTATCTCCTTCGCTTCTTCAAATGTGTAGATTCACCGGCGAGGGAAAAAAAAAAAAAAGACGAAAATTCCACTTCCACACTCTCGTCGAAATCGGCGTACAATACAAGAGTCGTGATATCCCACGGTAGACGGTGGAGTGTTCTCGTCGTCAAAAAACCGACAAAAGAAGGAGCGTGCCAAGTATACGCGGTGTTCCCAAGCGGTCACCCATCCAAGTACTGACCGCGCCCAATGCTGCTTAACTTCGGTGATCGGACGAGAACCGGTGCACTCAGCGTGGTATGATCCTTGGCGAAAAACTATCTCCTTCGCTTCTTCAAATGTGTAGATTCACCGGCGAGGGAAAAAAAAAAAAAAAAAATACGAAAATTCCACTTCCACACTTTCGTCGAAATCGGCGTACAATACAAGAGTCCTGATATCCCGCGGTAGACGGTGGAGTGTTCTCGTCGTCAAAAAACCGACAAAAGAAGGAGCGTGCCAAGTATACGCGGTGTTCCCAAGCGGTCACCCATCCAAGTACTGACCGCGCCCAATGCTGCTTAACTTCGGTGATCGAACGAGAACCGGTGCACTCGGCGTGGTATGATCCTTGGCGAAAAACTATCTCCTTCGCTTCTTCAAATGTGTAGATTCACCGGCGAGGGAAAACAAAAAAAAAATATACGAAAATTACACTTCCACACTTTCGTCGAAATCGGCGTACAATACAAGAGTCGTGATATCCCACGGTAGACGGTGGAGTGTTCTCGTCGTCAAAAAACCGACAAAAGAAGGAGCGTGCCAAGGATACGCGGTGTTCCCAAGCGGTCACCCATCCAAGTACTGACCGCGCCCAATGCTGCTTAACTTCGGTGATCGGACGAGAACCGGTGCACTCAGCGTCGTATGATCCTTGGCGAAAAACTATCTCCTTCGCTTCTTCAAATGTGTAGATTCACCGGCGAGGGAAAAAAAAAAAAAAAAATACGAAAATTCCACTTCCACACTTTCGTCGAAATCGGCGTACAATACAAGAGTCCTGATATCCCGCGGTAGACGGTGGAGTGTTCTCGTCGTCAAAAAACCGACAAAAGAAGGAGCGTGCCAAGGATACGCGGTGTTCCCAAGCGGTCACCCATCCAAGTACTGACCGCGCCCAATGCTGCTTAACTTCGGTGATCGGACGAGAACCGGTGCACTCAGCGTGGTATGATCCTTGGCGAAAAACTATCTCCTTCGCTTCTTCAAATGTGTAGATTCACCGGCGAGGGGAAAAAAAAAAAAAAATACGAAAATTCCAGTTCCACACTTTCGTCGAAATCGGCGTACAATACAAGAGTCGTGATATCCCACGGTAGACGGTGGAGTGTTCTCGTCGTCAAAAAACCGACAAAAGAAGGAGCGTGCCAAGGATACGCGGTGTTCCCAAGCGGGCACCCATCCAAGTACTGACCGCGCCCAATGCTGCTTAACTTCGGTGATCGGACGAGAACCGGTGCACTCAGCGTGGTATGATCCTTGGCGAAAAACTATCTCCTACGCTTCTTCAAATGTGTAGATTCACCGGCGAGGGAAAAAAAAAAAAAAAAAAAGACGAAAATTCCACTTCCACACTCTCGTCGAAATCGGCGTACAATACAAGAGTCGTGATATCCCACGGTAGACGGTGGCGTGTTCTCGTCGTCAAAAAACCGACAACAGAAGGAGCGTGCCAAGGATACGCGGTGTTCCCAAGCGGTCACCCATCCAAGTACTGACCGCGCCCAATGCTGCTTAACTTCGGTGATCGGACGAGAACCGGTGCACTCAGCGTGGTATGATCCTTGGCGAAAAACTATCTCCTTCGCTTCTTCAAATGTGTAGATTCACCGGCGAGGGGAAAAGAAAAAAAAAAAAGACGAAAAATCCACTTCCACACTCTCGTCGAAATCGGCGTACAATACAAGAGTCGTGATATCCCACGGTAGACGGTGGAGTGTTCTCGTCGTCAAAAAACCGACAAAAGAAGGAGCGTGCCAAGGATACGCGGTGTTCCCAAGCGGTCACCCATCCAAGTACTGACTGCGCCCAATGCTGCTTAACTTCGGTGATCGGACGAGAACCGGTGCACTCAGCGTGGTATGATCCTTGGCGAAAAACTATCTCCTTCGCTTCTTCAAATGTGTAGATTCACCGGCGAGGGAAAAAAAAAAAAAAGACGAAAATTCCACTTCCACACTCTCGTCGAAATCGGCGTACAATACAAGAGTCGTGATATCCCACGGTAGACGGTGGAGTGTTCTCGTCGTCAAAAAACCGACAAAAGAAGGAGCGTGCCAAGTATACGCGGTGTTCCCAAGCGGTCACCCATCCAAGTACTGACCGCGCCCAATGCTGCTTAACTTCGGTGATCGGACGAGAACCGGTGCACTCAGCGTGGTATGATCCTTGGCGAAAAACTATCTCCTTCGCTTCTTCAAATGTGTAGATTCACCGGCGAGGGGAAAAAAAAAAAAAAATACGAAAATTCCACTTCCACACTTTCGTCGAAATCGGCGTACAATACAAGAGTCGTGATATCCCACGGTAGACGGTGGAGTGTTCTCGTCGTCAAAAAACCGACAAAAGAAGGAGCGTGCCAAGGATACGCGGTGTTCCCAAGCGGTCACCCATCCAAGTACTGACCGCGCCCAATGCTGCTTAACTTCGGTGATCGAACGAGAACCGGTGCACTCGGCGTGGTATGATCCTTGGCGAAAAACTATCTCCTTCGCTTCTTCAAATGTGTAGATTCACCGGCGAGGGAAAACAAAAAAAAAATATACGAAAATTACACTTCCACACTTTCGTCGAAATCGGCGTACAATACAAGAGTCGTGATATCCCACGGTAGACGGTGGAGTGTTCTCGTCGTCAAAAAACCGACAAAAGAAGGAGCGTGCCAAGGATACGCGGTGTTCCCAAGCGGTCACCCATCCAAGTACTGACCGCGCCCAATGCTGCTTAACTTCGGTGATCGGACGAGAACCGGTGCACTCAGCGTCGTATGATCCTTGGCGAAAAACTATCTCCTTCGCTTCTTCAAATGTGTAGATTCACCGGCGAGGGAAAAAAAAAAAAAAAAATACGAAAATTCCACTTCCACACTTTCGTCGAAATCGGCGTACAATACAAGAGTCCTGATATCCCGCGGTAGACGGTGGAGTGTTCTCGTCGTCAAAAAACCGACAAAAGAAGGAGCGTGCCAAGGATACGCGGTGTTCCCAAGCGGTCACCCATCCAAGTACTGACCGCGCCCAATGCTGCTTAACTTCGGTGATCGGACGAGAACCGGTGCACTCAGCGTGGTATGATCCTTGGCGAAAAACTATCTCCTTCGCTTCTTCAAATGTGTAGATTCACCGGCGAGGGGAAAAGAAAAAAAAAAAAAGACGAAAAATCCACTTCCACACTCTCGTCGAAATCGGCGTACAATACAAGAGTCGTGATATCCCACGGTAGACGGTGGAGTGTTCTCGTCGTCAAAAAACCGACAAAAGAAGGAGCGTGCCAAGGATACGCGGTGTTCCCAAGCGGTCACCCATCCAAGTACTGACTGCGCCCAATGCTGCTTAACTTCGGTGATCGGACGAGAACCGGTGCACTCAGCGTGGTATGATCCTTGGCGAAAAACTATCTCCTTCGCTTCTTCAAATGTGTAGATTCACCGGCGAGGGAAAAAAAAAAAAAAGACGAAAATTCCACTTCCACACTCTCGTCGAAATCGGCGTACAATACAAGAGTCGTGATATCCCACGGTAGACGGTGGAGTGTTCTCGTCGTCAAAAAACCGACAAAAGAAGGAGCGTGCCAAGTATACGCGGTGTTCCCAAGCGGTCACCCATCCAAGTACTGACCGCGCCCAATGCTGCTTAACTTCGGTGATCGGACGAGAACCGGTGCACTCAGCGTGGTATGATCCTTGGCGAAAAACTATCTCCTTCGCTTCTTCAAATGTGTAGATTCACCGGCG
Source organism: Nysson spinosus (assembly GCA_910591585.2). Classification (NCBI taxonomy): domain Eukaryota; kingdom Metazoa; phylum Arthropoda; class Insecta; order Hymenoptera; family Crabronidae; genus Nysson; species Nysson spinosus. Next base: position 242,098 of record OU342853.1, on the reverse strand, counting down.
AGGGGAAAAAAAAAAAAAAAAACGAAAATTCCACTTCCACACTTTCGTCGAAATCGGCGTACAATACAAGAGTCGTGATATCCCACGGTAGACGGTGGAGTGTTCTCGTCGTCAAAAAACCGACAAAAGAAGGAGCGTGCCAAGGATACGCGGTGTTCCCAAGCGGTCACCCATCCAAGTACTGACCGCGCCCAATGCTGCTTAACTTCGGTGATCGGACGAGAACCGGTGCACTCAGCGTGGTATGATCCTTGGCGAAAAACTATCTCCTTCGCTTCTTCAAATGTGTAGATTCACCGGCGAGGGGAAAAGAAAAAAAAAAAAGACGAAAAATCCACTTCCACACTCTCGTCGAAATCGGCGTACAATACAAGAGTCGTGATATCCCACGGTAGACGGTGGAGTGTTCTCGTCGTCAAAAAACCGACAAAAGAAGGAGCGTGCCAAGGATACGCGGTGTTCCCAAGCGGTCACCCATCCAAGTACTGACTGCGCCCAATGCTGCTTAACTTCGGTGATCGGACGAGAACCGGTGCACTCAGCGTGGTATGATCCTTGGCGAAAAACTATCTCCTTCGCTTCTTCAAATGTGTAGATTCACCGGCGAGGGAAAAAAAAAAAAAAGACGAAAATTCCACTTCCACACTCTCGTCGAAATCGGCGTACAATACAAGAGTCGTGATATCCCACGGTAGACGGTGGAGTGTTCTCGTCGTCAAAAAACCGACAAAAGAAGGAGCGTGCCAAGTATACGCGGAGTTCCCAAGCGGTCACCCATCCAAGTACTGACCGCGCCCAATGCTGCTTAACTTCGGTGATCGGACGAGAACCGGTGCACTCAGCGTGGTATGATCCTTGGCGAAAAACTATCTCCTTCGCTTCTTCAAATGTGTAGATTCACCGGCGAGGGGTAAAAAAAAAAGAAAACGAAAAAGAAAACGAAAATTCCACTTCCACACTTTCGTCGAAATCGGCGTACAATACAAGAGTCGTGATATCCCACGGTAGACGGTGGAGTGTTCTCGTCGTCAAAAAACCGACAAAAGAAGGAGCGTGCCAAGGATACGCGGTGTTCCCAAGCGGTCACCCATCCAAGTACTGACCGCGCCCAATGCTGCTTAACTTCGGTGATCGGACGAGAACCGGTGCACTCAGCGTGGTATGATCCTTGGCGAAAAACTATCTCCTACGCTTCTTCAAATGTGTAGATTCACCGGCGAGGGAAAAAAAAAAAAAAAAAAGACGAAAATTCCACTTCCACACTCTCGTCGAAATCGGCGTACAATACAAGAGTCGTGATATCCCACGGTAGACGGTGGCGTGTTCTCGTCGTCAAAAAACCGACAACAGAAGGAGCGTGCCAAGGATACGCGGTGTTCCCAAGCGGTCACCCATCCAAGTACTGACCGCGCCCAATGCTGCTTAACTTCGGTGATCGGACGAGAACCGGTGCACTCAGCGTGGTATGATCCTTGGCGAAAAACCATCTCCTACGCTTCTTCAAATGTGTAGATTCACCGGCGAGGGGGAAAAAAAAAAAAAAAAAAAGACGAAAATTCCACTTCCACACTTTCGTCGAAATCGGCGTACAATACAAGAGTCGTGATATCCCACGGTAGACGGTGGAGTGTTCTCGTCGTCAAAAAACCGACAAAAGAAGGAGCGTGCCAAGGATACGCGGTGTTCCCAAGCGGTCACCCATCCAAGTACTGACCGCGCCCAATGCTGCTTAACTTCGGTGATCGGACGAGAACCGGTGCACTCAGCGTGGTATGATCCTTGGCGAAAAACTATCTCCTTCGCTTCTTCAAATGTGTAGATTCACCGGCGAGGGGGGAAAAAAAAAAAAAATACGAAAATTCCACTTCCACACTTTCGTCGAAATCGGCGTACAATACAAGAGTCGTGATATCCCACGGTAGACGGTGGAGTGTTCTCGTCGTCAAAAAACCGACAAAAGAAGGAGCGTGCCAAGGATACGCGGTGTTCCCAAGCGGGCACCCATCCAAGTACTGACCGCGCCCAATGCTGCTTAACTTCGGTGATCGGACGAGAACCGGTGCACTCAGCGTGGTATGATCCTTGGCGAAAAACTATCTCCTACGCTTCTTCAAATGTGTAGATTCACCGGCGAGGGAAAAAAAAAAAAAAAAAGACGAAAATTCCACTTCCACACTCTCGTCGAAATCGGCGTACAATACAAGAGTCGTGATATCCCACGGTAGACGGTGGCGTGTTCTCGTCGTCAAAAAACCGACAAAAGAAGGAGCGTGCCAAGGATACGCGGTGTTCCCAAGCGGTCACCCATCCAAGTACTGACCGCGCCCAATGCTGCTTAACTTCGGTGATCGGACGAGAACCGGTGCACTCAGCGTGGTATGATCCTTGGCGAAAAACTATCTCCTTCGCTTCTTCAAATGTGTAGATTCACCGGCGAGGGGAAAAAAAAAAAAACAATACGAAAATTCCACTTCCACACTTTCGTCGAAATCGGCGTACAATACAAGAGTCGTGATATCCCACGGTAGACGGTGGAGTGTTCTCGTCGTCAAAAAACCGACAAAAGAAGGAGCGTGCCAAGGATACGCGGTGTTCCCAAGCGGTCACCCATCCAAGTACTGACCGCGCCCAATGCTGCTTAACTTCGGTGATCGGACGAGAACCGGTGCACTCAGCGTGGTATGATCCTTGGCGAAAAACTATCTCCTTCGCTTCTTCAAATGTGTAGATTCACCGGCGAGGGGAAAAAAAAAAAAATACGAAAAATCCACTTCCACACTCTCGTCGAAATCGGCGTACAATACAAGAGTCGTGATATCCCACGGTAGACGGTGGCGTGTTCTCGTCGTCAAAAAACCGACAAAAGAAGGAGCGTGCCAAGGATACGCGGTGTTCCCAAGCGGTCACCCATCCAAGTACTGACCGCGCCCAATGCTGCTTAACTTCGGTGATCGGACGAGAACCGGTGCACTCAGCGTGGTATGATCCTTGGCGAAAAACTATCTCCTTCGCTTCTTCAAATGTGTAGATTCACCGGCGAGGGGAAAAAAAAAAAAAAAATACGAAAATTCCACTTCCACACTTTCGTCGAAATCGGCGTACAATACAAGAGTCGTGATATCCCACGGTAGACGGTGGAGTGTTCTCGTCGTCAAAAAACCGACAAAAGAAGGAGCGTGCCAAGGATACGCGGTGTTCCCAAGCGGGCACCCATCCAAGTACTGACCGCGCCCAATGCTGCTTAACTTCGGTGATCGGACGAGAACCGGTGCACTCAGCGTGGTATGATCCTTGGCGAAAAACTATCTCCTACGCTTCTTCAAATGTGTAGATTCACCGGCGAGGGAAAAAAAAAAAAAAAAAGACGAAAATTCCACTTCCACACTCTCGTCGAAATCGGCGTACAATACAAGAGTCGTGATATCCCACGGTAGACGGTGGCGTGTTCTCGTCGTCAAAAAACCGACAAAAGAAGGAGCGTGCCAAGGATACGCGGTGTTCCCAAGCGGTCACCCATCCAAGTACTGACCGCGCCCAATGCTGCTTAACTTCGGTGATCGGACGAGAACCGGTGCACTCAGCGTGGTATGATCCTTGGCGAAAAACTATCTCCTTCGCTTCTTCAAATGTGTAGATTCACCGGCGAGGGGAAAAAAAAAAAAAAAATACGAAAATTCCACTTCCACACTTTCGTCGAAATCGGCGTACAATACAAGAGTCGTGATATCCCACGGTAGACGGTGGAGTGTTCTCGTCGTCAAAAAACCGACAAAAGAAGGAGCGTGCCAAGGATACGCGGTGTTCCCAAGCGGTCACCCATCCAAGTACTGACCGCGCCCAATGCTGCTTAACTTCGGTGATCGGACGAGAACCGGTGCACTCAGCGTGGTATGATCCTTGGCGAAAAACTATCTCCTTCGCTTCTTCAAATGTGTAGATTCACCGGCGAGGGGGAAAAAAAAAAAAAGAAAAAGAAAACGAAAATTCCACTTCCACACTTTCGTCGAAATCGGCGTACAATACAAGAGTCGTGATATCCCACGGTAGACGGTGGAGTGTTCTCGTCGTCAAAAAACCGACAAAAGAAGGAGCGTGCCAAGGATACGCGGTGTTCCCAAGCGGTCACCCATCCAAGTACTGACTGCGCCCAATGCTGCTTAACTTCGGTGATCGGACGAGAACCGGTGCACTCAGCGTGGTATGATCCTTGGCGAAAAACTATCTCCTTCGCTTCTTCAAATGTGTAGATTCACCGGCGAGGGGAAAAGAAAAAAAAAAAAAGACGAAAAATCCACTTCCACACTCTCGTCGAAATCGGCGTACAATACAAGAGTCGTGATATCCCACGGTAGACGGTGGAGTGTTCTCGTCGTCAAAAAACCGACAAAAGAAGGAGCGTGCCAAGGATACGCGGTGTTCCCAAGCGGTCACCCATCCAAGTACTGACTGCGCCCAATGCTGCTTAACTTCGGTGATCGGACGAGAACCGGTGCACTCAGCGTGGTATGATCCTTGGCGAAAAACTATCTCCTTCGCTTCTTCAAATGTGTAGATTCACCGGCGAGGGAAAAAAAAAAAAAAGACGAAAATTCCACTTCCACACTCTCGTCGAAATCGGCGTACAATACAAGAGTCGTGATATCCCACGGTAGACGGTGGAGTGTTCTCGTCGTCAAAAAACCGACAAAAGAAGGAGCGTGCCAAGTATACGCGGTGTTCCCAAGCGGTCACCCATCCAAGTACTGACCGCGCCCAATGCTGCTTAACTTCGGTGATCGGACGAGAACCGGTGCACTCAGCGTGGTATGATCCTTGGCGAAAAACTATCTCCTTCGCTTCTTCAAATGTGTAGATTCACCGGCGAGGGGAAAAAAAAAAAAAAATACGAAAATTCCACTTCCACACTTTCGTCGAAATCGGCGTACAATACAAGAGTCGTGATATCCCACGGTAGACGGTGGAGTGTTCTCGTCGTCAAAAAACCGACAAAAGAAGGAGCGTGCCAAGGATACGCGGTGTTCCCAAGCGGTCACCCATCCAAGTACTGACCGCGCCCAATGCTGCTTAACTTCGGTGATCGAACGAGAACCGGTGCACTCGGCGTGGTATGATCCTTGGCGAAAAACTATCTCCTTCGCTTCTTCAAATGTGTAGATTCACCGGCGAGGGAAAACAAAAAAAAAATATACGAAAATTACACTTCCACACTTTCGTCGAAATCGGCGTACAATACAAGAGTCGTGATATCCCACGGTAGACGGTGGAGTGTTCTCGTCGTCAAAAAACCGACAAAAGAAGGAGCGTGCCAAGGATACGCGGTGTTCCCAAGCGGTCACCCATCCAAGTACTGACCGCGCCCAATGCTGCTTAACTTCGGTGATCGGACGAGAACCGGTGCACTCAGCGTCGTATGATCCTTGGCGAAAAACTATCTCCTTCGCTTCTTCAAATGTGTAGATTCACCGGCGAGGGAAAAAAAAAAAAAAAAATACGAAAATTCCACTTCCACACTTTCGTCGAAATCGGCGTACAATACAAGAGTCCTGATATCCCGCGGTAGACGGTGGAGTGTTCTCGTCGTCAAAAAACCGACAAAAGAAGGAGCGTGCCAAGGATACGCGGTGTTCCCAAGCGGTCACCCATCCAAGTACTGACCGCGCCCAATGCTGCTTAACTTCGGTGATCGGACGAGAACCGGTGCACTCAGCGTGGTATGATCCTTGGCGAAAAACTATCTCCTTCGCTTCTTCAAATGTGTAGATTCACCGGCGAGGGGAAAAGAAAAAAAAAAAAAGACGAAAAATCCACTTCCACACTCTCGTCGAAATCGGCGTACAATACAAGAGTCGTGATATCCCACGGTAGACGGTGGAGTGTTCTCGTCGTCAAAAAACCGACAAAAGAAGGAGCGTGCCAAGGATACGCGGTGTTCCCAAGCGGTCACCCATCCAAGTACTGACTGCGCCCAATGCTGCTTAACTTCGGTGATCGGACGAGAACCGGTGCACTCAGCGTGGTATGATCCTTGGCGAAAAACTATCTCCTTCGCTTCTTCAAATGTGTAGATTCACCGGCGAGGGAAAAAAAAAAAAAAGACGAAAATTCCACTTCCACACTCTCGTCGAAATCGGCGTACAATACAAGAGTCGTGATATCCCACGGTAGACGGTGGAGTGTTCTCGTCGTCAAAAAACCGACAAAAGAAGGAGCGTGCCAAGTATACGCGGTGTTCCCAAGCGGTCACCCATCCAAGTACTGACCGCGCCCAATGCTGCTTAACTTCGGTGATCGGACGAGAACCGGTGCACTCAGCGTGGTATGATCCTTGGCGAAAAACTATCTCCTTCGCTTCTTCAAATGTGTAGATTCACCGGCGAGGGGAAAAAAAAAAAAAAAAACGAAAATTCCACTTCCACACTTTCGTCGAAATCGGCGTACAATACAAGAGTCGTGATATCCCACGGTAGACGGTGGAGTGTTCTCGTCGTCAAAAAACCGACAAAAGAAGGAGCGTGCCAAGGATACGCGGTGTTCCCAAGCGGTCACCCATCCAAGTACTGACCGCGCCCAATGCTGCTTAACTTCGGTGATCGGACGAGAACCGGTGCACTCAGCGTGGTATGATCCTTGGCGAAAAACTATCTCCTTCGCTTCTTCAAATGTGTAGATTCACCGGCGAGGGGAAAAGAAAAAAAAAAAAGACGAAAAATCCACTTCCACACTCTCGTCGAAATCGGCGTACAATACAAGAGTCGTGATATCCCACGGTAGACGGTGGAGTGTTCTCGTCGTCAAAAAACCGACAAAAGAAGGAGCGTGCCAAGGATACGCGGTGTTCCCAAGCGGTCACCCATCCAAGTACTGACTGCGCCCAATGCTGCTTAACTTCGGTGATCGGACGAGAACCGGTGCACTCAGCGTGGTATGATCCTTGGCGAAAAACTATCTCCTTCGCTTCTTCAAATGTGTAGATTCACCGGCGAGGGAAAAAAAAAAAAAAGACGAAAATTCCACTTCCACACTCTCGTCGAAATCGGCGTACAATACAAGAGTCGTGATATCCCACGGTAGACGGTGGAGTGTTCTCGTCGTCAAAAAACCGACAAAAGAAGGAGCGTGCCAAGTATACGCGGAGTTCCCAAGCGGTCACCCATCCAAGTACTGACCGCGCCCAATGCTGCTTAACTTCGGTGATCGGACGAGAACCGGTGCACTCAGCGTGGTATGATCCTTGGCGAAAAACTATCTCCTTCGCTTCTTCAAATGTGTAGATTCACCGGCGAGGGGTAAAAAAAAAAGAAAACGAAAAAGAAAACGAAAATTCCACTTCCACACTTTCGTCGAAATCGGCGTACAATACAAGAGTCGTGATATCCCACGGTAGACGGTGGAGTGTTCTCGTCGTCAAAAAACCGACAAAAGAAGGAGCGTGCCAAGGATACGCGGTGTTCCCAAGCGGTCACCCATCCAAGTACTGACCGCGCCCAATGCTGCTTAACTTCGGTGATCGGACGAGAACCGGTGCACTCAGCGTGGTATGATCCTTGGCGAAAAACTATCTCCTACGCTTCTTCAAATGTGTAGATTCACCGGCGAGGGAAAAAAAAAAAAAAAAAAGACGAAAATTCCACTTCCACACTCTCGTCGAAATCGGCGTACAATACAAGAGTCGTGATATCCCACGGTAGACGGTGGCGTGTTCTCGTCGTCAAAAAACCGACAACAGAAGGAGCGTGCCAAGGATACGCGGTGTTCCCAAGCGGTCACCCATCCAAGTACTGACCGCGCCCAATGCTGCTTAACTTCGGTGATCGGACGAGAACCGGTGCACTCAGCGTGGTATGATCCTTGGCGAAAAACCATCTCCTACGCTTCTTCAAATGTGTAGATTCACCGGCGAGGGGGAAAAAAAAAAAAAAAAAAAGACGAAAATTCCACTTCCACACTTTCGTCGAAATCGGCGTACAATACAAGAGTCGTGATATCCCACGGTAGACGGTGGAGTGTTCTCGTCGTCAAAAAACCGACAAAAGAAGGAGCGTGCCAAGGATACGCGGTGTTCCCAAGCGGTCACCCATCCAAGTACTGACCGCGCCCAATGCTGCTTAACTTCGGTGATCGGACGAGAACCGGTGCACTCAGCGTGGTATGATCCTTGGCGAAAAACTATCTCCTTCGCTTCTTCAAATGTGTAGATTCACCGGCGAGGGGGGAAAAAAAAAAAAAATACGAAAATTCCACTTCCACACTTTCGTCGAAATCGGCGTACAATACAAGAGTCGTGATATCCCACGGTAGACGGTGGAGTGTTCTCGTCGTCAAAAAACCGACAAAAGAAGGAGCGTGCCAAGGATACGCGGTGTTCCCAAGCGGGCACCCATCCAAGTACTGACCGCGCCCAATGCTGCTTAACTTCGGTGATCGGACGAGAACCGGTGCACTCAGCGTGGTATGATCCTTGGCGAAAAACTATCTCCTACGCTTCTTCAAATGTGTAGATTCACCGGCGAGGGAAAAAAAAAAAAAAAAAGACGAAAATTCCACTTCCACACTCTCGTCGAAATCGGCGTACAATACAAGAGTCGTGATATCCCACGGTAGACGGTGGCGTGTTCTCGTCGTCAAAAAACCGACAAAAGAAGGAGCGTGCCAAGGATACGCGGTGTTCCCAAGCGGTCACCCATCCAAGTACTGACAGCGCCCAATGCTGCTTAACTTCGGTGATCGGACGAGAACCGGTGCACTCAGCGTGGTATGATCCTTGGCGAAAAACTATCTCCTTCGCTTCTTCAAATGTGTAGATTCACCGGCGAGGGGAAAAAAAAAAAAAAAATACGAAAATTCCACTTCCACACTTTCGTCGAAATCGGCGTACAATACAAGAGTCGTGATATCCCACGGTAGACGGTGGAGTGTTCTCGTCGTCAAAAAACCGACAAAAGAAGGAGCGTGCCAAGGATACGCGGTGTTCCCAAGCGGTCACCCATCCAAGTACTGACCGCGCCCAATGCTGCTTAACTTCGGTGATCGGACGAGAACCGGTGCACTCAGCGTGGTATGATCCTTGGCGAAAAACTATCTCCTTCGCTTCTTCAAATGTGTAGATTCACCGGCGAGGGGAAAAAAAAAAAAATACGAAAAATCCACTTCCACACTCTCGTCGAAATCGGCGTACAATACAAGAGTCGTGATATCCCACGGTAGACGGTGGAGTGTTCTCGTCGTCAAAAAACCGACAAAAGAAGGAGCGTGCCAAGGATACGCGGTGTTCCCAAGCGGTCACCCATCCAAGTACTGACTGCGCCCAATGCTGCTTAACTTCGGTGATCGGACGAGAACCGGTGCACTCAGCGTGGTATGATCCTTGGCGAAAAACTATCTCCTTCGCTTCTTCAAATGTGTAGATTCACCGGCGAGGGGGAAAAAAAAAAAAAGAAAAAGAAAACGAAAATTCCACTTCCACACTTTCGTCGAAATCGGCGTACAATACAAGAGTCGTGATATCCCACGGTAGACGGTGGAGTGTTCTCGTCGTCAAAAAACCGACAAAAGAAGGAGCGTGCCAAGGATACGCGGTGTTCCCAAGCGGTCACCCATCCAAGTACTGACCGCGCCCAATGCTGCTTAACTTCGGTGATCGGACGAGAACCGGTGCACTCAGCGTGGTATGATCTTTGGCGAAAAACTATCTCCTTCGCTTCTTCAAATGTGTAGATTCACCGGCGAGGGAAAAAAAAAAAAAAAAACGAAAATTACACTTCCACACTTTCGTCGAAATCGGCGTACAATACAAGAGTCGTGATATCCCACGGTAGACGGTGGAGTGTTCTCGTCGTCAAAAAACCGACAAAAGAAGGAGTCACCCATCCAAGAACTGACCGCGCCCAATGCTGCTTAACTTCGGTGATCGGACGAGAACCGGTGCACTCAGCGTGGTATGATCCTTGGCGAAAAACCTATCTCCTTCGCTTCTTCAAATGTGTAGATTCACCGGCGAGGGGAAAAAAAAAAAAAAAAAAAAGACGAAAATTCCACTTCCACACTTTCGTCGAAATCGGCGTACAATACAAGAGTCGTGATATCCCACGGTAGACGGTGGAGTGTTCTCGTCGTCAAAAAACCGACAAAAGAAGGAGCGTGCCAAGGATACGCGGTGTTCCCAAGCGGTCACCCATCCAAGTACTGACCGCGCCCAATGCTGCTTAACTTCGGTGATCGGACGAGAACCGGTGCACTCAGCGTGGTATGATCTTTGGCGAAAAACTATCTCCTTCGCTTCTTCAAATGTGTAGATTCACCGGCGAGGGAAAAAAAAAAAAAAAACGAAAATTACACTTCCACACTTTCGTCGAAATCGGCGTACAATACAAGAGTCGTGATATCCCACGGTAGACGGTGGAGTGTTCTCGTCGTCAAAAAACCGACAAAAGAAGGAGCGTGCCAAGGATACGCGGTGTTCCCAAGCGGTCACCCATCCAAGTACTGACCGCGCCCAATGCTGCTTAACTTCGGTGATCGGACGAGAACCGGTGCACTCAGCGTGGTATGATCCTTGGCGAAAAACTATCTCCTACGCTTCTTCAAATGTGTAGATTCACCGGCGAGGGGAAAAAAAAAAAAAATACGAAAATTCCACTTCCACACTTTCGTCGAAATCGGCGTACAATACAAGAGTCGTGATATCCCACGGTAGACGGTGGAGTGTTCTCGTTGTCAAAAAACCGACAAAAGAAGGAGTCACCCATCCAAGTACTGACCGCGCCCAATGCTGCTTAACTTCGGTGTTCGGACGAGAACCGGTGCACTCAGCGTGGTATGATCCTTGGCGAAAAACCTATCTCCTTCGCTTCTTCAAATGTGTAGATTCACCGGCGAGGGGAAAAAAAAAAAAAAAAAAAGACGAAAATTCCACTTCCACACTTTCGTCGAAATCGGCGTACAATACAAGAGTCGTGATATCCCACGGTAGACGGTGGAGTGTTCTCGTCGTCAAAAAACCGACAAAAGAAGGAGCGTGCCAAGGATACGCGGTGTTCCCAAGCGGTCACCCATCCAAGTACTGACTGCGCCCAATGCTGCTTAACTTCGGTGATCGGACGAGAACCGGTGCACTCAGCGTGGTATGATCCTTGGCGAAAAACTATCTCCTTCGCTTCTTCAAATGTGTAGATTCACCGGCGAGGGAAAAAAAAAAAAAAGACGAAAATTCCACTTCCACACTCTCGTCGAAATCGGCGTACAATACAAGAGTCGTGATATCCCACGGTAGACGGTGGAGTGTTCTCGTCGTCAAAAAACCGACAAAAGAAGGAGCGTGCCAAGGATACGCGGTGTTCCCAAGCGGGCACCCATCCAAGTACTGACAGCGCCCAATGCTGCTTAACTTCGGTGATCGGACGAGAACCGGTGCACTCAGCGTGGTATGATCCTTGGCGAAAAACTATCTCCTACGCTTCTTCAAATGTGTAGATTCACCGGCGAGGGAAAAAAAAAAAAAAAAAAAAGACGAAAATTCCACTTCCACACTCTCGTCGAAATCGGCGTACAATACAAGAGTCGTGATATCCCACGGTAGACGGTGGCGTGTTCTCGTCGTCAAAAAACCGACAACAGAAGGAGCGTGCCAAGGATACGCGGTGTTCCCAAGCGGTCACCCATCCAAGTACTGACCGCGCCCAATGCTGCTTAACTTCGGTGATCGGACGAGAACCGGTGCACTCAGCGTGGTATGATCCTTGGCGAAAAACTATCTCCTTCGCTTCTTCAAATGTGTAGATTCACCGGCGAGGGGAAAAAAAAAAAAAAATACGAAAATTCCACTTCCACACTTTCGTCGAAATCGGCGTACAATACAAGAGTCGTGATATCCCACGGTAGACGGTGGAGTGTTCTCGTCGTCAAAAAACCGACAAAAGAAGGAGCGTGCCAAGGATACGCGGTGTTCCCAAGCGGTCACCCATCCAAGTACTGACCGCGCCCAATGCTGCTTAACTTCGGTGATCGGACGAGAACCGGTGCACTCAGCGTGGTATGATCCTTGGCGAAAAACTATCTCCTTCGCTTCTTCAAATGTGTAGATTCACCGGCGAGGGGAAAAAAAAAAAAAAAATACGAAAATTCCACTTCCACACTTTCGTCGAAATCGGCGTACAATACAAGAGTCGTGATATCCCACGGTAGACGGTGGAGTGTTCTCGTCGTCAAAAAACCGACAAAAGAAGGAGCGTGCCAAGGATACGCGGTGTTCCCAAGCGGTCACCCATCCAAGTACTGACCGCGCCCAATGCTGCTTAACTTCGGTGATCGGACGAGAACCGGTGCACTCAGCGTGGTATGATCCTTGGCGAAAAACTATCTCCTTCGCTTCTTCAAATGTGTAGATTCACCGGCGAGGGAAAAAAAAAAAAAAAACGAAAATTACACTTCCACACTTTCGTCGAAATCGGCGTACAATACAAGAGTCGTGATATCCCACGGTAGACGGTGGAGTGTTCTCGTCGTCAAAAAACCGACAAAAGAAGGAGCGTGCCAAGGATACGCGGTGTTCCCAAGCGGTCACCCATCCAAGTACTGACCGCGCCCAATGCTGCTTAACTTCGGTGATCGGACGAGAACCGGTGCACTCAGCGTGGTATGATCCTTGGCGAAAAACTATCTCCTACGCTTCTTCAAATGTGTAGATTCACCGGCGAGGGGAAAAAAAAAAAAATACGAAAATTCCACTTCCACACTTTCGTCGAAATCGGCGTACAATACAAGAGTCGTGATATCCCACGGTAGACGGTGGAGTGTTCTCGTTGTCAAAAAACCGACAAAAGAAGGAGTCACCCATCCAAGTACTGACCGCGCCCAATGCTGCTTAACTTCGGTGATCGGACGAGAACCGGTGCACTCAGCGTGGTATGATCCTTGGCGAAAAACCTATCTCCTTCGCTTCTTCAAATGTGTAGATTCACCGGCGAGGGGAAAAAAAAAAAAAAAAAAAAGACGAAAATTCCACTTCCACACTTTCGTCGAAATCGGCGTACAATACAAGAGTCGTGATATCCCACGGTAGACGGTGGAGTGTTCTCGTCGTCAAAAAACCGACAAAAGAAGGAGCGTGCCAAGGATACGCGGTGTTCCCAAGCGGTCACCCATCCAAGTACTGACCGCGCCCAATGCTGCTTAACTTCGGTGATCGGACGAGAACCGGTGCACTCAGCGTGGTATGATCCTTGGCGAAAAAATATCTCCTTCGCTTCTTCAAATGTGTAGATTCACCGGCGAGGGGAAAAAAAAAAAAAAATACGAAAATTCCACTTCCACACTTTCGTCGAAATCGGCGTACAATACAAGAGTCGTGATATCCCACGGTAGACGGTGGAGTGTTCTCGTCGTCAAAAAACCGTCAAAAGAAGGAGCGTGCCAAGGATACGCGGTGTTCCCAAGCGGTCACCCATCCAAGTACTGACCGCGCCCAATGCTGCTTAACTTCTGTGATCGGACGAGAACCGGTGCACTCAGCGTGGTATGATCCTTGGCGAAAAACTATCTCCTTCGCTTCTTCAAATGTGTAGATTCACCTGCGAGGGAAAAAAAAAAAAAATACGAAAATTCCACTTCCACACTCTCGTCGAAATCGGCGTACAATACAAGAGTCGTGATATCCCACGGTAGACGGTGGAGTGTTCTCGTCGTCAAAAAACCGACAAAAGAAGGAGCGTGCCAAGGATACGCGGTGTTCCCAAGCGGTCACCCATCCAAGTACTGACTGCGCCCAATGCTGCTTAACTTCGGTGATCGGACGAGAACCGGTGCACTCAGCGTGGTATGATCCTTGGCGAAAAACTATCTCCTTCGCTTCTTCAAATGTGTAGATTCACCGGCGAGGGAAAAAAACAAATACGAAAATTCCACTTCCACACTTTCGTCGAAATCGGCGTACAATACAAGAGTCGTGATATCCCACGGTAGACGGTGGAGTGTTCTCGTCGTCAAAAAACCGACAAAAGAAGGAGCGTGCCAAGGATACGCGGTGTTCCCAAGCGGTCACCCATCCAAGTACTGACTGCGCCCAATGCTGCTTAACTTCGGTGATCGGACGAGAACCGGTGCACTCAGCGTGGTATGATCGTTGGCGAAAAACTATCTCCTTCGCTTCTTCAAATGTGTAGATTCACCGGCGAGGGGAAAAAAAAAAATACGAAAATTCCACTTCCACACTTTCGTCGAAATCGGCGTACAATACAAGAGTCGTGATATCCCACGGTAGACGGTGGAGTGTTCTCGTCGTCAAAAAACCGACAAAAGAAGGAGCGTGCCAAGGATACGCGGTGTTGCCAAGCGGTCACCCATCCAAGTACTGACCGCGCCCAATGCTGCTTAACTTCGGTGATCGGACGAGAACCGGTGCACTCAGCGTGGTATGATCCTTGGCGAAAAACTATCTCCTTCGCTTCTTCAAATGTGTAGATTCACCGGCGAGGGGGAAAAAAAAAAAAAAGACGGAAATTCCACTTCCACACTTTCGTCGAAATCGGCGTACAATACAAGAGTCGTGATATCCCACGGTAGACGGTGGAGTGTTCTCGTCGCCAAAAAACCGACAAAAGAAGGAGCGTGCCAAGGATACGCGGTGTTCCCAAGCGGTCACCCATCCAAGTACTGACCGCGCCCAATGCTGCTTAACTTCGGTGATCGGACGAGAACCGGTGCACTCGGCGTGGTATGATCCTTGGCGAAAAACTATCTCCTTCGCTTCTTCAAATGTGTAGATTCACCGGCGAGGGGGAAAAAAAAAAAAAAGACGGAAATTCCACTTCCACACTTTCGTCGAAATCGGCGTACAATACAAGAGTCGTGATATCCCACGGTAGACGGTGGAGTGTTCTCGTCGTCAAAAAACCGACAAAAGAAGGAGCGTGCCAAGGATACGCGGTGTTCCCAAGCGGTCACCCATCCAAGTACTGACCGCGCCCAATGCTGCTTAACTTCGGTGATCGGACGAGAACCGGTGCACTCGGCGTGGTATGATCCTTGGCGAAAAACTATCTCCTTCGCTTCTTCAAATGCGTAGATTCACCGGCGAGGGGGAAAAAAAAAAAAAAGACGGAAATTCCACTTCCACACTTTCGTCGAAATCGGCGTACAATACAAGAGTCGTGATATCCCACGGTAGACGGTGGAGTGTTCTCGTCGTCAAAAAACCGACAAAAGAAGGAGCGTGCCAAGGATACGCGGTGTTCCCAAGCGGTCACCAATCCAAGTACTGACCGCGCCCAATGCTGCTTAACTTCGGTGATCGGACGAGAACCGGTGCAGTCAGCGTGGTATTTTTTTTTAACGATTAAACATTGTTTATTAACTTGGTTGTACAATATTCGTTGAACATTATTCCTTACATGTAATTATTAGATTCCTGCCCTGGGGCCTTACTCTAGTAACATATTTTTAACTTTTCAGGGGGGTGAGGGTGATGTGGTGAGGGCATTAGTTTTTCTGTAAAGGAAAATTAGTTATAAAAACCTTGATGCATGGTGGTTTTATCTATACTTATCTCCACGTGGGGGGGGGGGGGTTTAGTGTGTTGTTGGGGGGGGGGCTCTTAATATTATGTTAGTGGTGTTAGTGTTTTATTTACAATATGTACATTGCTTACATTTACATGTCTTACTTAAATTATATGATTATTATATGAAATTAAATTATATGAAATTGTATGATTTCGGGGTTGTTATATGTAGGTAGACGATCGGCGGATCGGTTGGCTACCGAAGGCATGAGTGGACGCTTAGGTACGACTACCCCATTTACTTTTATTGCGTGTATGTACACCCTGGAGGAGGGGGTTGGGGTAGTTGTCTAACTTACTGTTGAAATTTTTTGTGGTTGTGTCGATGTACTCGTGTAGTAGGGGGATTTTATTGTTCGTGTGGATCGTTGTTATTCGTGTGTCCCTGGGAATGTTTCCGGATATTCTTAGTACTTTATTTTGCGTGACTTGCAGTTTCTGTGTGAGTGAGTGCGATGCCGTGTGCCAGATAGGGCAGGCATATGTGATCGAGGGTCTGATGTAAGCTTTGTAAATTAGCAGTTTGAGTTTTTGGCTTAGAGTTGGTGATCTTAATAGGTTGTAAAATCTTCCTGTTTTCATAAGTGCGCATTTGTTTGCGTGTGTGATGTGGTCTTTCCAAGTTAGCCTGCTGTCTATGTATACCCCTAGGTATTTTATAGCTTTGTTAATAGGTATGGATGTGTTCCCGATCTTAATCTGTTTGGGTGTTTTTATTTTTCGTGTGATTAGGGTGATTTCAGTTTTGTTAGCGTTTATTTTCAGCTTCCATTTCTCTAACTTTGCAATGATTAGGTGTGCTGCATTTTGCACTCTTTTGATAACTTTGGTGGTGGAGGAGCTCGATGTGTAGATCGCGAGGTCGTCGGCAAAGCCTGCGATGTGCACTAGGGGGGGTAGGTTGCTGAAAATATGCGCTATGAAGATGTTGAAGAGGATCGGGGAGAGGACTGACCCTTGTGGGACGCCAGCTACTACCTGCTCGGTGATGGAAGTGCTGTTGCCTACTTGGACTTGTATTTTTCGATCTGTTAGGTATGAATGAATTAATTTGCAATAGGTGTTGGGTATTTTGTTAGATAACATCTGGAGTATAAGCCCGTCTATCCATACTGAATCGAAAGCTTTCTCGGTGTCTAGTAAGAGGAGAGCTGTAGTTCTTTTGTGTAACATTTGGTTTTTAATGTCATTCGTGACTCTGGCAAGCTGGTGAGTAGTGGAATGTTTGCTGCGGAACACGAACTGTGTTGCGGGAATTATGTGGAGGTCATGCAATGTTTTGCTGAGTCTATTTAAGATAATTTTTTCCGTAATTTTTGAGAGTATTGGTAGGAGGCTAATGGGTCTGTAGCTGGCTGGTGCAGACGGGATTTTGTTTGGTTTGAGGATTGGGATGACTTTTGCACATTTCCAGGTCGATGGGAAGTGTTGGTGGTGGAGGATGGCGTTGATTGTGTAGTGGAGTCTTACTATGGCTTTTTTTGGTAGGTTTTTGACGACTATGTTTGGAATGTTGTCGATGCCTGATGCTTTGTTGTTTTTGAGTTTGAGTATTAATGCCATTAGCTCTCTTGGAGTGGTTTGTTTAATCTGTGTCTCTGTGTTGGGCAAATGCTTTGTTGCCCCTCCTTGCTGCCTGCTTGTGTGTGTCCGCGTAATTTTGTGCAAGTAGGTTGGCTTTTTCTTGGTCTGAGTGGGCTGTTGTGTTTTTTAGTGTTGATACGGTATTGTTTCTGCTTAGGTTAAAAAATTTTGTAATTTTCCAGAGGGAATTGATATTATTGTTTGCTTTTGTTAGTTTGTCGTCCCATGTTTGGTTTCTCCAGCAGAGTAGCTCGCTTTTGACGGATTTTGTGAGTTTGTTGTATGTTTGTTTGAGAGGTTTAGATCTGTGAAGCTGCCATTGTGATCTGATTTTATTTTTTTCGTTAATTAGTTGGATGAGGTGCGGTGGTAGTGTTGGTAGTGGGGATGCTGGAGGGGATAGCGGGGTGGCGTTTGCGGCTGCTTCCGTGATGATTCTAGTGAATTTAACAATTTCTGTCTCTATGTCATCTGTGGTGTTGATTGCTGGTTTTGCTGTCTCTAAATTATTATTGATTTTCTGTCTGAAACCCCCCCAGTCGGTTTTTGCGTAATTAGGTTTAAGTGTTTTGGGATTGTGGATGGTCAAGTTTGGGGTGATTGTAAATAGTACGGGTACGTGATCCGAGGATCCTGCGTTAATTGTCCTCGGGTCATGCACTATACCTGCCCTGTTGGTTAGGATGAAGTCTATGATACTGTGGGTGCGGTTGGGTACGAGGGGTGTGAAGGTGGGGTCAAGTGGTGCGATTATTTTTATGTTCGTGTTCGTGACTAGTTCGTGTACAACTGTGCCGTTCTTGTTTTTTTTGGTGCAATTCCATAGTTGGTGTCTGGCGTTAAAGTCCCCGCCTACTATGATGTCTCCATTGTGGTGGAAGATTTGTTTGATCGTGTTTGTGGCCAGGGTGTTTTTCGGTGGGTTGTAGAATGCTACTATTGTTAGTTGTTTGTTGTTTATTCTAAGCTTGATGGCTATTGTTTCGATGTGTTCGTCAGGAGATGGTATTGAGGTTGGTTCGTGCGGTATGTGTTGTTTAATTAGAATGGCGACGCCCCCTCCTTTGGTCAGTCTGTCTTTACGATGCAGTGTGTAGCCAGGTACTTTAACCGTGGTTTTCGGGGAGAGGTGGGTCTCGTTAAGGAGGGCTATATCGATGTCGTTGTGTTTTAATATGTGTTGGAGTTCTATTACTTGATTTCTTAATCCGCGGGTGTTGTATGTCATTAGGTTGAGGTGATTCTTTGAATTTACGGACATTTTTGATCGAACAGGTGCGCGTATTTCATGAGGGTTCTTACCGTATCAATTCCTGAGGTAGCCGTCCTGAGTTCTGAGATCATTTTGCGGATCTCCTCGATGAGTTCGAATATTCTAAGGTCTTCAAGTTCTTGGTAGAGCGAGCCTAATCCGCTCATGAAATTATTGGGGTGAAGGGGGGGTTTGTGGCTGTCGACACGTGCGGCCCTGATGGTGGAGGCAGGGGCATCCCTCGTGGGTTGGAAAGGTCCTGGTGCGCGAGCGCGTTGGGTGCTGGCTGCTTCTGCATATGACAATCCGGGTGTAATATGCCTGGCTTCTTGGGTCCTTCGGTTGTAGGGGGCATTCGGTGGTGGCACGGGTTGCGTTTTCTTCGCAATGTATGCGAGCCTGGCGCTACAATGCCTGTAGCTAGAGGCATGTTGGAGGCCGCAATTTGCGCATTTGAGCTCGTTGGATGCCCTGTTGCAGTCCTTGCTGCTGTGATCCTTACCGCACCTCACGCATCTCCTTTTTAGGTTGCAGTGGCTGCTTCCATGACCAAAGTGTTGGCAGCGGTAGCATTGGCTAGTTGCGTTATGCGAAATGAATTTTTCCACTGTTATTTTATGGTAGTGGATGGCCTTTACCTGCTTGAGTTCGGCCAGTGTTGTCTTCGGATCCGTAGATACGACAAACACTGGCAGTAGCTTTTTATTACCATCCGATTCTTTACGGGCCATCTGGTATACCTCATGTATACCTGTGGCCTGGTTTGAGAGGTCCTCTTTGACTTCTTCTGGGGTGAAAGTGGCTGGCAGTCCGTGGATGACAACCTTTCTTTTTCTTTCGTCCTTGTAGGCGAATATGTGGAATTCTGTGTTTTGCTCTCTTAGCATTCCTGTAATCTTCGCGTGGTCTTCCTTGCTCTTGGGGTGGATTTGCGTTGTTCGGCCGGTGTATCTGATGTGAAATCTATTTGTAATTTTATTGATTTCGTGCGTGAAGTTTCTGGAGTTGGCCGGGGTTCCGTTTACAACTATTGGTGGGATTTTCAGTTGTTTCGCCGTTTGTGGTGCTTGCTCGGGGGCGTTCTGCAGCAGCTCGAAGGAATTCCTTGTGGGGATGCTTGGGTCATGGTCCATTTCGGCGCTGTTTGAGTCCTTTGATGAGGATGGCTTCATGTGTGTGGTGGTTTTTGGTGCCTTTTTGTCGTCATTTATGCTAGTGCTCAATAGAATGTCTTTTAGTGTAGCCGGCGTAATGACGTGGACTTTCCTATTCTGCGTGGCTCTCTGCTTCTTCATAACTTTACTGGGTTGGGGGGGAGGCCCCTCATTCTCCGAAGGTCTTTTTGACGGCGTTGGCGGTTCCGTCTTGATGCGCGACGTTTGATTTGCTCAGCTGGTTGAATGAGCCGGTTCCTTGGGAATGTTCACAGCACGTTTTGTCACTTTCGCTATCCACTTTTCACTATTACCTTCACTTTGCTCGGTTGTGCCCAGTGCGGTCCTCGGGGTGCTTACCCTTCGGCGGTCGGTTTGGGACTGCAGCGTGGTATGATCCTTGGCGAAAAACTATCTCCTTCGCTTCTTCAAATGTGTAGATTCACCGGCGAGGGGAAAACAAAAAAAGAAAAAGAAAACGAAAATTCCACTTCCACACTTTCGTCGAAATCGGCGTACAATACAAGAGTCGTGATATCCCACGGTAGATGGTGGAGTGTTCTCGTCGTCAAAAAACCGACAAAAGAAGGAGCGTGCCAAGGATACGCGGTGTTCCCAAGCGGTCACCCATCCAAGTACTGACAGCGGCCAATGCTGCTTAACTTCGGTGATCGGACGAGAACCGGTGCACTCAGCGTGGTATGATCCTTGGCGAAAAAACTATCTCCTTCGCTTCTTCAAATGTGTAGATTCACCGGCGAGGGAAAAAAGAAAAAGAAAACGAAAATTCCACTTCAACCCTTACGTCGAAATCGGCGTACAATACAAGAGTCGTGATATCCCACGGTAGACGGTGGAGTGTTCTCGTCGTCAAAAAACCGACAAAAGAAGGAGCGTGCCAAGGATACGCGGTGTTCCCAAGCGGTCACCCATCCAAGTACTGACCGCGCCCAATGCTGCTTAACTTCGGTGATCGGACGAGAACCGGTGCACTCAGCGTGGTATGATCCTTGGCGAAAAACCTATCTCCTTCGCTTCTTCAAATGTGTAGATTCACCGGCGAGGGAAAAAAAAAAAAAAAGACGAAAAAACCACTTCCACACTTTCGTCGAAATCGGCGTACAATACAAGAGTCGTGATATCCCACGGTAGACGGTGAAGTGTTCTCGTCGTCAAAAAACCGACAAAAGAAGGAGCGTGCCAAGGATACGCGGTGTTCCCAAGCGGTCACCCATCCAAGTACTGACCGCGCCCAATGCTGCTTAACTTCGGTGATCGGACGAGAACCGGTGCTTTTTTTTTTAGTTTAAAAATTGTTTATTTACAAGCATACAAAAATATTCTTACATCTGAAATAAATAACAGATTTGTTACAATACTTATTCTAGTCGCAATGGGTAATCGTCATTACCTTCTCAGCGCATTAATTCTATTTATCACAATATTCGCAGCTGTCGCTATAATCTCGTGTTTTGATTATTATTACAATATTGCTATTTTATATTACAGGAAAAACAATCGTCTTCGAAATGCCAAATTAAAACCTGTCTTTAGTCTCTTGATTCGAGAGCGAGCTCTCAGCTATGGCTCTAATATGAGCTATATCTACTTATTCTATTTTACTATTTAACTGGTTGTATAACTAGTGACTAATAAACTAATAGCTGACTAAACTGACTACTAAGTTGATCTTAATTGATCTACTCTTTTTAATACTGATACTCTTGAGTTTTTCTGTGACGTTAATTAATTTAAATTTAGCTTTAAATTTTACTGATTAGGGATAGGTTGTGCTCCCCCCTCCCATGCCCCAGTATTCGCATATATTTATTCAATTTTTACATCTTTTAGAGAAAGTAGATTTAAATTTAAATCTAGACCTTATCTAATACAATGTACGATTCGAATGTTCTTAACGCTGTTTGTCACTTAAGTATTACAATACATTTTTCTTGTGTTTCGGGGATTACATTTTTAAATCCGTTCTTTCGAATTAAGCCGTTGGCTACATACTTAGAAACTAATGATTGCGTTATTCTATCCTAATTTATACATATGTTTACTAACTATTTACAGCTTAAATACTATGCCTTATCCTAATAGAATTTTGTACTCAATGAACAACGACAATAAAAAAAGGATAAAGTACGAAACTAAAGTAAGGAACTAAAAATAGATTGAGCTCTTTATGAAAAACTATTTTGCTTCGAGCTCTCATTTCTGACTCCTCTTCGTGGTTATTTAATTTACATGATAATATTTCTTTTATCATCTCCTATCCGTTACAATTTAACTCGGCGGTTACTCGCTAATACTGCGCACAATATTATTTCCGAGAATTTGCAGTCTTCTTCTTCTCTATTTGTATAAATATTGACTCTGCACGTACTCGTTTAATATTTATTATACTCTATAGAGCGGTAACAAAAATAGCTTATGGTAATCTCGAGTTTAAATTTAAGTTCTGGTCCTTTTTGGTTGTTTAAATAAGTGACCAGTAGTTGTTTCACCCGATCACGAGCCTCATAGTTAATTTCTTTTTCTTGAGTCTACCGAGTTTATTTGACCGGTGTGATTCGAAAAGGAAATAGAAAAACTAGCGAGGTCCAATAACATGACAATGATTGTTTTCGTCTAGACCGTGGGAGACCAGAGATCGGCACGTCTGACCGGTACATATTACCGTTTGAAGACGTTCGAATTCGCGAATAGTAAACGGATATGAGAGAGAGTGAGAAAGAACTAATAGTTTGACGAAAGCGCCGCATAACGAGGAATTACTCGTTCGCGCTTGCCGACGACGGTGTAACGTCGCCGACAGTCAGTTCAATTTCGACAGTCCTCAGCAACAGTTCGCACGGAGCGCATCGATTGTCGATCGTGCTCCCGTTATAACGAACACAGCTTTCAGCTCAGCACCAGCAATTGTGAAACTGAATCGAGAATAGCACACGACAATTCGTGTTGACTCTTCAGCACAATAGCTGCGCCTTTTAGTAATTTAGCGGTCTTTACCCTGCGTTAGTACTGGGGCGAAAATCGGTGGGTTCACCTAGTTTTCGCCAACCATTGTTATTCGACGTGGGAGCGTCAGGAGTCCACTCCTTGGATGACCACTGGTCGGCGGAGCACTACGTTAGTTGGCGCGCTATTCTAACTTAAGACCCGCTACTCGTTCTCTACCGGGAATCGCCTTGGTGACGTTTAGAGAAACCAAAGAGCGACCGGAGAGTTTCGATACCGCTGTGTCCAGGCTTCCTTCACGACGCGGCGTGTTGAAGAAGACGGGTTAGAAATAGCGTTGGTCCACTCTTACTCCACGCCAAAGCGTGTTGAGAAAGAAACGGTTAGATCAGCCTCCGTTCTCAGCCACCGGGACTAGTTACTAGTAACCGTGGATCTCCCCGCTCACGGAATCCATACAGGAGATTTACAACCTCCGCCTTGGTTTTCCGTTCGAGGCAATACGACTGTGCGGTCGTTGCACTAAAGATTTCATTGCGTAAATCTAGCCGACCGCCACGATTGTGTTCCTGAAAAAGACGGAACAGATCGGCCAAAACAGTCGACGCGTGGCTTACCGTATTTAAAAGCCACGCATCAGTACACGCATTAGCACACACAGCACGGTTACCGTTGCTGTTTAAGTGTGCGCGTCATAACATTCCCGAGACAGAACGTTAATACGATTATCGTATTGTAGGTGATTACACCCGTTCGTTCTTTTTCTGTTGCTCCAGAGTTATAACCTAGGATAACCAGGCCCGCCGACAGCCAGGCTACCGAGAAGTAGAATTCTTACAATCGGCTAAACATACTTTGTATTAGACAGAGCAAAAGGGTCTGTAATAAACGACTGTCCTTTTCAGGACAGTCAAAGGGAATCAAAGGCATATTGGTTTGGAGTTACCTTTACCCACTCTCCCTCGTCCGGACCGGAGGAGGAAGCTTCACTTCCTCCAATATCGGTTATAGTTGGCCGATAATTTAAAACAAATTTCAACATTGGTCCTTGTCTCTTTTATTTAGTGTTAATGCTTCGGCGAGCATCCAAGAAGCTTTGTAGGAGAATAGCCCGAGATCGTACTTTCTGTTATTTAAAAAATACGTCGGACATCCACGGTGTCTTACCTCTTTTCTGAATTAATTTCGGATTTTTATCAATTTCTGGTAACGCCGTGTCGAATATTATTTGCTTCTCTATCAGACGTCTATCTTTAGGATCAAAGGAAATGCTCATTTGGTATTTTCTTCTTTTAACGTGATAAATCAACGGAATATTTTCCTCGTTCTGGATGTATCCATTTTTGTCCAGATACATGAAGGCTTCTGGAGGCATGTACCCAGTCTTTCTAGTCAGCTCGAGATAGCTTGCCGGCTGTGATAGCTTCTCTTTCACTATGGGGTTTGTGACCCTCTCTATTATGTTAATAAAATAGTTTCTTGCTAATTTGAGCAGAAATATGTCAATCCTAGAAGTTTTTATTCTATTGTATAGTTCTTTATTTTTTATTAGTTTGTAGCTTGTACCGTCACTGCTGGGGATGCGGCCATACAGGTTTGTTACAGATCTTAGTATTTTCCTTTCGAATACTCTGATCTGTTCCATTTTCTGCGGGCCAATGTTGAACCAAATTGGAAAAGCGTATGAAAGCACTGGTCTGATGTATAATTTGTAAATTAATAATTTTATATCTTTAATTATAAAGTTTGAATAGAGGAATTTAGACAGCTTCTTTCTGGCTTTTTCGGCTTGATTTAGTATATTTGTTATGTGTTGGTTATAATTAAATTTTTCGTCTATGGTGACCCCTAGGTATTTTACCTGCTTTCTGTGTGGGATTTCCCTATTCTTTTCTACCGGATCATATAATCTGAATGCTTTCCAGTGCTTTCTCACGCTTTTGCTCTGGTCCTGCATCAATCCCCTGATGAGTATGGTTTCGCATTTATTAAAGTTTATTTTCAGCTTCCAGCTACTGCAAAAGAATTGTATTTTGTTTAAGAGATTTTGTAGCTTTTCTTGTAGGATTTTCACATTTCTGCTCGCATAATATATTGTTAGATCATCGGCAAACGCTATCGCTTTGCATTCTTGTACAGTATTTAAATTAAATAACTTTAGTATATTGGAAAAATATATGCTGAATAGAAGTGGGGAGTTTATAGCCCCTTGTTGTAAGCCGTTCTATATAGGGAACGATTTGTCCGTTGATTTATTTCCTAAAACTAACCTGAAGCTTCTGCCTCTAATCATATTGTTTATTAGGGCTATGAGGTGCTGAGGGAATTTTCTTTTAATTAGCCTGAATATGAGGCCGTCTGTCCAAACCGTATCAAAGGCCTTTTCCATGTCAATCAGACATGCCGATGGCCATGTCCTTGTTTAATGCCCAGGCTATATCGGAGGTAAGTATATTTATAGCATGGGTTGTCGAGTGCGCTTTCCTAAATCCGAATTGTTGGTTCGGGAGTAACTCTTTCTGCTCAACTATCTCTAATATTCTCTCATTTATTATTGTTTCTAATAATTTTCCTAGATTTGATAGTAGGCTTATAGGCCTGTAGTTTGTGGGAACTGATAGATCTTTATCTCTCTTTGGCAAGGGTATAACTTTTGCAATTTTCCACTTATTCGGGAAATACGACCAGTTTAAGCAGTTGTTGAAAAGTATCGTTAGGTAGAGTATAACTTTGTTTGGTAGATGTTTTAATGTGAAGTTTGCTATTTTGTCAAATCCTGACGATTTCTTGTTGTTTAGTGTTTTAAGTACTATTTTTAGTTCCCGCGGATTTATGAAATAGTTTGCCAATTCTGTTTGCGGATTTGAGGCTTTGTTGTCTTTGCAGAACTTTGTTAATCGAACATTTTGATGTTTTTAGATAAAATCGGCTACCGTATTTGTTACCTTGAGTTCAAATTTGTTATTGCTTGTTGACGATGCGTGGAAATTCTGTGTATGCACTTTTTGAAAGCCTGAACCTAGCAGCTGCAGTTTGTCATTAATGGATTCACAATAGTAAAAGTTATCATCCTGCTTTAAATTTTCGAATTTAATGTTTGTGTCTGTGTAATCTTGTTTGTTTGTTTTAGGGATTTTCAGTGTTTGTATGTCGTTCGTGTCGTCTTTTCTTTTTATTTTGTTTATTAGTTTGTACATTACCGTCGGATCTTTAACGTTTATATTTTTTAATTTATTTTGCCAGAAGACTGTCGAGTTCCTTGTATATAGTAGTTTTAAATTGTAATTTATATTGCCTATTAGTCTTTTGAATATTGAGATTTGATGTTTAATTCTATCATTTGGTGTGGGGTTATATCTGTAAAGTTTAAGTGACGCGGTTAATAATTTACTTTTTGCGGCTTTTAGTTTTTCTATTTTTTTGTCTCTAAATTGATCTACGTAGTTTACTTTATTGGCTACTGGAGTTGATTCTTCTAATGCTCTACTGATTTTAAATTCTATCTGGTCTATATTCGAGTTTATTTCGTCAATCGTCAGATTTTCGTCTGTCGGTAGTTGTATTTGCTTGTCGCCTTGTAATTTCTTTTTGAAACTCGTCCAGTCGGTTCTGTGAATTTGTAATGCTGTCGTTTTGTTTTGCCTTTCCAATATTTTCATGCTACAGTTGTTGAGTGTTAATTTTGTTTGAATTGCCCAGTGGTCGCTGTCGTACGGTAGTAGTTGTAAGAATTCTGTCCTGTTACCTGTTAGATCGTTTAATTTCAGTCTATTGTCATATATTGCTAGGTCAACCGTTGTACTTGCTAATGGTCGCGAGTGAAGATTAGGGTATGCTATCTTTGCTCTAACCGGTAATTCGTTTTCTTGGATCCATTTATGGAGGCCGGCCCCTGAATTGTTTATTATCTTGTTGTTCCAGGCTATATGCCTAGCATTTAGATCTCCTACTAAATAAAAATAATTATTTTTCTTTTTAAGTTTACAGTTTAACGCTATTAGATCTAGTTGGTTCATCAGGTCCTTGCTTTTAGGTTTTACGCTGTACAATGCTGCTACTATTAAGTTTTTGTTTGCATCTATTTCTAAGTTTATTATTGTTGCTTCCAATGTTTTCCTATCTAGGAAACCGCACTCGACTTTTTCGAAAGGAATACCTCTTTTTACTATTATGGCTGTACCTCCTCCCAGCTTGGCATTGGGCCTGTCGTCCCTCAGCACCTCGTAGTCCCTGAGTGAAAAATTATGTTTCGGGTTAAGTTTTGTTTCTGATAAACATAAAATGTCAGGTTTATATTTATTCAGAAAATCTGTGAGGCACGCTCTTCTTTGCAAGCTAACTACTGAATTTACATTTAAAGCTATGATATTAAGATTGTTTCTAATTTTACCGTTGTTCATCTTCTTTGAACTGTGTGACGTCTGACAGAGTGAATTGACATTGATTGCCATTTAGCTAGTTCTATCTAACTCAATTTTATTCAGTACTAGATTTAGCATTTTGCATTGCAGTTCAAGATTTCTGTTTACACTTGCCATGCAAGCTTCAATTTTGCTCGTTAAATTATTAAGCGAGTTTAGAATTGTTCTCTCTATACTTGGTTTCAATTTGAATGAATCATTTTCAGCTAGTTTCGAAATTTCGTTCTCAAGGTCCTTGTCCTTGGTTTGGTTTATTTTTGTTATCGAACTGTAGCTAAATGGGAAATTGTTTGTTGCATTTTGCGTCCTTGATTTTGAAGTTGTTGTGATATTATTTCTTATTTTAGTCTCTTGGACGGGTACTTTACCTATTGCGCTTTGTGCCCTCTGGGCTAATCTCTTTTTATATAGGCAGCCATTGTAAGAGGCTGGATGACCGTATTCCTTGCAGTTTACGCAAAATAAAGTATCGCGTGGCGTTGAGTCCTTGATTTTACATTCACCTCTTGGATGCTCCCCTCCGCATTTAACACATCTTCTGTCCAAGTTGCAGTTGCTCGATGAGTGACCTACTCTTTGGCAGTTTGTGCATTGGATTATTGTTTTTGGTTTTAGCTTCTCCCACCTAACCTTCTGATAATCAATTATCCTTATATTTCTTAGAAGACTTGTTTCCGATTCTGGGGTAAATTGCACCATTAGAATTGGTAATGGTTTGTTTTCAGCTCTTGAGCGTTGAGTTTCGAAATTTGAAATCTTAACCGCTTTTACTCTGTTAAAAGTTATTTCTGATAACTCTTCAGTTATCGAGTCTCTACACGTGTTTGGATCAATTCCTTTTAGTAAGTACGTTTGAAGTTTTAATTCCTTCGGTGTAAAAGAGTAGAATTTGATCCCTCTTTGCACTAGTACGTCTTTAATTTTTGTATAATCACTCAAGCTCAAGAGCTGTAAACTGTGGACGGATTCGTTAATTCTCTTGGTTTGGAATTTGTTTCCTGCTGTGAACGACTTAACTAATTCTAATATACGCATTACCGGATAGTTATAAATGTACATTGGTGGGGGGGTACTTCTCTTCGGTTTACCTTTCCAGTTTTCGGTGTTTTCTTGATCTTGTTCGGGGTAGACCTTTTCTCCTGATATTATTTGCCTGCTTTCAGTGGGATTTATTCTCTTTGCCCTAGGTGGACTTCTCTGGATCGCTGGTGATTCCTCCCTCATGACTGTCTCCTCGACCACGTGGGCGGTTTGGAGGTTAGGGCCCCTTTCTTCGTCCTCCAAAAGTTCGAATCGATTTCTTAGGGGTATATCTGGGACCCCTATTTGGTTTACGTTTTTGTCTCCCTGGATCTGCTGTTCGTTTTTTTGTGCTTTAATTTTGTCGATTAATAACTTTCTTTCTGATTCGACTTCTTGCAATCGAATTTCTAAACCCGTTATGGCGTCACCTTTCTCGATCGCCACGTGCTCGCTACTTTCTATTTCCATTGTAGCTTTCTTCGGAACGTTATTTTTTGATTTTTTTCTCTCCGTCCTTAAATTTGGCAACGGATTTAATCTCTTGCTTTTTATTTTTAGATTAAAGCTTCTTGGCGAGTCCATTTCTATACGTTTCTCGCCGTGCTCGGGAAGCGTGTATGGCGAGTCTCTTAACCTCACTTGTCCGATTATCTTCCTTTTTTCATTTTTAGGCTGCTCTTCCTGAGAGCCCCTTTGGTTTTCCTGAATACACTCAGTTTCTCGCTCGTCTGGATCTCTTTGAGTTTCCTCAGTTTGATTTTCCTCGCGAGGCGAGGACATGAGCTTCCTCTATCTCCTTCTCTCTCTTTCTCCTACTCTTTGTTCTCTCTCACAGTGG
Source organism: Nysson spinosus (assembly GCA_910591585.2). NCBI lineage: Eukaryota > Metazoa > Arthropoda > Insecta > Hymenoptera > Crabronidae > Nysson > Nysson spinosus. The sequence continues at coordinate 213,309 of OU342853.1, read as the reverse complement.
TTTAAGCGCGCTCTGTATATACGTCTGCTCGCTTCAACTGTCGGCGTCCGACTGACGAGAACCGGTGCACTCAGCGTGGTATGATCCTTGGCGAAAAACTATCTCCTTCGCTTCTTCAAATGTGTAGATTCACCGGCGAGTGGGAAAAAAAAAAGAAAAAGAAAACGAAAATTCCACTTCCACACTTTCGTCGAAATCGGCGTACAATACAAGAGTCGTGATATCCCACGGTAGACGGTGGAGTGTTCTCGTCGTCAAAAAACCGACAAAAGAAGGAGCGTGCCAAGGATACGCGGTGTTCCCAAGCGGTCACCAATCCAAGTACTGACCGCGCCCAATGCTGCTTAACTTCGGTGATCGGACGAGAACCGGTGCAGTCAGCGTGGTATTTTTTTTTAACGATTAAACATTGTTTATTAACTTGGTTGTACAATATTCGTTGAACATTATTCCTTACATGTAATTATTAGATTCCTGCCCTGGGGCCTTACTCTAGTAACATATTTTTAACTTTTCAGGGGGGTGAGGGTGATGTGGTGAGGGCATTAGTTTTTCTGTAAAGGAAAATTAGTTATAAAAACCTTGATGCATGGTGGTTTTATCTATACTTATCTCCACGTGGGGGGGGGGGTTTAGTGTGTTATTGGGGGGGGGGCTCTTAATATTATGTTAGTGGTGTTAGTGTTTTATTTACAATATGTACATTGCTTACATTTACATGTCTTACTTAAATTATATGATTATTATATGAAATTAAATTATATGAAATTGTATGATTTCGGGGTTGTTATATGTAGGTAGACGATCGGCGGATCGGTTGGCTACCGAAGGCATGAGTGGACGCTTAGGTACGGCTACCCCATTTACTTTTATTGCGTGTATGTACACCCTGGAGGAGGGGGTTGGGGTAGTTGTCTAACTTACTGTTGAAATTTTTTGTGGTTGTGTCGATGTACTCGTGTAGTAGGGGGATTTTATTGTTCGTGTGGTTCGTTGTTATTCGTGTGTCCCTGGGAATGTTTCCGGATATTCTTAGTACTTTATTTTGCGTGACTTGCAGTTTCTGTGTGAGTGAGTGCGATGCCGTGTGCCAGATAGGGCAGGCATATGTGATCGAGGGTCTGATGTAAGCTTTGTAAATTAGCAGTTTGAGTTTTTGGCTTAGAGTTGGTGATCTTAATAGGTTGTAAAATCTTCCTGTTTTCATAAGTGCGCATTTGTTTGCGTGTGTGATGTGGTCTTTCCAAGTTAGCCTGCTGTCTATGTATACCCCTAGGTATTTTATAGCTTTGTTAATAGGTATGGATGTGTTCCCGATCTTAATCTGTTTGGGTGTTTTTATTTTTCGTGTTATTAGGGTGATTTCAGTTTTGTTAGCGTTTATTTTCAGCTTCCATTTCTCTAACTTTGCAATGATTAGGTGTGCTGCATTTTGCACTCTTTTGATAACTTTGGTGGTGGAGGAGCTCGATGTGTAGATCGCGAGGTCGTCGGCAAAGCCTGCGATGTGCACTAGGGGGGGTAGGTTGCTGAAAATATGCGCTATGAAGATGTTGAAGAGGATCGGGGAGAGGACTGACCCTTGTGGGACGCCAGCTACTACCTGCTCGGTGATGGAAGTGCTGTTGCCTACTTGGACTTGTATTTTTCGATCTGTTAGGTATGAATGAATTAATTTGCAATAGGTGTTGGGTATTTTGTTAGATAACATCTGGAGTATAAGCCCGTCTATCCATACTGAATCGAAAGCTTTCTCGGTGTCTAGTAAGAGGAGAGCTGTAGTTCTTTTGTGTAACATTTGGTTTTTAATGTCATTCGTGACTCTGGCAAGCTGGTGAGTAGTGGAATGTTTGCTGCGGAACACGAACTGTGTTGCGGGAATTATGTGGAGGTCATGCAATGTTTTGCTGAGTCTATTTAAGATAATTTTTTCCGTAATTTTTGAGAGTATTGGTAGGAGGCTAATGGGTCTGTAGCTGGCTGGTGCAGACGGGATTTTGTTTGGTTTGAGGATTGGGATGACTTTTGCACATTTCCAGGTCGATGGGAAGTGTTGGTGGTGGAGGATGACGTTGATTGTGTAGTGGAGTCTTACTATGGCTTTTTTTGGTAGGTTTTTGACGACTATGTTTGGAATGTTGTCGATGCCTGGTGCTTTGTTGTTTTTGAGTTTGAGTATTAATGCCATTAGCTCTCTTGGAGTGGTTTGTTTAATCTGTGTCTCTGTGTTGGGCAAATGCTTTGTTGCCCCTCCTTGCTGCCTGCTTGTGTGTGTCCGCGTAATTTTGTGCAAGTAGGTTGGCTTTTTCTTGGTCTGAGTGGGCTGTTGTGTTTTTTAGTGTTGATACGGTATTGTTTCTGCTTAGGTTAAAAAATTTTGTAATTTTCCAGAGGGAATTGATATTATTGTTTGCTTTTGTTAGTTTGTCGTCCCATGTTTGGTTTCTCCAGCAGAGTAGCTCGCTTTTGACGGATTTTGTGAGTTTGTTGTATGTTTGTTTGAGAGGTTTAGATCTGTGAAGCTGCCATTGTGATCTGATTTTATTTTTTTCGTTAATTAGTTGGATGAGGTGCGGTGGTAGTGTTGGTAGTGGGGATGCTGGAGGGGATAGCGGGGTGGCGTTTGCGGCTGCTTCCGTGATGATTCTAGTGAATTTAACAATTTCTGTCTCTATGTCATCTGTGGTGTTGATTGCTGGTTTTGCTGTCTCTAAATTATTATTGATTTCCTGTCTGAAACCCCCCCAGTCGGTTTTTGCGTAATTAGGTTTAAGTGTTTTGGGATTGTGGATGGTCAAGTTTGGGGTGATTGTAAATAGTACGGGTACGTGATCCGAGGATCCTGCGTTAATTGTCCTCGGGTCATGCACTATACCTGCCCTGTTGGTTAGGATGAAGTCTATGATACTGTGGGTGCGGTTGGGTACGAGGGGTGTGAAGGTGGGGTCAAGTGGTGCGATTATTTTTATGTTCGTGTTCGTGACTAGTTCGTGTACAACTGTGCCGTTCTTGTTTTTTTTGGTGCAATTCCATAGTTGGTGTCTGGCGTTAAAGTCCCCGCCTACTATGATGTCTCCATTGTGGTGGAAGATTTTTTTGATCGTGTTTGTGGCCAGGGTGTTTTTTGGTGGGTTGTAGAATGCTACTATTGTTAGTTGTTTGTTGTTTATTCTAAGCTTGATGGCTATTGTTTCGATGTGTTCGTCAGGAGATGGTATTGAGGTTGGTTCGTGCGGTATGTGTTGTTTAATTAGAATGGCGACGCCCCCTCCTTTGGTCAATCTGTCTTTACGATGCAGTGTGTAGCCAGGTACTTTAACCGTGGTTTTCGGGGAGAGGTGGGTCTCGTTAAGGAGGGCTATATCGATGTCGTTGTGTTTTAATATGTGTTGGAGTTCTATTACTTGATTTCTTAATCCGCGGGTGTTGTATGTCATTAGGTTGAGGTGATTCTTTGAATTTACGGACATTTTTGATCGAACAGGTGCGCGTATTTCATGAGGGTTCTTACCGTATCAATTCCTGAGGTAGCCGTCCTGAGTTCTGAGATCATTTTGCGGATCTCCTCGATGAGTTCGAATATTCTAAGGTCTTCAAGTTCTTGGTAGAGCGAGCCTAATCCGCTCATGAAATTATTGGGGTGAAGGGGGGGTTTGTGGCTGTCGACACGTGCGGCCCTGATGGTGGAGGCAGGGGCATCCCTCGTGGGTTGGAAAGGTCCTGGTGCGCGAGCGCGTTGGGTGCTGGCTGCTTCTGCATATGACAATCCGGGTGTAATATGCCTGGCTTCTTGGGTCCTTCGGTTGTAGGGGGCATTCGGTGGTGGCACGGGTTGCGTTTTCTTCGCAATGTATGCGAGCCTGGCGCTACAATGCCTGTAGCTAGAGGCATGTTGGAGGCCGCAATTTGCGCATTTGAGCTCGTTGGATGCCCTGTTGCAGTCCTTGCTGCTGTGGTCCTTACCGCACCTCACGCATCTCCTTTTTAGGTTGCAGTGGCTGCTTCCATGACCAAAGTGTTGGCAGCGGTAGCATTGGCTAGTTGCGTTATGCGAAATGAATTTTTCCACTGTTATTTTATGGTAGTGGATGGCCTTTACCTGCTTGAGTTCGGCCAGTGTTGTCTTCGTATCCGTAGATACGACAAACACTGGCAGTGGCTTTTTATTACCATCCGATTCTTTACGGGCCATCTGGTATACCTCATGTATACCTGTGGCCTGGTTTGAGAGGTCCTCTTTGACTTCTTCTGGGGTGAAACTGGCTGGCAGTCCGTGGATGACAACCTTTCTTTTTCTTTCGTCCTTGTAGGCGAATATGTGGAATTCTGTGTTTTGCTCTCTTAGCATTCCTGTAGTCTTCGCGTGGTCTTCCTTGCTCTTGGGGTGGATTTGCGTTGTTCGGCCGGTGTATCTGATGTGAAATCTATTTGTAATTTTATTGATTTCGTGCGTGAAGTTTCTGGAGTTGGCCGGGGTTCCGTTTACAACTATTGGTGGGATTTTCAGTTGTTTCGCCGTTTGTGGTGCTTGCTCGGGGGCGTTCTGCAGCAGCTCGAAGGAATTCCTTGTGGGGATGCTTGGGTCATGGTCCATTTCGGCGCTGTTTGAGTCCTTTGATGAGGATGGCTTCATGTCTGTGTTGGTTTTTGGTGCCTTTTTGTCGTCATTTATGCTAGTGCTCAATAGCATGTCTTTTAGTGTAGCCGGCGTAATGACGTGGACTTTCCTATTCTGCGTGGCTCTCTGCTTCTTCATAACTTTACTGGGTTGGGGGGGAGGCCCCTCATTCTCCGAAGGTCTTTTTGACGGCGTTGGCGGTTCCGTCTTGATGCGCGACGTTTGATTTGCTCAGCTGGTTGAATGAGCCGGTTCCTTGGGAATGTTCACAGCACGTTTTGTCACTTTCGCTATCCACTTTTCACTATTACCTTCACTTTGCTCGGTTGTGCCCAGTGCGGTCCTCGGGGTGCTTACCCTTCGGCGGTCGGTTTGGGACTGCAGCGTGGTATGATCCTTGGCGAAAAACTATCTCCTTCGCTTCTTCAAATGTGTAGATTCACCGGCGAGGGAAAAAAAAAAAAAAAAAAGACGAAAATTCCACTTCCACACTTTCGTCGAAATCGGCGTACAATACAAGAGTCGTGATATCCCACGGTAGACGGTGGAGTGTTCTCGTCGTCAAAAAACCGACAAACGAAGGAGCGTGCCAAGGATACGCGGTGTTCCCAAGCGGTCACCCATCCAAGTACTGACCGCGCCCAATGCTGCTTAACTTCGGTGATCGGACGAGAACCGGTGCACTCAGCGTGGTATGATCCTTGGCGAAAAACTAGCTCCTTCGCTTCTTCAAATGTGTAGATTCACCGGCGAGGGGAAAACAAAAAAAGAAAAAGAAACCGAAAATTCCACTTCCACACTTTCGTCGAAATCGGCGTACAATACAAGAGTCGTGATATCCCACGGTAGACGGTGGAGTGTTCTCTTCGTCAAAAAACCGACAAAAGAAGGAGCGTGCCAAGGATACGCGGTGTTCCCAAGCGGTCACCCATCCAAGTACTGACCGCGCCCAATGCTGCTTAACTTCGGTGATCGGACGAGAACCGGTGCACTCAGCGTGGTATGATTTTTTCAATTTCAATTTCAATTTGTTTATTAACATAATTAGTACAATATTCCGTGAACATAATATACATGGGTTTACTTATCGGATACCTGCCCGGAGGCCTTATTCTAGTGACTTAATTTTAACTATTTATAGGGTGAGGTTTGGGTAGTATAGTCTAAATTTAATTGCGTAAGGAAAATATCATTAAAAAAAAAAAACCTTGGTACATGATGGATGTTGGCAGAGTTTGAGGGAGGGATAGGGGAGGAAGCGGTTAGTAGGTTAGTATGGATGGTGGTCTTAAGCTAGGTTAGTAATGTTAGTATTATATATACATTATTCACAATATTTACAATATTCACTATTAACATTATTAGCACTGCAGTTGTTGTAATGTTTGGAATGCCAGAATTTACTTGGGCGACATTTGGTGGTTACAATTTGTTCAAGTCATTCGGGTTATATTAATCCTTGCGTACCCCCCACTTAGGTTTAGCGCGGGTGTGTACTCCGAGTAAGAGTGGGTTTGGGTGATTTTGGAGTTTGTTGTGAAATTTATCGGTGATGATGTCAATGAAACTGTGGAGTAGGGGGATGTTATTGTTGTTGTGGATGTCCAGTATGCGAGTGTCCTTAGGTATATTACCGGCGATTCTTAGGACTTTGTTTTGAGTGATTTGTAGTTTGTTAGTTAGTGAGTGTGATGCTATGTGCCAGATAGGGCAGGCATATGTGAGGGATGGTCTGATATAAGCTTTGTAAAGCAGGTGCTTTAGTCTTATGCTAAGTGCTGGGGATCTTAACAGGTTATAGAACCTGCCAGTTTTTATTAATGCGCATTTGTTGGCGTGAGCAATGTGATCTTTCCAGGTAAGCCTGCTATCTATGAAGACCCCAAGGTATTTAATACTTTTGTTGATGGGGATGGAGTTGTTTTTTATTTTTATATCGGTTGGAGTTTTTGTCTTCAGTGTGATAAGTGTTGTTTCGGTTTTGTTTGTATTGATTTTCATTTTCCATTTTTCTAATCTGTCGATGATGTGGTGAGCTGCGTTTTGAAGTCTGTTTATTGCTTTTGGTATGGAGTAGCTGGATGAGTAAATCGCAAGGTCATCCGCGAAGCCAGCGATATGTATATGTAGTGGGAGGTCGTTGAAGATGTGTGCTATGTACAGGTTGAACAGTGTTGGGGATAGTACCGAGCCTTGAGGGACTCCTGCTACTATCTGTTCTTTGTTTGATAGGCAGTTGCCCACTCTTACTTGGATTTTACGGTCAGTCAGGTATGAATATATGAGGTTGCATAGGGATACTGGGATGTTTGCAGCGGACATTTGGTAGAAGAGACCTTCTTTCCATACGGAATCGAAGGCTTTCTCTGTATCTAGGAGTAGAAGGGCCGTGGATTTCTTCTGCTCCATTTGGATTTTAATGTCGTTCGTAACTCTCGCAAGTTGGTGCAAAGTGGAATGTTTCTCGCGGAAGCCAAACTGTGTAGGTGGTATTACTTTGTTGATATTTAGGAATTTATTTAATCTGTTTAGGATGATCTTTTCGGTGATCTTGGAAAGGGTTGGCAGGAGGCTGACTGGTCTGTAATTGGATGGGACGGATAGGTTTTTGTTCGGTTTCGGCAGCGGTATGACCTTCGCGCATTTCCATGCGGGCGGAAAGTGTTGGTGTTTTATGATGGTGTTTATGATGTAGTGGAACTTTGTAATTGCCTTTCTGGGAAGGTTTTTGATAACTATGTTGGGGATGTTGTCGATACCGGGGGCTTTATTGTTTTTAAGGTTCCTTATTATTGCATGGACTTCCTTGGGAGATGTTTGTTTTATTTGTAGGTCGGGCGGTGTCAGAATTTTGTTTGTCGCCGGGATTCGTTTTGAGGTAAAGGAGTTTATGTGCTGTGTGAATGATTTATTGCCTCTGCTTAGTGCTTGTTTGTGTATTTCCGCGTAATTGGTTGCGAGCATGTTGGCTTTATCGGTGTCTGAGTGGGCAACTAAGGACGCACTTTTTAGGGTGGCAACGGAGTTGGTAGAATTAATGTTGAAGAATTTTGTGATCTTCCAGAACGAGTTGTCTTTTATGTTGGCTTCACCTAGTTTAGAGTCCCATAGGTCGTTTCTCCATTTGCAAAGTTCTAATTTGACGTTTTCCGAGTAGTTATTAAAGGCCCTTTTAAGGGGGGGAGATCTGAAGGTTTGCCAGAGTGATCTGATTTTGTTTTTGTCTTTAATCAATTGCGCGATGTGGGGCGGCAACGGCGGAATAACTATTTTGTACGGCGATAGTGGGATGGTGTTGGTAGTTGCCGTGTTGATGAGTCGTGTGAATGTTTCTATTTCTATGTCTATGTCATTGGTGTTGTTAATTGTTGGTTTGGCCGACCCAATTCTTTCGTTGATTTCATTCCTGAATGCTTTCCAGTTAGCCTTGGTGTAGTTAGGTCTCAATGTTATGTTGGAGTGGGGAGCTGTGTTTGAGGTGAGTGCGTATGTGACAGGAACGTGGTCTGAGGATCCTGCGTTAATTGTTTTGACCTTTTGTAATATGCCTGCCCTATTGGTAAGTGCGAAATCTATTGTGCTGTGTGTACGGTTCGGTGTAGTTGGGGTGTATGTCGGGTGCTGGGGAGCAACGATTTTAATGTTCGAGTTAGTGACCAGTTCCTGGATAGCTTGTCCACTTTTGTTCTTGCGGGCGCAGTTCCATAATTGGTGCCTGGCGTTGAAGTCGCCCCCCATTATGACGTCGCCGCGGCAATGGAAGATGTTTTTTATAGTAGTTGGGCTTAGTGTGTTTTTTGGTGGGTTGTATATGGCAATGATTGTTAGCTTTTTGTTGTTGAGTTTCAGGTTTATTGCTACTGTTTCAAATTGGATATCGGGTGATTTGATAGGGGCTGGATCGTGTGTGATAGTTTCTTTGATGATTATAGCTACTCCGCCGCCTTTGGTTTTTCGGTCATTGCGGTGAATTTTGTAGCCCGGTATTTTTATAACTGTATTGTTGGTGAGATGGGTTTCGGAAAGGAGTGCTATGTCAATGTTATACTGCTCTAGGATGATTTTAAGTTCTGCAAGCTGGTTTCTAATTCCTCTAATGTTAAATAACATTAAGTTGAGTTCGCTATGAAAATTTACGGGTGACATTGTTGGTCAAAAAGGTGCGCGTATTTCATAAGTATTTGTACTTTTTCTATACCTGAGAGCGCTGACCTGAGTTCCTGAATCATGTCTCGGATTTCGTCCATGAGTTTAAATATATTTAGCTTTTCTAATTCTTGGTATAGCGTACCTATGTCGGTCATAAAGTTGCCCGGGGTATTGGTAGTCCCATGTCCTCTTGCCGCCTGGGTAGTAGTCTGTAGTGGTATCGGTGGGGGGTTCAGTCAGTTTCAAAGTGGGGGGGGTGTGTGCCTCCCAGGGGGCTGACCCAGGCAGGAGGGACTAAAGCCGGGGAGGGATGCAGGTTCCCCCTCGGCGTTCCGGCCCATTTGCCTGCTCGACGAGGCGGGCAAGATCCTCGAGCGGATCATAGCTTCCCGCCTCGCCGAGCACCTGGCCGGGGCAGGGCCCGATCTGGCCGACAGCCAGTTCGGCTTCCGGGAGGGGCGGTCAACCGTTGACGCGATTCAGCGGGTCCGCTCCCTCTCGGGGGCGGCAGCGTCGGTCCCAGGGGGTGGAGTGTCGTTGGCAGTATCGCTCGATATTGTCAACGCCTTTAACTCCATCCCCTGGCAAGCAATCAGGGAGGCGTTGGCCTACCACAGGGTACCTCCCTGGTTGCAAAAGGTGATCGGGTCCTTTTTAAAGGACCGGAGCTTCGGCTACCAGAGCCGGGGCGGGAGGGTTGAACGCCCCAGCTGGCGCGGCGTACCCCAGGGGTCGGTCTTAGGCCCGACATTGTGGAACCTGGGGTACGACCGCGTCCTTCGAACGGCACTCCCCTCGGGGGTGGCCCTAGTGTGTTACGCGGATGACACACTGGTGGTCGCCTCCGGGAGGGACTACACGCGCACTCTCCGGCTGGGAGAGTGCGGGGTGGAGTGCGTGGTGGCCTCCATCAAGAGGCTAGGCCTCGAGGTCGCCCCGTCGAAGACCAAAGCGATTTGGTTCTTCGACGGGGCTAGGAGGGGCCCCCCACCGGACACGCCAATGCGGGTGGGGGACGAGGCTGTCGAGGTGGGCACCCGGATGAAATATCTGGGGGTCACCCTCGACAGCCAATGGTCATTCGGGGCCCACCTTGAAGAGGTTGTGCCCCGGGTCGAGAAGGCGGCGGCGGCGCTCGGACGCCTGCTGCCCAACCTGGGGGGACCACAGGTGGGCGTCCGCCGCCTGTACGAGGGGGTGGTGCGGTGCACCGCTCTTTACGGCGCGCCCGCGTGGGCGGGGTCCCTCCAGGGGTGCCGGCGGAACCGCCAGCTCCTCTGCCGAGCAGAGCGGACCCTCGCCGTGCGGGTCGTCCGGGGGTACCGCACCGTATCCCAGCGGGCGGCGGCCCTACTTGGGTGTTCCCCCCCATGGGAACTTAAGGCGGCAGAGGCCGCGGAGATATATGAAATCTCCGCGGCCCTCAAAGGGACGCCGGCCTCGGCGGAAAGCCGAGCGTCAGAGCTGGAGGCCGGCAGGAGCCGGGCCCGGCTGCACACCTTTGAAAGGTGGCGCAGCCAATTGGAGGAGCCCGGCTCCGGAGAAAGGACGGTGCAGGCCGTCCTTCCGGTCCTCCAGCAGTGGCTGGGGAGGGAGGGAAGGCTCACCTTCCGGTTGACGCAGGTGCTCACCGGGCATGGTTGCTTCGGTGAGTTCCTGAATAGGATCGGAAGGGAGCCCACCCCGCAATGTCATCATTGCGGGGAGGACGTGGACTCGGCGCAACACACCCTGGAGGAGTGTCCCTCCTGGGCTGCAGAGCGCCGAGTCCTTCGTCTAAGCATCGGGCCGGACCTGTCGCTGCAAGCCGTCGTCAAGGCGATGGTGAGCGGCGAGAGGTCATGGGGAGCGGTAGCCTCCTTCTGTGAACAGGTAATGTCACGGAAGGAGGCCGCGGAAAGGGCCCGCGAAGCCGCGGACCCTGAAGGAAGGGGGCGAAGGCGGGGACGAAGGCGGGGACGGAGAGCCCCGGCTCCGCCAGCTGCCGCGGCGGCTATGTAATAGCCGCCGGAGCCACCAGGCTGCCTTGGTTGGGGCCCAGGCAGCCATGAATGGTGGTTCCGAGGTGGGGGATGCAGTGTCGTGGGCGCACTGCATCTCCAAAAATCAAAAATTGAACTGGCCCTTCTGAGGGCCGGGCGCTGGGATCCCGAGCAGAGTTCTCAAGAGGGCCTCGGGGTCCCAAAAAGCGCCACGGCTGGAGTCCACCGAGGGGTTTAGCCGGTAAGAATCCGGCACTACCCCGGCCTCCCCCCCCCCAAAGGGAGACCTGGGTGTCTATGAAGATTTCCACTCGTACAAAAAAAAAAAGGCAGGAGGGACTGCTTGTCCCTGATTAGGGGGCTACTGCTCACACACCCGGCTCGTGAACAGTTTCTTTAGTTCCCTGCGGTTTAGCAGGTGAGCTTTGCGAATCCCCGCCCACGCTTTTGGCTACTATTCCCTCTTACCTGATGCCTCTTCAAACCTAACTGCCCCTAGCGGGCAGGAAGACTCTAACGACACCAGGGGGACCGAGGGCGAACGAGTTTGTGGATTCGCTGTTACCACATCGACGTGCTACGCGAATGAGAGAGCAGTGTTACACCGGGGTGATCTGACCCACCGGGAGCCGCCGATTCGACTTAAATTGTGTGCGCCCAACGACTCGAGGCGATATGGCCCTCTGCCCGCGATGCTCTTTCTCTCTCATAGCGCACGCCGACTAATGTGGCTTTGTCATGGAGCCAGGTCGTTAGCCTGGAGAGTTTCGAGGCGAGCGAAGATAGGTTCTCTGACGTTGCTTAAGTCCGGGTGTCTCCGGTAACTGGATACCCCGAATCACACCCCAAGCTCCTTTCGGAGAGACCGTGCGGTGTCAGAGGTGGCTCGGTTTTCCCCTGCAGCCACCTATTTCGCTCGCCAAACTTCCCCGTTTGACTGTTATCCCGAAGGACTTGTCGCGCGCGAAGCGGACGGGTGGGCTATTTGAGGCTGCTCCTGCCTATAGGTTAGCGGAAGTTATACTCCCCGCTACGGAGGTGAGGGTGTTCGGAGGCCACCCCCGGGCCTATCGCACATCGGGGAACGCAGCGTCCCTCCTGCCCCCCACGTCTCCTCCGTACGGGACCCCGCGCATATGGTTCGGCCCTGTCCATACCTCGGATTCTCCTCGCAAGTCCCCTCTGGTCGGTCACGGGCGTTGTTATGGAGCCCCTGGGAGGTACGTGGGGGAGGCAGGTGCGTCGCTCCGTCCTCCGATGTTGTGTGGCACAGTCCAGCCTGGCCTACGAGATTTGGCGGTATTCCGCCAGCTCCCACCGCTGACATGGGTGAGTGACTTGCCTGTAATCCGGGCCGGAAGTCGGGGTGAATAATGGCCACCCCATAGCCGGTCTTTGCGATATTTCGCGGGCTCCCACCTCAGGGGGGAGTAATTGCCTTTAATCCGGGCCGGAGGTCGGGTGCTTAAGGCCACCACGCAGCCTATCCCGGCGGTGAACGTCAGCCCCCACCACGAGGGTGGGTACATGCCTCTGATCTGTGCCGGGTTTCGGGTGCATAAAGGCCACCACGTAGCCTATTACGGCGGTACATTGCCGGCTCCCACCTCAGGGGGGAGTAATTGCCTTTAATCCGGGCCGGAGGTCGGGTGCTTAAGGCCACCGCGCAGCCTATCCCGGCGTTGATCGTCAGCCCCCACCACGAGGGTGGGTACTTGCTTCTGATCTGTGCCGGGTTTCGGGTGCATAAAGGCCACCACGTAGCCTTTTACGGCGGTACGATGCCCCCGTTCGGCGGGGGTTTCTTATTTGATTATCGCGAAAGAGCGGATCTCTCGGTGCTTTTCCCGACGGTGATTTTATAGCTAAAATTCCGCTCTTTCGATTGCGATCTGTCTCGTTAAGCGATGCACAGTATTTCCGGAGATATTCGCGATTTCCCGGGGCGTTTATTCTAATTTTACGCGCGAGAATGTCCCCCGTTCGGGAGAGGTTTCTTATTTAATTACCGCGAAAGAGCGGATCTCTCGTTGCTTTCCCCGACGGTGATTTTATAGCTAAAATTCCGCTCTTTCGATTGCGATCTGTGTCGTTAAGCGATGCACAGTATTTCGGGAGATATTCGCGATTTCCCGGGGCGTTTATTCTATTTTCGCGCGAGAATGCTCCCCGTTCGGAGGAGGTTTCTTATTTAATTACCGCGAAAGAGCGGATCTCTCATTGCTTTCCCGACGGTGATTTTATAGCTAAAATTCCGCTCTTTCGATTGCGATCTGTCTCGTTAAGCGATGCACAGTATTTCCGGAGATATTCGCGATTTCCCGGGGCGTTTATTCTATTTTACGCGCGAGAAAGCCCCACGTTCGGAGGAGGAATCTTATTTAGTTTTCGCGAAAGAGCGGATCTCTCGGTGCTTTTCCCGACGGTGATTTTATAGCTAAAATTCCGCTCTTTCGATTGAGATCTGTCTCGCTAAGCGATGCACAGTATTTCCGGAGATATTCGCGATTTCCCGGGGCGTTCATTTTATTTTAAGCGCGAGAATACCCCCCGCTCGGGGGAGGCTTGGTATTTTAGTTATCGCGAAAGAACGGATCCCGAGTAATTCCCGACGGTGGTTTTATGAAGGGAGAAAGGAGGGAGAGAAAAAGAAAGAAAAAGGAAAAAAAAAAGACCGCTCTTTCGTATGCTATCCCCTCCTCTCTTTTGATTGTATTGTCTCCGGAGATATTCGCGGTTTCCCGGGGCGTCTGGTCTACTTTAAGCGCAAGAATGCCCCCCGCTCGGAGGAGGCTTCGTATTTAATTATCGCGAAGGGGCGGATCACGCGTTATTTCCCGACGGTTATTTTATAGGGAAAAGTCCGCTCTTTCGTGTGCTATATTTCCCGCTGCCTCGTTTGCATTATCTCCGGAGATATTCGCGAATTCCCGGGGCGTTTAATCTTACTTTGAGTGCGAGAATGCCCCCCGCTCGGAGGAGGCTTCGTATTTGGTTTATCGCGAAATATCGGATCCCGCGTTATTTCCCGACGGTGATTTTATAGGGAGAAATCCGCTCTTTCGTGTGTTATCTTTCCCGCTACCTCGTTTGCATTATCTCCGGAGATATTCACGATTTGCCGGGGCGTTTAATCTATTTTTAAGCGCGAGAATGCCCCCCGCTCGGGGGAGGCTTCGTATTTAATTATCGTGAGAGGGCGGATCACGCGTTATTTACCGACGGTGATTTTATAGAAACAGGAGTCCGCTCTTTCGCGTGCTATCCTTCCCGTTATTTGTTTGCATTATCTCCGGAGATATTCGCGATTTCCCGGGGTGCTTATTTTATTTTATTTTACGCGTGGGAAAGCCCCTCGCTCGGGGGAGGCTTCGTATTTTGGTTGTCGCGAGAGAACGGATCCCACGTTATATCCCGACGGTGATTTTATAGAGAGAGATCCGCTCTTTCTTATGCTATCCCTTCCTCTATTTCGGTTGCATTATCTCCGGAGATATTCCCGATTTCCCGGGGCGTTTAATCTACTTTGAGTGCGAGAATGCCCCCCGCTCGGAGGAGGCTTCGTATTTAATTATCGCGAGAGGGCGGATCACGCGTTAATTACCGACGGTGATTTTTATACAGAGGAAAAGAAAGAAAAAGAAAGAAGAGAAAAGGGAGAGGGAGAAAAAAAAACAAAAAAAAACAAAACCTGAGTCCCAGCCTGAGGAGCTTCGTTTGAGAATAATTTCAGAACTACACGGAAGTTTGATAGGCGGACACAGAGGAGTAACTAAAACTTATCATAGAAACCGAGAAAGATTTTATTGGCCAGGAATGCGTAATGACATCCAAAATTTTATTCGTGCATGCCATAGTTGCCAAAAGAAAAAGTTAGTTCGTTCGAGAACTCGCGAACCAATGATAATTACAGACGCCCATAGAAGCTTTTATAGAAGTATCACTAGACACCGTAGGGCCTTTACCTATTACACCTGATGGAAATAGACATATATTAACAATGCAGGATAATTTAGCAAACTACTGTATTGCCGTACCAATTACATATATCGAAGCAGAAACAGTAGCACACACAATAGCAACAAATTTAATTTTACAATTTGGTTCACCTCGCGTAATTTTAACTGATAGAGGCACTATTTTCATAAATGAGGTAATCAGGGATTTAACAACAATATTCAAAATTGATCACGTCACAACATCTGGTTACAGACCTCAAACTAATGGATCTTTGGAAAGAAGTCACATAGTTCCAGTAGAATACATCAAACATTATTTAGATGATTATGATGACTGGGATAAACTAGTTCCATTTGCTATGTTTCTTACAATACATCTGTTCACGAAGCAACAGCTTTCACGCCATATGAATTAGTATTTGGTAGAGTATCAAGATGCCCTAGTTCATTTCCAACCGATGGAAAACTAGCAACATACAACTCTTATCTTCAAGAATTAATTACGCGTCTAAATGAGTTACATACGGAAGCAGGACAAAATTTAGTCAACGCGAACCATCGATCCGAAGCGTATTATGCTGAAAAAGCACGACCTTTTCCAGGTAAGATTGGGGACATGGTACGCGTTTTAGTTGAACCCAAAATAGGAAAATTCAGTAACCGTTATCATGGTCCATATAAGGTGGTAGGCATTTGGAATGAAATAATTTACTATTAGAGAAAGAAAATGGTGAAAGATGTTAATACATGCGGACAAGTTACGATTGACTCACAGAGATAATACCTAAGTTCACCGACATTTTCCATTTTCGAGTTTGTTTTACAATAGTTGTTCAGAATGAAGAGATAATATTTTAGAATAGAAAATAGAAAATGCAGAGAGAAAAGAAAAAGAAAGAAGAAAGAAGAAAAAAAAAATATATATATATATATATATATAAAGAAAATGAGTCATATATATACCCATGTATTTCAGGATAAGAATAATTACAATAGTTTTGTTTAGGTAATACTAGATTTAACACATCAGGGTGAGCTATATCGAATCACTCAAATTGATACTTGCTCGGAAATTTACTTTAAGGAATCACAAACGACTTAACACAGTAAACCAGCACGTAAATTCTGTTTTTATTAATCACAAATCATATATCAAAGGGAAATCCAGAAAATTTGGGAGACACATTAATAGTATCTCTCCCGAATTCAATCCACTGTATGAATTCGATTGCAAAATTGGACCAGTTGGCAAAACAATCATCACAACGGAGAGATTAAATGAGAAGGCGAAGGAGTAAATAAAAACCGATTGTTGAAATTGTAGCGAGCGTGTGAAACGACGGAATTTATCACCGTAATATTCATAGCGAATTGCTACAGAATGCTTCCATGTACTTTTAGCATCTATGTAACCCCTCAAGATCTCCCAGTTAATTGTAATACATGGTTTATTTTTGATTCGAATATATTTGTTCATTATACCTTTCATAGCCACACTCGTTACCCACGTCTTACAATCATAGTCAACGAATGAGAACCTGTATAGGTTTAGCCACTTGGGACTCCCGTACAATCCTTCCTATATCTATTCCGTAGATATAATTATTCTAAATTAGTTTTATTCTTTTATTCATCCACCGCCCTAGCGCGTCACCGATATCGGAGCAGAAACAGTAGCACCCACAATAGCAACAAATTTAATTTTACAATTTGGTTCACCTCGCGTAATTTTAACTGATAGAGGCACTAGTTTCATAAATAAAGTAATCAGGGATTTAACAAAAATATTCAAAATTGATCGCGTCACAACATCTGGTTCCAGACCTCAAACTAATGGATCTTTTAGAAAGAAGTCGCATAGTTCCAGTAGAATACATCAGACATTATTTAGATGATTGTGATGACTGGGATAAACTAGTTCCATTTGCTATGTTTTCTTACAATACATCTGTTCACGAGGCCACAAATTTCACACCATATGGGTTAGTATTTGGTAGAATATCAAGATGCCCTAGTTCATTTCCAACCGATGAAAAGCTAGCAACATGCAACTCTTATCTTCAAGAATTAATTACACGTCTTAATGAGTTACAAACGAGGGCAGGACAAAATTTAATCACCGCGAAACACCGATCCAAAACGTATTATGATGAACAAGCACGACCTTCTCCAGGTAAAATTGGGGACATGGTGCGCGTTTTAGTTGAACCCAAGATAGGAAAATTCAGTAACCGTTATCATGGTCCATATAAGGTAGTAGGCATTTGGAATGAAATAATTTAGTTTTAGAAAAAGAAAATGGTGATAGATTTTAACACATGCGGACAAGTCACGATTGACTCCCAGAGATAATACCTAAGTTCACCGACACTTTCCATTTTCAAGTTTGTTTTACACTAGTTTGTTTCAGAATAAAGAGATAATATTTTAGAATAGAAAATAATAGAAAATGGAAAATACGGAAAAAAAAGAGAGAGAAAAAATATATATATATATATATATATATATATATATATATATATACATATATACACACATACGCATACACATACATACATATATGAGCCGCTCATTCCGGAAGCGACCCAACTCCGTTCCTCAATTTTTCGCCGGTTACCATGTTTACATGTACAACTTCATGCTACTTATCAATGAAGCACTTCAGGTTGCCCATATTCAGAGCAAATCCCATAAATTCTTACACATAAGTTTTGAGAATCCATCAAATAACTGCGCCGTGTAGTTTGAAAGTGGCCCAACCCCATCCATAGTCACATCAAGATATTCACTCTTGATAATGTCGGAAAGCAGTGATGAAGGTAATTTTAATTAATTAGTATTTACAAGTTAACCTCATTTTGGGACAATTGCGTTAGTTCATTAACCTGTACGTTTAATTAATATAAAAATTAAAATTTAATATTAAATTTTAGAAATTATTTCACCCATGAGGAGAAACAGAATAAGACCATTTGGTTCAGATAGTGAGGGAGAAATAGCAACTAATAATTTAAAGAAAAATCGAAAAAGAAACAGAATTATAGAACAATATTCGTCTTCAGAGGGTGAAGATCCAAATAACAATGGAGAAAAGATTGATGCATCATACACCCAAAAAGTGCGAGAAATTAAACGGAATTCAGGAAAAAGATATTTCACTCAGATCGGAAATATTGTGCCTGAAAAAATTTTCGAAAACAAAGATTGTGGTTGTCGGAATGCTTGCACAAAAAATTTCAATGAAGAAGAAAGACAGAATATTTTTGAGAAGTTTTGGGGTTTGGCAGATTTTAACAAACAAAATGTACTATTTTACGAGGCTGTCGAGCGCAAAATTGCGGAACGAAGACGTCCAACAAACGGAAAAAGGCTCACCAAGAAATTTTAGTTTTAGATATTTGTTACGCTCCAAAAATGGAAAAATTCCCGTCTGTAAAAAATTCTTTTTGGATACTTTTAAAGTAAGCGAAGGACGCTTAAAACGAGTACTAAACTCTGCGAATGTGGGCAATGATATGTGTGGGAGGATGGCTGGATCATCAAGACAATTACCTGAGGAAGCGAAAAAGCACGTTCAAAATCATATTAAAAGTTTCCCTAATTTTGACTCCCATTATACCAGATCTCATAATCCTAATAGAAGATATCTACATCCAGACCTAACTATCAGGAAAATGTTTAATTTATACGAGCTTCACTGCGAGGAAAATGGAATAAAAGCCGTTAATGAGTGGACTTATAGGAAGATATTTAAAAAAGATTTTGATTTACATTTCCACCAACCACGCAAAGATACTTGCCAAAAATGCGACTTATTAAACATTAAGATTAAAGCATCGAATAATGATGAAGAAAAGAATAAATTCACCGAAGAACACGATGTCCATTTAAGACTAGCAGAATCAGCTAGAAATTCACTAAAACAAGCTCAGGAGCAAGTATCACGTAATCCGGATTAATATTTTCTTTCTCGTTCGACTTGCAAAAGGCATTACCGTATCCCAAGCTGACTACCTCAGTAGTATATTACAAACGCAATATGTATGTTCTAAATTTAGGTATTCACAATTTTCGTAACGATAATGTTTACATGTACGTTTGGGATGAAACTATTGCATCCAGAGGTGTTCAAGAAGTTGTTTCATGCATTTTAAAACATATTCAAAATTTAAGAAGTGAAAAACACATCATAGCTTACAGTGACATGTGCACCGGGCAAAATAGAAACATTAAAGTAGCTTTAATGTGGTTGAAAATTGTCCAAGCTTTGGATAATAATGTAGAAATTATAGATCATAAATTTTTAATATCAGGACATTCGTTTTTACCAAATGATAGAGATTTTGGCGTGGTAGAAATGGCAAAAAAAAAAAAAAAAAATTTACTGTTCGTTCCCCAAGATTATTACAAGATTATTAAAAACTGTCGGAAGGGGAATAATTTCATTGTAACTGAAATGAAACAGGGAGATTTCGTATCAACGAAATTATTAGAAGACGCAATTTTTTTTTTTTAAAGGGTAAAGAATTCTGATGGAGAATCAGTAGACTGGTTAAGAATATGTTGGATGCGTTTTGTCAGAAATGAACCATATAAAATTTCCTACAAGACATCAATGAATGAAAATGAAAATTTTAAAGTCTTGAATTTATCACCACGTCGGGGTAGACCAAGAAGGTTCGAAAATATTGTATTGGCACCACTGTATAAAAATATTGGACAAGTTACAACAGTAAAATTTAAGGACATGATTGACCTATTACGATACATACCACCAGAACATCATGATTTCTTCAAATCCCTTTCACACGCACAAAATGTAGACGAATAGTAAATTGTTTTGTAATAAATTTATGTTTGTAATTTCCTATGTTCTGTAATTAAAAAAATGTTTTGAATCGCGTAAATTATGTTTCCGAAGTGTTTTCAAGATATGTAAAACAAATTCGGTATTGTTTTTCAATTTGAAACATCCTAAATTATGTTGAATGGACTTGGGCACCTTCAAATTTTATAATGAATCTAGCTGTCAATTTTGAAAGTGGCCCAACTCCATTCTTGAGAAGAAAACGCACGTTATTTACTTAATAATTGCCACTATTTTAACAGGAACTTTAAATTTAACATCCTTAGATACGCTTAAGCAGTATGACTCATTAGTATCTTATACGTATATTTTAAATTCATTGAAACGCAAAACTTTAAATATCTCGATTCAAAGATAAACGGAGCTAGGCCACCCCCAAAACAAGCGGCCCATACACATAAAAAGAAAATGAGTCATATATATACCCATGTATTCAGGATAAGAATAATTACAATAGTTTTGTTTAGGTAATACTAGATTTAACACATCAGGATGAGTTATATCGAATCACTCAAATCGATACTTGCTCGGAAATTTACTTTAAGGAATCACAAACGACTTAAAACAGTAAACCAGCTCGTAAATTCTGTTTTTATTAATCACATATCATATATCAAAGGGAAATCCAAAAAAAAAAAAAAAAAATTTGGGAGACACCTTAATAGTATCTCTACCGAATTCAATCCACTGTATGAATTCGATTGCAAAATTGGACCAGTTGGCAAAACAATCATCACAACGGAGAGATTAAATGAGAAGGCGAAGGAGTAAATAAAAACCGATTGTTGAGATTGTAGCGAGCGTGTAAAACGGCAGAATTTATCACCGTAATATTCATAGCGAATTGCTACAGAATGATTCCCTGTACTTTTAGCATC
The DNA here is from genome assembly GCA_910591585.2 of Nysson spinosus. Taxonomy (NCBI): domain Eukaryota; kingdom Metazoa; phylum Arthropoda; class Insecta; order Hymenoptera; family Crabronidae; genus Nysson; species Nysson spinosus. The sequence goes on along the minus strand of OU342853.1, from coordinate 192,856 downwards.
CATGTAACCCCTCAAGATCTCCCAATTAGCTTGCAATACATGGTTTATTCTTGATTCGAATATACTTGTTCATTATACCTTCCATAGCCACACTCGTTATCCACATCTTACAATCATAGTCAACGAATGAGAACCTGTATAGGTTTAGCCACCTGGGACTCCCGTACAATCCTGCCTATATCTATTCCGTAGATATAATTTTCTAAATTAGTTTTATTCTTTTATTCATCCACCGCCCTAGCGCGTTTCCTTAGTCGAGAGATCGCCACCACTGCTCGGCCCCCGAAAGCTCTCGACACGCGTACGCAACCGGCACTCGCGGGAGTGTTCAGGGAAACGTGCTACGTAACATCTGGGGGAGAATTGGAGACAGCGGTGGGATTCCAAGTTGTTAAATTTTGGATAATATCAGTTACTTCAATAATTTTCAATATTAGGGTTTTCACATTAAAGTTCTCATTTCAAAATTTCACGACTAGCAGTACCTTTTCAGGGTTTAACATCCGGCGAATTATTTATTGACTTATATTTGTTCGTTCATGAATTTAAGTTATATCTGTCCTTCTCTACGCTTGTTAGTTTGACATAACATACATAAACTGTAAAATTGAAAAGTTCCACAGTGACTACTCCAACACCAAACAATAGTCGCAATATAAATATAGTAGATTCTCAGTCATCGAACGCGGTGATGGCGTCCATGGCAGAATGCTCTACATTACAACATAGTACGATGAATATTCCGTGTTTCGGTGGCAGAAACGTACCCTTAAAAGATTATTTACAAGACGTACAAAATGGAGCAGCGTTTGTACCACCAGTAATGGTAGGTGCATACGTTCGCGCGGTATTAGGAAAGTTACAAGGTTCCGCTAGAGATAGTACCTATGGAAAAACATTCGGTACAATTAGTGATTTGATCAAACATTTAAAAACTGGATTTACACCAGGGAAAGCATACCCCTACTATCGTCACGAGATTGAAAGCATTAGAGTGCGTAGAAATGAATCAGTTCACGATTTTCACGACGGGTTAAATTTTGATAAATGGAGCAAAAGTATCTTTAGAAGATTCTTATGGCGGAAACGCAGAGACAATGATTATTCCAATTAGAGAATGTGTGTTGGAAGCATTTTTACGAGGATTGCCAGGTGAAGTAGCAAGATACGTAGATGCACGCGATCCCAAAAATTTAGAGGAAGCCATAAAATTCACAGCTAGAATAGAATCGTGCACAAATTCAGGAGTTCTACCAGTAGGGGATACATCACGATTAATGTTTTCGCATCAATTAAATTCCAGACACGATAGACATAGTCGTGACAGAGATGATTCCAGAAGTTATTCCCGAAGTCCTAGTCCAAATAACAAACCAAATTTCACGGCGAATTTTCGGAACAATCAAAATCTCCCGCAGGAATTCTCAAACGACCACAGTCACCATCACAAGATACCAGAACCGATTTTAGAGTTCCTCCGTATATCCATCCATACTATCCACCACATCCATATTATTATCCACCAATCCCTTATCCACCCTACTATCCACCACATTTTCCAAATTCCCCATCTACATCACGAGCCTTTCCGAATCAATCGCCACCTTCACCTTTTCCAAATAATCAAATTCAGAGAAATTTCCACGTCCGAGTAATTCTAGACCTCAATCACCAAGTCAAAATTCACAAACACGTTACCGATCCCCTTCACCAAAACCACAAAGTTCTTCCACATCAGATAATTTAAACTGGCAGACAGATCGTCGGCAGGACGCGACGGCGAGTCATCCGAAACCAGAGCGTCTCATGACAGTCAAATTTCTAGAAAAAAGACCAGCAATACTGAATGTGGAATCACATCATTCATCCCCGTTAGTTAAAATGGCAGCAAAAGAGTTGCGTTACAAGTCAGCAACATTCTTAATAGATACGGGCGCGGATATTAACTTAATTAAATTAAAAGCTTTACACGAAGACGTTTCAGTAGCATTACATGAATCAATTATTATTTCCGGCATAGCTCCAGAAAGAAAAGAAACTTTAGGCACAACCGTAATAACCTTGTTTGAACAATCATTAACATTTTACGTATTTAGATCCTCATTTCCCATAGAAAGTGATGGAGTTTTGGGAAAAGATTATCTCAGACAAGAAAGAGCAGAAATCTCGTTTGCACATAATACACTAGTCACTCAAAGTCAACCGGTTAGACCAATACCATTTCTTGGAGAAGGAAGTTCAGAATTACCACACGAAATTTAAAATCACGTATTTTCGTATTATACCACGTGCGCGACAAGCAATTGCCATTGACGTCATCAATAGCGGCATTTCAAAAGGTTACCTCCCCAAAATTGATACAGTAAACGGACTTTACATTGGCGAAGCCGCAGTTACAAGCAATAACGGCGTTTGCCATGTCCTTGCAATTAATACCTTGGAAACGGAAGTCGACATAGAAATACCACCACAGTCATTAATATCGTTCGAGTATCATAATTTCCAGAAGAAGAAACATTTTTCGATTCCGATATCAATAATCAGGAAAAAATCTGCACCAGTATTAGATAGAGTTTCAGAAATCCTTTCAGGATTAAAATTAGATCGTTTAAACGAAGAAGAAAAGGATCATATAATGGAAGTATTAGAAGAATATCCAGAACGATTTCATTTACCAGGGGATAAATTACCTTCGACTTCTTTCAATCGACATTTTATTCCGACCACAAATGAAATCCCGATTAGCACTAAACAATATCGTTTTCCACCGATTCACAAACAAGAAATAGCAAGACAAATTTCAGCAAAATTAGAAGATGGAGTAATAACCCCTTCAAATTCACCTTACCATTCGCCACTCTGGATAGTTCCTAAGAAACCAGATTCTCAAGGGAAGCCCAGATGGAGAATTGTAATAGATTTTCGTAAACTCAATGAAAAAAAACAATAGGGGACGCATATCCATTACCAAACATTACCGATATTCTTGATCGGTTAGGACAGGCTAGATACTTTTCAACAATAGACCTCGCCAGCGGATTTCAATAAATAGAAATGGATCCAAGAGATCGAGCAAAAACAGCATTCGCCACTCCAAACGGTCATTGTGAATATATTCGTATGCTCGAAGGTTCAGAAAACACGCCAGCAACTTTTCGAAGATTAATGGATCAGGCTTTACGCGGATTTACAAGGAATAGAAGTTTTCGTCTACCTGGATGATTTCGTTGTTTATGCAAAATCATTAGAAGAACACGGGAAGAAAATTAGACGACTTTTGATAGATTAGAAGAAGCAAAATTAACTTTACAACCCGATAAATGTGGATTCTTAGAAACTGAAGTAACCCATTTGGGACATGTAATTAGTAAACACGGAGTACGTCCAGATCCTAGGAAAATTTTGCAGTGAAGAAATTTCCAAGACCACAAACACCCAAAGGCGTTAGACAATTTTTAGGATTGGCAGGATATTGTCGGAGATTCATTGAGAATTTCGCAGACAAAGCAAAACCCTTAACAGATCTATTAAGGAAAACAGCAAAATTTGCGTGGGCATCCCAACACACCAAAAGTTTTGAAATTTTACGAAAAGTTTTATGCAGTAGACCAATTCTACAATATCCCAATTTCGATAAACCTTTTACTTTAATGACAGACGCATCAGATTTTGCAATAGGCGCAATTCTTAGTCAAGAGACAGATGGACATGATTTACCAGTAGCATATTTGTCCGGAACATTAACCAGTCCAGAAAGGAATTACTCCGCTACGGAAGAAGAGTGTTTAGCAGTACTTTACTCAGTCTTACATTTTCGACCATATCTTTATGGTAGGAAATTTACGTTAGTTAGCGATCATGAACCATTGAAATGGATAGATTTGATAAAAGATCCAGGACAACGTCTAGTGAGATGGCGATTAAGACTGCAAGACTACGAATACACATTTGTTCATAAATCAGGGAAATTAAACGTAAACGCAGACGCTTTATCCAGAAACCCAGTAAACCCAGACAGTGAGGCAAGTTCATTTAGTTCAGCTGATACTGACTCATAGTCAGCAAATTTTAATTTAAAAATACTCGCATTACAAAACAGTCACCGAAACCCGATAAAAATCCGGAAACAGAGAATAAACGCAGAGGAAGACCACCAGGAGCTAAAAGTAAACGTAAGATACAACTTCTTGATCCCGAATCTGTAGTTATTCGGGCCAGACCATAAATTCAGCCAAACATTACTCCTCACGATGTTCAAAAACAACCATCTTCATTAGAAAGCTCGTCAGAAGAGTCGGACAGTATTCGATCTCGAATTCCAGTCTACCGGAGACGCAGAAGTGTATTACCAAGCGTTCCATTTTCTTTCAAACCCTCAAAAATACCACAGAAGTCCGTAACAAGACGACCAGACTTAAAATCTACAATTACGGGCAAAGCGACAGATAAATTAACAGACGAATTAGTAACTGAACAAGGCATAATAGTAGAAGTAGAGCCACCTATTAATTCTGGTGACACAGACGACTACAATTCCGATACACTAGTAGTAGACGTCCAAACCTTACAACAATCTTTTTAGTAAATTCGACAAATCATTACAAGAACACAGTCGCGTTTTCAAGACGAAGTAGAAGGAACTGCACCGGAATTAGATGAAATAGATGACACGGAACTCAATGGACGTATAGGTAATTTATTACAACAGTATAATACAGAATCCATAGACAAGGATTTATCTTCGGATGATCCGGCATCAACAAATCCAGAATCACCTCAAACGACCTCATCAAACTCATTTACAAGAACCAGACCACTAGCTTTATCAACTCCATATTACAAAACTCCTTCAGTAACCACCGGAGGTAGAGCCAAACCGTCAATTAATCCCAAAAATCTATTTGGTAAGCAAACCCAAGAAATTAATGATAAATTTAGAAATGATCAAAATTTTCCAGGAATACGATTTACAGAAAGCATACCGTTGACTTTACCTCATGAACTTAAGAAACCGTTAAAGATTATACGTAAAAGTTTAGCAGCAATTTTAGGCAATTGTGTGCACTTTATCTCTTCTGATTGCGAAATAGTAATACGAATTGGCAGATTGCTTGTAGATTTAGGCATAATTAGTATTGAAAATTTAAAACAATCAAAGCCAGAAGAAGGACAAGTATTGGTTACTCAACACTGAAAATTCCGAATTTTAGTATAGTTGTCAAGAAATTTCATTTTGAAGAATTATCAATAACCAAGTTACGAATAGGATTACAAAATTTGAGAAAACTTCTTTTTCAGTTGGACATCAAATCTTTTAGAGTTGCAAATACAGGCGATTTTACCGATTCACTTCCCCATGGTACATTAGCACAAATGTTAACGCATACTTTTGGGGATAGTGGCATCGGGATCACGTATTGCAGCGGAAATATTGAAATACTGCCTGCAGAACTTCGTTGGAAATAATTTCAGAATTACACGGAAGTTTGATAGACGGGCACAAAGGATGTGTGTATAAATATTCTAAGGTGTGTGTGCGGAGTTGCGGGTGTGGCTCTATGTGTGTGTGGGCTTTTATTCGTTCCCTTCCTAATTTGTTTTGGCGTAATTCGCGTCAAAACGACCGAGCGTTCACCGGCGCGTCGGAATTCCCTACCCTTTTCCCCGGCCGACCCTCGCCTTGGCCCCTCGCCCTCTCGCTCTATCCGACGCTCACTCGCCCTCTCCCTCGCTCTAACCGCGAATCTCGCGTACGCAACGCGATCGATGGCTCGAATTGGCGGGAGACGATTGGCGTGGCTCTCGCGTCGCGTTGCCTCGTTGATCTCGCGGTCGCGGATTATAGTTCCAGGTGACTTTGTTTTGACACGAGTCGGTCTACTTATTCACGTTACGTGGTGATTTTAATTCGCGTCTTTATTTATTCGGCCGGTCCTTGCCTTTTACTCGCTAATCGAGGTGCCTACGGTGAATGATTTTATCGCGTGAACCCTAATGATCGCGTGGTGCGCGTTCTGTTTTTCGCAGGAGAGGTTATGTGTGTCTACGGGTCCGCTAGCCTGGAGGAGACGGCGTCAAAAATTGGAAGATTGGCGGGGAAAGGCGGCCGTCATGCGGATCGCCTCTTCCCCCCTAGGTATGTGGAGGCAGGTAGGTGATTTTTACCTGTCGCAGGGGGGATCCCTCGCTGGGATTGAGGTTATGACGGAGCTGATGTACTACTTGTGATTTTACAGGGTATAACTCCGTCCCGAGGATTCGGTGAGGTGATAGTGGACTAACTTGGTATAGAATATCGGATGCATTAAGGTGGGTGTATTCGCAATTGATGGAATATGGGTGGCAACGGTGGTATCCATGCTGGTTTGGTTTTACAGGGAGTGCGTCAAGATGTGCTAATCAGGAGGAGTGTGTGATGCCGGAGTGGCTCACACCTATGTGATTCTAGTGAGGTTACCCTCTGCGACAAGTGGGACTGGTGGCGTGGAGTGCATTGGAGGTCATGGTGTGGTACTGGGATGCGAGAACTACAGAAAGCTACCTGGCGGTGAGTGCAATCTGTGTGATATATGGTATTCTAACCTCCTTTGCATGCAAGACGTAGGGCACCCAGTACTGTGGGTGTTCGCTCTCCTATTCTCTCCATTCTCATGCTCGTACCCTCCTGCTTTGACACGTCCCTCCCTTTGCAGTGTAAATATCTACTGCCAGGGACGTGTCTAGCTCTGGGGGGATCCTCTCAAAGGTATGCCTCTCTTGCTTTTACTCTATTTCCTTTAATTAACAATATCTTGATTCTAACCTGTCACCGTTGTGCAGGATCCTAACCTTAACTAGCCGGGGGTGACAGTTACTTCCGGGCATTGCTGTCGGGGGATCCCCCCTACCTCGAAAGGTACATGTAATATATCTGTGGTCGGACAGGGATGGAACGTCGGAGACCCTCCAATCCGCTGCCCTTCCAGCTATGCTCTCGGAGCATACAGTTATATCCAGGGTTTCTTTCCGAGTCCTGATCTCGTAGGTGTGTTCACACCCCCTGTTTAAATGCCTCAGGTCTAGGCTGTTGAGGAAGTCCATGACGGACTCTCCTCGTCGGTTGGTGGTCGTGCTGCCCCACTCTCTGTGGCAAGCATTCGCGTCCATACCGACTACCAACTCTTTGCCGTTCACCGTGGCCCACTCAGCCACGGTTCTCAGCTCGTTGGTGGGGGGAGGGTACGGGAGGTCCCAGGGTTGGTAGGATGAAACCACCACTACCTCCTTTGGAGCTCCGTTCTCTCCTGTGGTTGTCCATATTCCCGCTGCTTGGTCCCTGTTACAGAACTGCGGCAGCGGGGTGAACGGGCAATTCCTCCTGGCGATGATGCAAGCCCTGGGGGCTGGATCCTCGGAGGAATGTGCCGTGTGCCCGATAAGACCAAGTCCCCTGGGGGCCTTGAAACTTATCCAGGGCTCTTGGATTAGCGCCAAGTCAGCTTTAATTGTGGCCATGAACTTCACCAGATGTGATGAAGCCACGTCACTGTGGTGCAGGTTGATCTGCACCACTTTCAGTCCGTCGTTGTTGGAGGGGGGGTCATCCTTTCCCGTCTGAGGCCTTCCTTCTCCGCTGGCTCCCGTGGTTGGCGTCCTTCCCTCCCTACTGGTTCCGGGGGTTGCCGTCCTTCCTGCTCCGCTGGTTCCCGGGGTTGCCTTCCTGTCTGTCTGGGGGTCGATTTGTTGGCCGGTGGTTTCCTCTCTTCTGCCGACGTTTGCTTCCTTGGTTCGCTAGATTCGTGAGGAGAAAAGAAGAAGCACGTTAGTTTTTGCCGGTTTGTGGTGGGGGGTTACCTTGTCGTGCGCCTAGGTCCCTCCAGTTCCCGGTTTGGCCGCGGGTCCTGGTGGGTTTGCCGGGGGCTTCTCCGAGGTGGTGGGGGAGACGTTGGGGGGGGGGGGAGGGGGTTTGCCGTTACTGGTTTGTAGTTTGAGTGCTGGGTTTGTTAGAGGGAGGTGGTCTGGGTCCGGTGCCCTTGAGGTTTTGGAGGCCTAGCGGGGGGGGAGCGGTTGTCGGGTTGGGTCTGGGGTGTTGGGGGCCCCCTGCCGGGTGACTTCCTTGTCGGCTTCCCCCTCTCCTGTCCGGCTGGGCGGCTGATACCTAAGCTGTGGATATCTGGACATGCCTTGTGTGTGTGTGTGTTCGGATGTGACGCGAGGAGATTAGTTTAATGTTTTGATTGTGGTTTTTAATGATTATTTGTTCGTCTGTTTGGCACCATAGATTAGGACATGTGAATAAAGACTTAATAACGCGAATGAGAAATGAGGGCTTAGTTATAGGGATGAAAACTTTTTGATTTTTTAGAAAGCGACAGTAGGGAAATAACATCAGCTGATAAGAAAGGTAGAAAGATTACCTCAAATGGAATAGGGGAAATTGTACTGAAACATGAGAATTCCAAAAATAAAGTTAGGCTAAGTAACGTACTACATGTTCCGGAATTAAATTCAAACTTATTGTCAATTGCTAAATTTACAGACAATGGGTATAATGTAGAGTTTGATAGAAATGGCGCAGTTGTTTATAAAGATAAGAACTGGATAGAAATGCGGGCTATAAGAGAAGGGAATAGTTATCATATTACAACTGAAATAATAAAGAGTGAAAATGTAAAGATGGTTAAGGGAAATGATGTTTGGCACCATAGATTAGGACATGTGAATAAAGACTTAATAACGCAAATGAGAAATGAGGGCTTAGTTATAGGGATAAGAACTTTTTTTGATATATCCCCTTAGTAAGGATAGTTATCCCCCCCTTATTCGCGGGGGAATTAATTTAAAGTTCCGTTCGTTAATTACATTAGCGTTTAGCCGCGAGAGGGTGAGTTTATGTAGGGAAAAAGTCGCGTGGTTGCCGGTGGGGCATCGGCGTTCTCGTTAAATACGGTGTTCGCGAGAGAGAGGGGGAGAGAGAGAGGGAGAGAGAGAGCGATCAGAATATATTTGGGGCTCGGAAGTTTTAAGTTTTGCCATATTCTTGGCGGTAAACACGCTTTTGAACGGGAAGTACGCGGAAGTAACTAGGTGGTCATGTGGATGGCGGTGGGGCTTCGGGCCCCATCGGGGGAGATTCTGTCGAGTTTCCTCTCGGCTTGGTGTTTGGCTCTAGTTCTGGGTCGATAGCGCCGCATGTCATTTGTGTCGTGCAACGTTCCTGTCATTTCGCGTGCGGTCTTTATTTATTTGTTTATTATTAGACAGGGTGCGGTGGAGATCCCGGGATTATCGCAGTTCGGGTGGGTGTTAATACCGGTTGTTAATTGGTTGTTCACTCGGGTCTGTTTACGCTGCACGTCCACACCCCAACCTTCTTATCCCGGGTCTATTATACAGGTTTTTATTTCCCCCTTTTTTATATTGTCTGTATTCCAGAGTCCTTTCGCATACCGCTCCCAGTGCAAATTGTGGTCATTACTTGTTTTGGGAGGGTGTTTAAATATCTATCTACTGTTGGCCCTGAGGTTCCTTGATCGCCGTATGTGCATCCGTGAGTGCTCATAATTGTGTAATTATAAACTATTCCTTGCAGCTGTATTTTGTCATTTGTTAAGTTATACCCTCTTGTATGTTTTAGGGCTGTTCACCGGTTTGCTTGCTAAGGTTGTGTGTTGTCGGGATTTATGGGGTTACGCTAGCGTCCCTATTCTCTGCAGGCTTTTATGGTTAGTGTCGATATTGGACCTTTGAGCTACCTCGTTTGGTCTGCGTACCCTTAATTCGCGTGGTAAGTGCACCTTGATTTTAGTCTAAGCTTGCTTTTATGTTCTGTTAATTTGTTAGGTTGTGCGTTTTTTGCAGGGTTCAGTGTTCTTATTCTGTGTGTGGTGGCTTTACTGGATTTGGGTGATCTTATGTTTGGAGCTCCGGTGTTCTATGGGCATTCAGGATTACGGAACTGCGATGGTTATCGGAGCCTCAGGGCTTGGTGCGTGTACTCATATTTGACTGGGCTTATTTATATTATGTGTATTCCTTTCTGTTATTTGTGGACTGGGTTAACGGTGGTGCTTCCGGACTCTTGGGTGTTTTGGGGCTTTCGCTTTCCCTTCTAGCATTTGCGGTTATTGCTCTAGTGTCTGCTTTGGTGTGTTTGATTTTATTCTAAGTTTGGTTTTATCCGTATTCGGGTTTTGAGTTTTACTGAGTTTGTATTTTGCAGGTTGTGGTGTGGGTTGCAGCGGCGTGGACTTTGTGGGCTATTCCTTATTTGTTGTTTGGGGCCTTGGGGGATTTGCCGGAGAAGATGCGGTTAATGTGAGGTGTATTCTAGTGGTGTGGTGGTTTAGGTGTGGGTATGAGTGTTTGTGTACATGGTTGGTTCCCATTTCTTTGTTATTTTATTTGGTGTTCAAGTATTTAACGTCTATAATGCCATTTATTTGTTGTCATTTCTTATATTCTATTTCTTACTTCTAGTCGGTTCGGGCACGCCGCCCTTCGCTTTTTTTTTTTTTTGGCAGCAGATGGCCTTTATTTTTAAAGTAGATCTTATAGCTATCAGTACATTTGTTAAATAATATGTTGTATGGGCAGTTGTTGCCTGTTTTATTATTAAACCCGCTTCTTCTTTTCTTCGGACGGGCTTCCTTTCTTGCCCGCTTTTTTGCTTGTGGATTTTGGTGCTTCCCTAGTTTCCGTGTTGCTGGCATCTTTCTTCTTATCTTTGTTGCTGCCCTCTTCGTTTTCGCTGGCGCTCCTCTTCGATGCCTTGAATTTTATGGCGCCCTCCCTTAGGTGCATTTTCCCCCTTCTCTTCTCCAGCTTCCTCCAGCTGTTCAATGGGATGGTGGCTATAATCTTGTATTGGTCCTTGCTGGGGTCCGGGAATCTTCTGATATCCCATTTCCCCGCGTCTGACCCTACTTCCGGGTTTTGCCTGGTCAGAAGCGTTCCAATCGCTTTGGTGTCCATCATCGGGGTTGGGGCCCACGCTTCTATTTTTACTGTGTTAACAGTGTAATCCGGGCGTATTCTTGTCCACTCCGTTTGCCCCGGACGGCCCCTCCGTGGGTTCAGCTTGTCCGCATTAGCCACTATCCACTCCGCGGAGAGGCCGTCCGCCGTTCTTACTTTTAGGGCCCCGGATATGAAGAAGATCCCCCAAAAGGTGGGGGCCCATGCCGTATCTTCCTTGTTTGGAGCGCACATTACCTCCTGGAATTTTCTTCTGACTTCCATCTCTATGCTGACGGGTATTGTTTCCGTGGGGTAATTTCCTGGGGCGATCCATACCGTCGTGTGTTCCGATGTGGTTGTTCTCGTGGCTGGTGCTGAGGTCATCTTGTTTATTCTTGTCCTTATTGGTGGGGTGGCTGGCCTTTTTTCCGCCGATGTCGGTGGCGTCCGGGTTTTGCTCGTTTGGGCCTTACCCTCGTTCTCCTTATCTCCCCCTGATCTCGGATGGGGGGGTGTTGCTCCTGCCGTGCCTTCCTTCCTGCTGGGTGCCCCGCTTCCCTTCAGAAGGATTATCTCCTCCAGAATTTTGGGGAGTCTTCTTCTCTTCTCCTCCTTTGTTGGCGAAGATCTTTTGGCTCCTTCGCCGTTGTTGGTTTTCTTTCCGGTTTCCATGGCTTTGATAAAGTTCTCTTAAACAGGTTTAGTTTCGTAGTTGTCGCCTGCACTTTCCAGAGACTTGTGGTGGGTCTTCCGGATTTGGCGGCCTATTTATCCTCCGAGCGCATCCCTCGGGGTAGGTTCCTCCGGTGGTTGCCTCACTGGGGTAGGCCGTCCTTGTCCGGTCTCTCCACCAATAGAGACGGGGCTGGGTTATGGGCTGGGTCTGGTTGGGCCTATTAGGGTCAGTCCGGGGCTTGCGCCTCCCTTCTGATTCGCCCATTCCCTCCCTTGTGGGGATCACTGTGTGTCATTCGTTACCTTCTTGGTTTTTCCGTTGACGTTGGATTCCTCCTCTTTCCTATTTGGATTTCTCCTCATTTTCCTCCTTCCAGTTTCCTACTGTTCCCTTCTCCCATGGCTTTCCTTCCCTATTTCATTTCTCCTTCCTTTTGAGTTATTCCTCTTTCCTTTTAGCTGGTGTTCGCTTCTCCTTATGTTCCTATTCGTTATCCTCATTTCCCCTTTCTTCCCCTTTTTCTTTTTCCTTTTCTTCTGGCGTTACTCTTGCGTTGTTCCTGTGATCCCTTCTTGTCGCTGTTTACTTATATCTACACTTGTCACTACTTATATCTACACATTGGCTTATTCAAAGTTATTTTAATCTATTGTCTCTAGTGCCTTATGCTACTGTATTACTTATGCTATGCTTATGATTGCACTTGTCTTGTGTCTGAAAGTTAATAAAGCCTGAAAAGTAAGTCTTAGGTCTATTCTCTTATTTGTTGTGCCGCCTGGGTACCTGTGGTGGTGGTCGTCTTGGTCGTCTGTGGTTGGGGATGGCCCGTGGGATGAAGGCTAGGGGCGCTGGTTGCTTGCGCGTAAGAGAGTCCTGGGATGATTGGTCTGTGCTCTCGGGTGGGTTGCCATGGTGGTACCCTCAGTGATGGTGTGGTCGGTCCTCTTCTTGCGATATATTCAAGCCTCGCGCTGCATTGCCTGAAGCTTGAGGCGTGCTGCTCACCGCAGTTAGCACATCTGAGTTGGTTGGTGTCCCTGTTGCACTGTTTGCTATCGTGCTCATTGCCACATCTTACGCACCTCTTCTTCAGGTTGCAGTGACTGCTACCGTGCCCAAAGTTTTGGCAGCGGAAGCATTGGCTGATTGCTTTATTAGAAATGAATTTTTCTACCGTGATTTTGTGGTAGTGCACAGCCTGGACATGTTTTAGGTCCGTGAGGGTTGTTTTCGAGTCCGTTGTAAGGACAAAAATCGGTAGTGGCCTTTTATTGCCGTCCGAACCTTGTTTTGACATCTGGTACACTTCTAGTATACCTGGTGCCTTACTAGCGATGTCTTCCTTAACGTCCTCCGGGGTGAAGGATGCCGGCAGTCCGTGGAGGACGAATTTCCTTTTCCTCTCGTCTCTCAACCCGAATGTGTGGAATTCGGTGTCCTGGCTCCTGAGCATAGCCGTGATTTTGTTGTGGTCCTCTTTTAGTTTAGGGTGGATCTGGGTCGTCCTGCCAGTGAACTTAATGTAGTACTGGGAGGTTATTTTATTTAGCTCGCATGTGAACTTTTTTGAGTTTACCGGCGTCCCATTTAGTACTATGGGGGGAATTTTTTGGTTTTTCGGAGTAACTGGTAGCTGCTCCGGTGCATTTTGCAGTAATTCAAACGAGTTTTTTGTCTCAATGAGTGGCACATCTACCTCTACCTGTGTTGCGTTGCCCCTCGATGTCGAAGGGTGTGGTGCTGAGATTGTCCTCGAATTGATGATGGCTTCCTTGGCATTAGCCATGTTATTTTTCGCTTTAGTCGGTGGAGTGGCTTGTGCCTTTTGGTTCTGAGCGAGCCTCAGGCTCTTCATGACCTTTTTGGATTGAGGGGGTGGCCCCTCATCACCTGATGGTCTCTTAGACGTGGTGGATACCGTTTTAGTTGGCTTCGGGAAGTCTATCTGAGTCTGATGGTGTTTGCCACTGACACTTGCTTTAATTTTGTCTTGCACTTCACTTTCGCGAGATTTGACTGACTTGGACACACTCAAGTACTAGCACTTATATTGCCCTGACCGTTTCAACCCTCGAGGTGTTTACCCTTCGGTGGTTGGGTTGGGACTGGAGCGTGGTATGATCCTTGGCGAAAAACTAGCTCCTTCGCTTCTTCAAATGTGTAGATTCACCGGTGAGGGGGAAAAAAAAAAGAAAAAGAAAACGAAAATTCCACTTCCACACTTTCGTCGAAATCGGCGTACAATACAAGAGTCGTGATATCCCACGGTAGACGGTGGAGTGTTCTCGTCGTCAAAAAACCGACAAAAGAAGGAGCGTGCCAAGGATACGCGGTGTTCCCAAGCGGTCACCCATCCAAGTACTGACCGCGCCCAATGCTGCTTAACTTCGGTGATCGGACGAGAACCGGTGCACTCAGCGTGGTATGATCCTTGGCGAAAACCTATCTCCTTCGCTTCTTCAAATGTGTAGATTCACCGGCGAGGGAAAAAAAAAAAAAAAGACGAAAATTCCACTTCCACACTCTCGTCGAAATCGGCGTACAATACAAGAGTCGTGATATCCCACGGTAGACGGTGGAGTGTTCTCGTCGTCAAAAGCCGACAAAAGAAGGAGCGTGCCAAGGATACGCGGTGTTCCCAAGCGGTCACCCATCCAAGTACTGACCGCGCCCAATGCTGCTTAACTTCGGTGATCGGACGAGAACCGGTGCACTCAGCGTGGTATGATCCTTGGCGAAAACCTATCTCCTTCGCTTCTTCAAATGTGTAGATTCACCGGCGAGGGGGGAAAAAAAAAAAAAATACGAAAATTCCACTTCCACACTTTCGTCGAAATCGGCGTACAATACAAGAGTCGTGATATCCCACGGTAGACGGTGGAGGGTTCTCGTCGTCAAAAAACCGACAAAAGAAGGAGCGTGCCAAGGATACGCGGTGTTCCCAAGCGGTCACCTTTTTTTTTTTTTTTTGTACGAGGGGAAATCTTCATAGACACCCCGGTCTCCCTCTGGGGGGGAAGCCGGGGTAGTGCCGGATTCTTACCGGCTAAAACCCCTCGGTGGACTCCAGCCGTGGCGCTTTTTGGGACCCCGAGGCCCTCTTGAGAACTCTGCTCGGGATCCCAGCGCCCGGCCCTCAGAAGGGCCAGTTCAATTTTTGATTTTTGGGGATGCAGTGCGCCCACGACACTGCACCCCCCACCTCGGAACCACCATTCATGGCTGCCTGGGCCCCAACCAAGGCAGCCTGGTGGCTCCGGCGGCTATTACATAGCCGCCGCGGCAGCTGGCGGAGCCGGGGCTCTCCGTCCCCGCCTTCGTCCCCGCCTTCGCCCCCTTCCTTCAGGGTCCGCGGCTTCGCGGGCCCTTTCCGCGGCCTCCTTCCGTGACATTACCTGTTCACAGAAGGAGGCTACCGCTCCCCATGACCTCTCGCCGCTCACCATCGCCTTGACGACGGCTTGCAGCGACAGGTCCGGCCCGATACTTAGACGAAGGACTCGGCGCTCTGCAGCCCAGGAGGGACACTCCTCCAGAGTGTGTTGCGCCGAGTCCACGTCCTCCCCGCAATGATGACATTGCGGGGTGGGCTCCCTTCCGATCCTATTCAGGAACTCACCGAAGCAACCATGCCCGGTGAGCACCTGCGTCAACCGGAAGGTGAGCCTTCCCTCCCTCCCCAGCCACTGCTGGAGGACCGGAAGGACGGCCTGCACCGTCCTTTCTCCGGAGCCGGGCTCCTCCAATTGGCTGCGCCACCTTTCAAAGGTGTGCAGCCGGGCCCGGCTCCTGCCGGCCTCCAGCTCTGACGCTCGGCTTTCCGCCGAGGCCGGCGTCCCTTTGAGGGCCGCGGATATTTCATATATCTCCGCGGCCTCCGCCGCCTTAAGTTCCCATGGGGGGGAACACCCAAGTAGGGCCGCCGCCCGCTGGGATACGGTGCGGTACCCCCGGACGACCCGCACGGCGAGGGTCCGCTCTGCTCGGTAGAGGAGCTGGCGGTTCCGCCGGCACCCCTGGAGGGACCCCGCCCACGCGGGCGCGCCGTAAAGAGCGGTGCACCGCACCACCCCCTCGTACAGGCGGCGGACGCCCACCTGTGGTCCCCCCAGGTTGGGCAGCAGGCGTCCGAGCGCCGCCGCCGCCTTCTCGACCCGGGGCACAACCTCTTCAAGGTGGGCCCCGAATGACCATTGGCTGTCGAGGGTGACCCCCAGATATTTCATCCGGGTGCCCACCTCGACAGCCTCGTCCCCCACCCGCATTGGCGTGTCCGGTGGGGGGCCCCTCCTAGCCCCGTCGAAGAACCAAATCGCTTTGGTCTTCGACGGGGCGACCTCGAGGCCTAGCCTCTTGATGGAGGCCACCACGCACTCCACCCCGCACTCTCCCAGCCGGAGAGTGCGCGTGTAGTCCCTCCCGGAGGCGACCACCAGTGTGTCATCCGCGTAACACACTAGGGCCACCCCCGAGGGGAGTGCCGTTCGAAGGACGCGGTCGTACCCCAGGTTCCACAATGTCGGGCCTAAGACCGACCCCTGGGGTACGCCGCGCCAGCTGGGGCGTTCAACCCTCCCGCCCCGGCTCTGGTAGCCGAAGCTCCGGTCCTTTAAAAAGGACCCGATCACCTTTTGCAACCAGGGAGGTACCCTGTGGTAGGCCAACGCCTCCCTGATTGCTTGCCAGGGGATGGAGTTAAAGGCGTTGACAATATCGAGCGATACTGCCAACGACACTCCACCCCCTGGGACCGACGCTGCCGCCCCCGAGAGTGAGCGGACCCGCTGAATCGCGTCAACGGTTGACCGCCCCTCCCGGAAGCCGAACTGGCTGTCGGCCAGATCGGGCCCTGCCCCGGCCAAGTGCTCGGCGAGGCGGGAAGCTATGATCCGCTCGAGGATCTTGCCCGCCTCGTCGAGCAGGCAAATGGGCCGGAACGCCGAGGGGGAACCTGCATCCCTCCCCGGCTTTGGCAGCAGCACGAGCTGCCCCCTCTTCCATTGTTTGGGGAATTTTCCCTCCCCTAGGCAGCCCTCCATGAGCCGCCTAAACCTGTCCCCCAGGACCCGAAGAGCAGACACCAGCACACGACCGTGTATGCCGTCGGGCCCCGGGGCGGTGTTCCGGGCCGCGAGGCGGCGCACCGCCTTTTCCAGCTCCTCCGGACGAATGCCCGGGGCGGGGGTGCCGGTTTGCACCCCCGGTTCCCGGCCCCGCCGACGGGCCTCTCCCTCATCATGAGGGAAAAGGGTACCGACGACGGAGTCCAGGAACTCCGGGTCCATCGACTCGGTCACCGGGGGGGCCCACGGGCGTATCTTGCCCATCACCGCCCGATATGGGCGCCCCCACGGATCCCGGTCGATGGTGGAGAGGAGCTGGCTCCACGCCTCCGCCTTGGCCCGGAAGATGGCCTTCTGGAGAGCCACCTGCGCGACCCTGTACCGCTCGTACAGGGTCGCAAGTCCCCCCCCATCGCGTCTACGGGCCCGTTGGAACAGTCGCCGCGCGCGCACACAAGCGGCTCGCAGATCGGCGATTTCCGCCGACCACCAGTAAACGGCGCGGGGGGAGGACCGCCCGGCCCGCGGCATGGCGACATCCGAGACGGCCGCCATGGCCGATCGGAACCAAGCCGCCTCTGCGTCCGGCGAACCGGAGGGGCCTGGGCTCCCCCAGGCCACCGCCTCTATGGCCGCCCTCATGGCAGCCTCGTCCAGCTTCTTCAACGCCCACCGGGGGGGAGATCCCCTTACCAGTGGACGAGGCTGGACGAGCGGAGTGGGGGCCGAGACGGTCATGACTATGTAAGCATGATCCGACATGGTCTCGGCCCCCGACACCCTCCACCCCGACACTCTCCGCACGACGGAAGGCGAGGCCCACGTCAGGTCAATGACCGACGTGCCCTGCAACCGCGCGAAGGTCGGGGTGGAGCCCCGGTTGAGCAGCCGGAGCTCCAGTCCCGCCGCCCAGTCGAGGAGCTCGCGCCCCCTCGCATCCGTCCTGGGGCACCCCCACGCTGTAGCGTGAGCGTTAAAGTCCCCCAGGACGAGCAAGGGGCGCGGGAGGATGCGGGATGCGCATCTCCCCACCCGGTCCAGAAACGCCGCGAAGGCGTTCCGGCCGCTGTTGGGGGAGACGTACACCGCCACGCTGCCCCACTGGACGGCCAGGTAGCCACCCCCTCGCTCTATCACAGACGGCGGGGGCGGGGTGCCCGGTGCGCCGTTCCACGCGATAGCCACCGAGCCCGAGGTATCCCCGAACCATGATGGATGGTCCGGGGCCCTATAAGGCTCGGCGGCTATGGCCAACCCTATCCCCCACTCGCGCATGGTTTGGACCATCAGGTCCTGGGCCACGCGCGAGTGGTTCAGGTTGGTCTGGAGGAGATTAGCCCCGAGTCACGGGGTCCCCTCCTGACCCGCCTCCGTTTGGTGGGACTCCGTGGCATCCATAGAGTCCCCCTCCGAAGGAGCCCGCCGCTGCGGGGGCGTGGGCCCGGTCTCCCCTTCTGGGGGAGCCGGTTCCGTTGGCCCCGGCGCAGGGGGGTCCGTCGCTTCGGCGGCCTCCACCTCCATGTCCTCATCCACCGGGACAGTCCCAAGCGGTCACCCATCCAAGTACTGACCGCGCCCAATGCTGCTTAACTTCGATGATCGGACGAGAACCGGTGCACTCGGCGTGGTACGATCCTTGGCGAAAAACTATCTCCTTCGCTTCTTCAAATGTGTAAATTTACCGGCGAGGGGGAAAAAAAAAAAAATACGAAAATTCCACTTCCACACTTTCGTCGAAATCGGCGTACAATACAAGAGTCGTGATATCCCACGGTAGACGGTGGAGTGTTCTCGTCGTCAAAAAACCGACAAAAGAAGGAGCGTGCCAAGGATACGCGGTGTTCCCAAGCGGTCACCCATCCAAGTACTGACCGCGCCCAATGCTGCTTAACTTCGGTGATCGGACGAGAACCGGTGCACTCAGCGTGGTATGATCCTTGGCGAAAAACTATCTCCTTCGCTTCTTCAAATGTGTAGATTCACCGGCGAGGGAAAAAAAAAAAAAAAAAATACGAAAATTCCACTTCCACACTTTCGTCGAAATCGGCGTACGATACAAGAGTCGTGATATCCCACGGTAGACGGTGGAGTGTTCTCGTTGTCAAAAAAACCGACAAAAGAAGGAGCGTGCCAAGGATACGCGGTGTTCCCAAGCGGTCACCCATCCAAGTACTGACCGCGCCCAATGCTGCTTAACTTCGGGGATCGGACGAGAACCGGTGCACTCAGCGTGGTATGATTCCTGGCGAAAAACTATCTCCTTCGCTTCTTCAAATGTGTAGATTCACCGGCGAGGGAAAAAAAACAAAAAAATACGAAAATTCCACTTCCACACTTTCGTCGAAATCGGCGTACAATACAAGAGTCGTGATATCCCACGGTAGACGGTGGAGTGTTCTCGTCGTCAAAAAACCGACAAAAGAAGGAGCGTGCCAAGGATACGCGGTGTTCCCAAGCGGTCACCCATCCAAGTACTGACCGCGCCCAATGCTGCTTAACTTCGGTGATCGGACGGGAAACGGTGCACTCAGCGTGGTATGATCCTTGGCGAAAAACTATCTCCTACGCTTCTTCAAATGTGTAGATGCACCGGCGAGGGAAAAAAAAAAAAAAAATACGAAAATTCCACTTCCACACTTTCGTCGAAATCGGCGTACAATACAAGAGTCGTGATATCCCACGGTAGACGGTGGAGTGTTCTCGTTGTCAAAAAACCGACAAAAGAAGGAGTCACCCATCCAAGTACTGACCGCGCCCAATGCTGCTTAACTTCGGTGATCGGACGAGAACCGGTGCACTCAGCGTGGTATGATCCTTGGCGAAAACCTATCTCCTTCGCTTCTTCAAATGTGTAGATTCACCGGCGAGGGGGAAAAAAAAAAAAAAAATACGAAAATTCCACTTCCACACTTTCGTCGAAATCGGCGTACAATACAAGAGTCGTGATATCCCACGGTAGACGGTGGAGTGTTCTCGTTGTCAAAAAACCGACAAAAGAAGGAGTCACCCATCCAAGTACTGACCGCGCCCAATGCTGCTTAACTTCGGTGATCGGACGAGAACCGGTGCACTCAGCGTGGTATGATCCTTGGCGAAAACCTATCTCCTTCGCTTCTTCAAATGTGTAGATTCACCGGCGAGGGAAAAAAAAAAAAAAAGACGAAAATTCCACTTCCACACTCTCGTCGAAATCGGCGTACAATACAAGAGTCGTGATATCCCACGGTAGACGGTGGAGTGTTCTCGTCGTCAAAAGCCGACAAAAGAAGGAGCGTGCCAAGGATACGCGGTGTTCCCAAGCGGTCACCCATCCAAGTACTGACCGCGCCCAATGCTGCTTAACTTCGGTGATCGGACGAGAACCGGTGCACTCAGCGTGGTATGATCCTTGGCGAAAACCTATCTCCTTCGCTTCTTCAAATGTGTAGATTCACCGGCGAGGGAAAAAAAAAAAAAAAGACGAAAATTCCACTTCCACACTCTCGTCGAAATCGGCGTACAATACAAGAGTCGTGATATCCCACGGTAGACGGTGGAGTGTTCTCGTCGTCAAAAGCCGACAAAAGAAGGAGCGTGCCAAGGATACGCGGTGTTCCCAAGCGGTCACCCATCCAAGTACTGACTGCGCCCAATGCTGCTTAACTTCGGTGATCGGACGAGAACCGGTGCACTCAGCGTGGTATGATCCTTGGCGAAAACCTATCTCCTTCGCTTCTTCAAATGTGTAGATTCACCGGCGAGGGAAAAAAAAAAAAAAAGACGAAAATTCCACTTCCACACTCTCGTCGAAATCGGCGTACAATACAAGAGTCGTGATATCCCACGGTAGACGGTGGAGTGTTCTCGTCGTCAAAAGCCGACAAAAGAAGGAGCGTGCCAAGGATACGCGGTGTTCCCAAGCGGTCACCCATCCAAGTACTGACCGCGCCCAATGCTGCTTAACTTCGGTGATCGGACGAGAACCGGTGCACTCCGCGTGGTATGATCCTTGGCGAAAAACTATCTCCTTCGCTTCTTCAAATGTGTAGATTCACCGGCGAGGGGGAAAAAAAAAAGAAAAAGAAAACGAAAATTCCACTTCCACACTTTCGTCGAAATCGGCGTACAATACAAGAGTCGTGATATCCCACGGTAGACGGTGGAGTGTTCTCGTCGTCAAAAAACCGACAAAAGAAGGAGCGTGCCAAGGATGCGCGGTGTTCCCAAGCGGTCACCCATCCAAGTACTGACCGCGCCCAATGCTGCTTAACTTCGGTGATCGGACGAGAACCGGTGCACTCAGCGTGGTATGATCCTTGTCGAAAAACTATCTCCTTCGCTTCTTCAAATGTGTAGATTCACCGGCGAGGGAAAAAAAAAAAAAACGAAAATTCCACTTCCACACTTTCGTCGAAATCGGCGTACAATACAAGAGTCGTGATATCCCACGGTAGACGGTGGAGGGTTCTCGTCGTCAAAAAACCGACAAAAGAAGGAGCGTGCCAAGGATACGCGGTGTTCCCAAGCGGTCACCTTTTTTTTTTTTTTTTTGTACGAGGGGAAATCTTCATAGACACCCCGGTCTCCCTCTGGGGGGGAAGCCGGGGTAGTGCCGGATTCTTACCGGCTAAAACCCCTCGGTGGACTCCAGCCGTGGCGCTTTTTGGGACCCCGAGGCCCTCTTGAGAACTCTGCTCGGGATCCCAGCGCCCGGCCCTCAGAAGGGCCAGTTCAATTTTTGATTTTTGGGGATGCAGTGCGCCCACGACACTGCACCCCCCACCTCGGAACCACCATTCATGGCTGCCTGGGCCCCAACCAAGGCAGCCTGGTGGCTCCGGCGGCTATTACATAGCCGCCGCGGCAGCTGGCGGAGCCGGGGCTCTCCGTCCCCGCCTTCGTCCCCGCCTTCGCCCCCTTCCTTCAGGGTCCGCGGCTTCGCGGGCCCTTTCCGCGGCCTCCTTCCGTGACATTACCTGTTCACAGAAGGAGGCTACCGCTCCCCATGACCTCTCGCCGCCCACCATCGCCTTGACGACGGCTTGCAGCGACAGGTCCGGCCCGATACTTAGACGAAGGACTCGGCGCTCTGCAGCCCAGGAGGGACACTCCTCCAGAGTGTGTTGCGCCGAGTCCACGTCCTCCCCGCAATGATGACATTGCGGGGTGGGCTCCCTTCCGATCCTATTCAGGAACTCACCGAAGCAACCATGCCCGGTGAGCACCTGCGTCAACCGGAAGGTGAGCCTTCCCTCCCTCCCCAGCCACTGCTGGAGGACCGGAAGGACGGCCTGCACCGTCCTTTCTCCGGAGCCGGGCTCCTCCAATTGGCTGCGCCACCTTTCAAAGGTGTGCAGCCGGGCCCGGCTCCTGCCGGCCTCCAGCTCTGACGCTCGGCTTTCCGCCGAGGCCGGCGTCCCTTTGAGGGCCGCGGATATTTCATATATCTCCGCGGCCTCCGCCGCCTTAAGTTCCCATGGGGGGGAACACCCAAGTAGGGCCGCCGCCCGCTGGGATACGGTGCGGTACCCCCGGACGACCCGCACGGCGAGGGTCCGCTCTGCTCGGTAGAGGAGCTGGCGGTTCCGCCGGCACCCCTGGAGGGACCCCGCCCACGCGGGCGCGCCGTAAAGAGCGGTGCACCGCACCACCCCCTCGTACAGGCGGCGGACGCCCACCTGTGGTCCCCCCAGGTTGGGCAGCAGGCGTCCGAGCGCCGCCGCCGCCTTCTCGACCCGGGGCACAACCTCTTCAAGGTGGGCCCCGAATGACCATTGGCTGTCGAGGGTGACCCCCAGATATTTCATCCGGGTGCCCACCTCGACAGCCTCGTCCCCCACCCGCATTGGCGTGTCCGGTGGGGGGCCCCTCCTAGCCCCGTCGAAGAACCAAATCGCTTTGGTCTTCGACGGGGCGACCTCGAGGCCTAGCCTCTTGATGGAGGCCACCACGCACTCCACCCCGCACTCTCCCAGCCGGAGAGTGCGCGTGTAGTCCCTCCCGGAGGCGACCACCAGTGTGTCATCCGCGTAACACACTAGGGCCACCCCCGAGGGGAGTGCCGTTCGAAGGACGCGGTCGTACCCCAGGTTCCACAATGTCGGGCCTAAGACCGACCCCTGGGGTACGCCGCGCCAGCTGGGGCGTTCAACCCTCCCGCCCCGGCTCTGGTAGCCGAAGCTCCGGTCCTTTAAAAAGGACCCGATCACCTTTTGCAACCAGGGAGGTACCCTGTGGTAGGCCAACGCCTCCCTGATTGCTTGCCAGGGGATGGAGTTAAAGGCGTTGACAATATCGAGCGATACTGCCAACGACACTCCACCCCCTGGGACCGACGCTGCCGCCCCCGAGAGTGAGCGGACCCGCTGAATCGCGTCAACGGTTGACCGCCCCTCCCGGAAGCCGAACTGGCTGTCGGCCAGATCGGGCCCTGCCCCGGCCAAGTGCTCGGCGAGGCGGGAAGCTATGATCCGCTCGAGGATCTTGCCCGCCTCGTCGAGCAGGCAAATGGGCCGGAACGCCGAGGGGGAACCTGCATCCCTCCCCGGCTTTGGCAGCAGCACGAGCTGCCCCCTCTTCCATTGTTTGGGGAATTTTCCCTCCCCTAGGCAGCCCTCCATGAGCCGCCTAAACCTGTCCCCCAGGACCCGAAGAGCAGACACCAGCACACGACCGTGTATGCCGTCGGGCCCCGGGGCGGTGTTCCGGGCCGCGAGGCGGCGCACCGCCTTTTCCAGCTCCTCCGGACGAATGCCCGGGGCGGGGGTGCCGGTTTGCACCCCCGGTTCCCGGCCCCGCCGACGGGCCTCTCCCTCATCATGAGGGAAAAGGGTACCGACGACGGAGTCCAGGAACTCCGGGTCCATCGACTCGGTCACCGGGGGGGCCCACGGGCGTATCTTGCCCATCACCGCCCGATATGGGCGCCCCCACGGATCCCGGTCGATGGTGGAGAGGAGCTGGCTCCACGCCTCCGCCTTGGCCCGGAAGATGGCCTTCTGGAGAGCCACCTGCGCGACCCTGTACCGCTCGTACAGGGTCGCAAGTCCCCCCCCATCGCGTCTACGGGCCCGTTGGAACAGTCGCCGCGCGCGCACACAAGCGGCTCGCAGATCGGCGATTTCCGCCGACCACCAGTAAACGGCGCGGGGGGAGGACCGCCCGGCCCGCGGCATGGCGACATCCGAGACGGCCGCCATGGCCGATCGGAACCAAGCCGCCTCTGCGTCCGGCGAACCGGAGGGGCCTGGGCTCCCCCAGGCCACCGCCTCTATGGCCGCCCTCATGGCAGCCTCGTCCAGCTTCTTCAACGCCCACCGGGGGGGAGATCCCCTTACCAGTGGACGAGGCTGGACGAGCGGAGTGGGGGCCGAGACGGTCATGACTATGTAAGCATGATCCGACATGGTCTCGGCCCCCGACACCCTCCACCCCGACACTCTCCGCACGACGGAAGGCGAGGCCCACGTCAGGTCAATGACCGACGTGCCCTGCAACCGCGCGAAGGTCGGGGTGGAGCCCCGGTTGAGCAGCCGGAGCTCCAGTCCCGCCGCCCAGTCGAGGAGCTCGCGCCCCCTCGCATCCGTCCTGGGGCACCCCCACGCTGTAGCGTGAGCGTTAAAGTCCCCCAGGACGAGCAAGGGGCGCGGGAGGATGCGGGATGCGCATCTCCCCACCCGGTCCAGAAACGCCGCGAAGGCGTTCCGGCCGCTGTTGGGGGAGACGTACACCGCCACGCTGCCCCACTGGACGGCCAGGTAGCCACCCCCTCGCTCTATCACAGACGGCGGGGGCGGGGTGCCCGGTGCGCCGTTCCACGCGATAGCCACCGAGCCCGAGGTATCCCCGAACCATGATGGATGGTCCGGGGCCCTATAAGGCTCGGCGGCTATGGCCAACCCTATCCCCCACTCGCGCATGGTTTGGACCATCAGGTCCTGGGCCACGCGCGAGTGGTTCAGGTTGGTCTGGAGGAGATTAGCCCCGAGTCACGGGGTCCCCTCCTGACCCGCCTCCGTTTGGTGGGACTCCGTGGCATCCATAGAGTCCCCCTCCGAAGGAGCCCGCCGCTGCGGGGGCGTGGGCCCGGTCTCCCCTTCTGGGGGAGCCGGTTCCGTTGGCCCCGGCGCAGGGGGGTCCGTCGCTTCGGCGGCCTCCACCTCCATGTCCTCATCCACCGGGACAGTCCCAAGCGGTCACCCATCCAAGTACTGACCGCGCCCAATGCTGCTTAACTTCGGTGATCGGACGAGAACCGGTGCACTCAGCGTGGTATGATCCTTGGCGAAAGACTATCTCCTTCGCTTCTTCAAATGTGTAGATTCACCGGCGAGGGGAAAAAAAAAAAAAAAAAGACGAAAAATCCACTTCCACACTTTCGTCGAAATCGGCGTACAATACAAGAGTCGTGATATCCCACGGTAGACGGTGGAGGGTTCTCGTCGTCAAAAAACCGACAAAAGAAGGAGCGTGCCAAGGATACGCGGTGTTCCCAAGCGGTCACCCATCCAAGTACTGACCGCGCCCAATGCTGCTTAACTTCGATGATCGGACGAGAACCGGTGCACTCGGCGTGGTACGATCCTTGGCGAAAAACTATCTCCTTCGCTTCTTCAAATGTGTAAATTCACCGGCGAGGGGGAAAAAAAAAAAAATACGAAAATTCCACTTCCACACTTTCGTCGAAATCGGCGTACAATACAAGAGTCGTGATATCCCACGGTAGACGGTGGAGTGTTCTCGTCGTCAAAAAACCGACAAAAGAAGGAGCGTGCCAAGGATACGCGGTGTTCCCAAGCGGTCACCCATCCAAGTACTGACCGCGCCCAATGCTGCTTAACTTCGGTGATCGGACGAGAACCGGTGCACTCAGCGTGGTATGATCCTTGGCGAAAAACTATCTCCTTCGCTTCTTCAAATGTGTAGATTCACCGGCGAGGGGAAAAAAAAAAAAAAAGACGAAAATTCGACTTCCACACTTTCGTCGAAATCGGCGTACAATACAAGAGTCGTGATATCCCACGGTAGACGGTGGAGTGTTCTCGTCGTCAAAAAACCGACAAAAGAAGGAGCGTGCCAAGGATACGCGGTGTTCCCAAGCGGTCACCCATCCAAGTACTGACCGCGCCCAATGCTGCTTAACTTCGGTGATCGGACGAGAACCGGTGCACTCAGCGTGGTATGATCCTTGGCGAAAAACTATCTCCTTCGCTTCTTCAAATGTGTAGATTCACCGGCGAGGGAAAAAAAAAAAAAAAAAATACGAAAATTCCACTTCCACACTTTCGTCGAAATCGGCGTACGATACAAGAGTCGTGATATCCCACGGTAGACGGTGGAGTGTTCTCGTTGTCAAAAAAACCGACAAAAGAAGGAGCGTGCCAAGGATACGCGGTGTTCCCAAGCGGTCACCCATCCAAGTACTGACCGCGCCCAATGCTGCTTAACTTCGGGGATCGGACGAGAACCGGTGCACTCAGCGTGGTATGATTCCTGGCGAAAAACTATCTCCTTCGCTTCTTCAAATGTGTAGATTCACCGGCGAGGGAAAAAAAACAAAAAAATACGAAAATTCCACTTCCACACTTTCGTCGAAATCGGCGTACAATACAAGAGTCGTGATATCCCACGGTAGACGGTGGAGTGTTCTCGTCGTCAAAAAACCGACAAAAGAAGGAGCGTGCCAAGGATACGCGGTGTTCCCAAGCGGTCACCCATCCAAGTACTGACCGCGCCCAATGCTGCTTAACTTCGGTGATCGGACGGGAACCGGTGCACTCAGCGTGGTATGATCCTTGGCGAAAAACTATCTCCTACGCTTCTTCAAATGTGTAGATTCACCGGCGAGGGAAAAAAAAAAAAAAAAAAAGACGAAAATTCCACTTCCACACTCTCGTCGAAATCGGCGTACAATACAAGAGTCGTGATGTCCCACGGTAGACGGTGGAGTGTTCTCGTCGTCAAAAAACCGATAACAGAAGGAGCGTGCCAAGGATACGCGGTGTTCCCAAGCGGTCACCCATCCAAGTACTGACCGCGCCCAATGCTGCTTAACTTCGGTGATCGGACGAGAACCGGTGCACTCAGCGTGGAATGATCCTTGGCGAAAAACTATCTCCTTCGCTTCTTCAAATGTGTAGATTCACCGGCGAGGGAAAAAAAAAAAACGAAAATTCCACTTCCACACTTTCGTCGAAATCGGCGTACAATACAAGAGTCGTGATATCCCACGGTAGACGGTGGAGGGTTCTCGTCGTCAAAAAACCGACAAAAGAAGGAGCGTGCCAAGGATACGCGGTGTTCCCAAGCGGTCACCCATCCAAGTACTGACCGCGCCCAATGCTGCTTAACTTCGGTGATCGGACGAGAACCGGTGCACTCAGCGTGGTATGATCCTTGGCGAAAGACTATCTCCTTCGCTTCTTCAAATGTGTAGATTCACCGGCGAGGGGAAAAAAAAAAAAAAAAAAAAGACGAAAAATCCACTTCCACACTTTCGTCGAAATCGGCGTACAATACAAGAGTCGTGATATCCCACGGTAGACGGTGGAGGGTTCTCGTCGTCAAAAAACCGACAAAAGAAGGAGCGTGCCAAGGATACGCGGTGTTCCCAAGCGGTCACCCATCCAAGTACTGACCGCGCCCAATGCTGCTTAACTTCGGTGATCGGACGAGAACCGGTGCACTCGGCGTGGTACGATCCTTGGCGAAAAACTATCTCCTTCGCTTCTTCAAATGTGTAAATTCACCGGCGAGGGGGAAAAAAAAAAAAATACGAAAATTCCACTTCCACACTCTCGTCGAAATCGGCGTACAATACAAGAGTCGTGATATCCCACGGTAGACGGTGGAGTGTTCTCGTCGTCAAAAAACCGACAAAAGAAGGAGCGTGCCAAGGATACGCGGTGTTCCCAAGCGGTCACCCATCCAAGTACTCACCGCGCCCAATGGTGCTTAACTTCGGCGATCGGACGTGAACCGGTGCTTTTTTTTTAAAAGTGTTTATTGAAGCGGACTACATATACATTACAATTTTTTGGAATAAACCACCAAATAACATTTGTTCAATTTAACACGCAGGGCTCTTGGCCATCTCCGTGAATTACATCTTTTTTTTCACGCTTTTACGTAGTGGATACAATTTAATTGTCGTTTACATTTTTGTTGCTAATACTGGCAGGATTATGTTACGTGCTTGGTATATAGGAATTTAGTTAATTTCTTTTTTGATTTCTCCGCTTGTTTTAATACATATTTGACGTGCTCATTAAAACGAAATCTTTCATTTAATATTACTCCTAAGTATTTTACGTATTTTTTATGCGGTATATTTGTTTTTTATCTATCGGGTCTATTAGTCTGAATTCTCTCCAATTTTGTCTCGTTGATTTATGCAGTTTGCTTACGAGTCCTTTAAACAATATTGTCTCGCATTTTTGACTATTTATTTTGAGTTTCCAGTTTGTGCAATATACTTGGATTTTATTTAAAGTATCTTGAAGTTTGTCTTGAACTTATTTTACTTTCCTATCGTAACAGTATATTATTAAATCGTCTGCAAATGCTATTGCTTTGCAGCCAGTTTCTGTATTTAGATTAAATAGTTTTAATATATCCGAAAAGAAAATACTGAAGAGCAGCGGCGAGTTTATTGCTCCCTGTTGGAGACAATTTTGTATCATAAATGTTTTAGTACTTTGATTATTTTCTGATTTTACTAAGAATTTCCTTTCATTTTTCATTTCGTGTATCATCAGTATAAGATGTTGAGGGAATCCTTTTTTTATTAATTTGTATAGTAGTCCTTCGCTCCATACCGTGTCGAACGCTTTCTCTAGATCTATTGGGCAAGCTGCTAGAAACATGTTTTCATTTAATGCTCTAGCTATATCCGAATACAGTATATTTATTGCATGTGTCGTAGAGTGAATTGAACGAAATCCAAATGGTTGGTGTGGGATTCTTTTCGTTTCCTATTTTATCTATTCTTTTATTTATTAATGATTCTAGCAGCTTGCCCACGTTTGATAGCATGCTTATTGGTCTGTAGCTTCCTGGATCCGTAAGATCTTTGCCTTTCTTTGGTAGTGCAATTACATTCACTAATTTCCGTTTATTTGGAAAATAATGTAGATTTAAACAGTTATTGAATAATATTGTTAGGAACAGGATTAGCCGGTCGATTTTTTTGTATTCAGTTTTTTTAATAATAATTTCAATTATCCCGGATTGGAAAAATAATTCGGTGGATTTGGTTTGGGGTTTGATGCTTTGTTATTCCCACTGAATGTGGTTAGTGTTTCTTGTTGTTCTTCTTTAATTATTGGTTCTATTCTTTTTTTTATTATATTATCGAAGCTAGTTTTGTTTTATAAGATTTTCAAATTTGCCGTGTGAATTTTTTGAAAGTGTGTTCTGTTTAGGTCTAGTTTATTTCTTATAGCCGAACAGTAGCAATTATCTCTGTCATGTCATAATAATTTTTCTTGTATGTAAATCGTATGAAACATGTAAACGATCGCTCAAAGTACGAAATCTGTTGGGATACCATTAGAAACCCTACGTTTTCGATGAAACTATGTGTTCGAGATTGTCAGCGATGAAACCATCGATGCGAAACTTGGTTTCACGTTTCCGAATACACTAAATACGATTTCTCGTTTCCGAAAAAGTGAAACCGCGTGAAACGAGTAAATGATCGCCTAAAGTACGAAATCTGTTGGGATACCACTAGAAAACGTTCGTTTTCGATGAAACTAAATGTTCTACATTGGGAGTAAAGAAACTCCCAATGTTATAATCGGTTTCACGTCAGACTCCAACGGCACAGACACATAATCGCACACAGGCACTTACCGTGCAATCAAAACCACTGTGCCAGGTATGTAAGGGATCACACTATACATCAACGTGCGAAAAACTAATTAATGTTAACGTGTCGGAACGAATCAATATAGTAAGTTCAGCACAACTTTGTTTTAATTGCCTCCGACCCAATCATTCAGTGAACAATTGCCACGCAGGCACTTGCAAGACGTTTACGGGTAAACACCATACCTTACTTCATAAGGATGGCCCTTCGCGACCCACCCAGGTAAACGTCGCCAGCTTAACCATGAACGTTTCTACGCATGTATTATTATCAACTGCATTAATACACATATTAGATTCACGTGGAAATCCACACGCTTGCCGCGCACTATTAGACTCTGGTTCACAGTCACATTTTGTCACATTTTGTTTTAGAGTTAGAAACGAAACGCGTTAATATTCCAGTCAGTGGAATTAACGAGGCTAATTCACATATAACACATACTGTCCTAACCAAAATTCAATCGCGAATTAATAATTTCTCAGCCGACACGACCTTACTCATTCTCCCCAGTATCACAGATTATCTTCCAACAAAGGCAGTCGACCGTCAAACCATATCTGTACCGAAAAACATTAGCCTCGCAGATCCGCAATTTCACAAATCTCAACAAGTAGACGTACTGATCGGCGCTGAATTGTTCTACCAGCTATTA
The DNA here is from genome assembly GCA_910591585.2 of Nysson spinosus. Lineage (NCBI taxonomy): Eukaryota > Metazoa > Arthropoda > Insecta > Hymenoptera > Crabronidae > Nysson > Nysson spinosus. The sequence goes on along the minus strand of OU342853.1, from coordinate 162,674 downwards.
TCTATAGGGCAAATCTCGTTTAATACCGATAATTCATTAATAGCAGAGAAAACAAAATTGGGATGGGTAATATCGGGTAGAGCTCCTTCAAAATCAAATCATACACGTACCATCTGCAACGTAGCCTCATTGCAACAACAGGTCACTAAATTCTGGGAAATCGAGGAAGTTTTACCTATTAACTTCCGAAAAAAACGCGCGTGACAGCCATTATAAAACGTACACGACTCGTGACCCCGACTCAGGTAGGTATATCGTAAACCTGCCTTTTAAACCGAATAGAAGTCCACTGGGCGAGTCATATCAAAACGCGTTAAAACCATATTTGTCAATGGAAAGATCGTTAAAGAGGAATCTACAATTGAAGAACAAGTACACGGAATTTTTAAAAGAATACCAAAATTTAGGACACATTGTCCCGGCAAATTCATCGACGCACGACGGATTTTATTTACCTCACCACGCAGTTTGTAAACAATCAAGTATAACTACCAAATTACGCGTAGTTTTTGATGGATCAGCAACCTCTTCCGCCGGTATATCTCTAAATGAATCATTGATGATAGGCCTTACAATACAGGATGACCTATTCTCAATCCTCGTCCGCTTCCGGTCCCACGCCTACGCCTTAACTGCCGATATCGCGAAAATGTATCGTCAAATACTAGTACACCCAGATGATCGCAAATATCAAAAAATCTTATGGCGCGAAACCGATCGCGAACCAATCTAAACATACAATTTAAATACCGTGACCTATGGCACTTCCGCCGCACCATTTCTTGCTATCCGAACGTTACACCAACTCGCGCAGGACGAAGGTGCCGGGCACCCAACCGCCGAACGAATCCTTCGCGAAGATTTCTATGTCGACGACGTTCTAACCGCAGCTCAAACCTACGAAGAAGCCGAAATGCTACGGGACGAACTTTTAAATCTAACTAATCAGGGCGGTTTCCATCTTCGACAATGGATCTCAAGTGTCCATTCATTAGTAAAACACTTGAACCAAAACACGAAAGGCGATATCACAGACCTTAATTTTAAAGAATCAAAAAAGACGTTAGGCATTCATTGGAATGCCCAACGAGACCCTATTATTTACAGCATTAAGCCTGTACATATGAAATCTCGTATTACCAAACGTACGATATTATCCGAAATCGCGCAATTATTCGACCCACTTGGATTACTAGGTCCCATCATTATTAGAGGAAAGATACTTTTACAACGCTTATGGCAACTAAAGCTTGATTGGGATGAGTCTGTCCCTCTCGACGTATACACAACATGGAACAATTATAAAACCGATTTAATAGAAATCAGTAGATTTAATACGCCACGAAAAATTATTTGCGACAAATACAAATCACTACAGTTACATGGATTTGCAGACGCTAGCGGATAAGCATATGGTGCTTGCATTTACATGAGATCCACAGATGAAACAGGAATTTCAGAAACACATTTAATTTGCTCCAAATCACGCGTAGCTCCATTAAAATCCATTACCTTACCGCGATTAGAATTATGCGGAGCCGTACTTCTTGCCAAATTAATGAAGACCACTATAAAGGCCTTGCAACGAACCACCTTCGATAAGGTGGTCTTATGGTCGGATCCTTCTATAACACTATGTTGGATAAATTCTGAGCCTCACACCTTGAAAACATTTGTATTACACCGCGTATCAGAAATACAAACTTTAACCGATCACTATGAATGGCCACACGTGAAATCACAAGATAATCCAGCAGACCTTATTTCGAGAGGATGTTCAGTTGTCAGCCTTTTAGACAATTAATTATGGAAGACTGGTCCAGAATGGATCAATCGCATCGAAAGGTATTGGCCAATTGCAAAATACTGCCGTACTGATATTCCGGAATTAAAAACACCAGTCACAAGTTTTACATGTATAACGGCAAAATCTGATCTTCTAGAACGAAATTCAACATTCACCAGATTGAAACGTGTCTTAGCATACTGCCTGCGGTTTATTAACAACTGCAGATATAAGACAAGACACACCAATCATTTATCTACCGTAGAACTAAACCTCGCGACTCTCGAAATCATTAAATTAGTACAAGGCGAAAGTTTCTCAAGGGAAATCCATTGTTTGCAAAACGAAAAGCACGTCGACGGAAAATTATCTCCGCCAAATCCATTCATCGATCAAAGTGGTATAATGAGAGTTGGAGGCCGATTATCTTACTCAAATCTACCTTACCCCACAAAACATCCAGCATTACTACAACAAAAACATTTTGTCACCACATTAATAATCAAATACGAACATGCTAGACACTTTCATGCAGGCGCACAAGCTACGCTTAACGCGATGCGAAACCAATACTGGATCATCGACGGGAGAAATGTCGTTAAAAATATAATACATCGATGCATCACTTGTTTCTGGGCGAAACCTAAACTTACAAACTATAATATGGGAAGCATACCACCCAATCGCGTTAAATCTTCACGACCATTCTTACCTACTGGAGTCGACTACTCTGGACCCTTTTTCATTAAAGAAAGACGCCATAGAAATCGATAAAAACTCAAAACGTATATCGCGATTTTTGTATGCCTGGCTACAAGTGCAATTCATGTAGAAGTAGTGAGCGATCTTACCAGCGACACGTTTCTAGCAGCTCTTTGGCGATTCGTTTCACGCAGAGGCAAACCCACCCGTAATCGGCGAAACACTTTTAACGTTCGAAGGTCTGCAGACGTATGCAACTGAGATTGAGGCTATACTAAACTCCCGACCTATAACACCTTTATCTGCTGATCCTAAAGACCTATCCGCTTTAACTCCTGGCCATTTCCTTATTGGCGAATCAATTACAAATATACTAGATCACGATTTTCGGGAGACACCATCCGGGCGTTTATCCTGCTGGCAACATATTCAGCAGTTGAAGCAACATGTCTGGAACCGCTGGAAAACTGACTATCTGCATGAACAAACCGTTCGCAAGAAACGGCATAAGAGAACGACCACCAACATCGAACTTGGTACTCTTGTCATCGTGAGAGACATCGACACACTCCCAATGCATTGGACCTTAGGCCGTATTATTGAGACACACCCAGGCAACGACGGTACCGTGAGAGTAGCAACCATCAAAACCGCGAAGGGAACTTATAAACGAAGTGTGAAATTACTAGCCCCATTGCCACTAGAATCCTAAAACTTGTAGATATTTATTTCATAATACATTTATGGTAAAATCTCATGTATCGTATACAGTAAGTAAGCACAACTTATATATCGCGTTGCTATGTTATACTCATGTATATTCGTACATGTAGCATAACTACAGGTAGTACATTTCTACTTGTATCGCTAGCGTAAGTTACTATTAATTAGTACACGATAACTTAGGTAGTATTATCTCATAAGTACTCCGATTGTATACTCATAGACAACGTGGCTATTGAACCTCGCGTTCAAGGGGGGCGGCATGTTGACGAGTATAAACTCTAAGTCGCAGCGAAGACAGTTAACAACCGCCTAACGGACTTCCAAATTACAATAGCGCATTGTGTACATAGTAAAGTGGAATCCCACATCTGGTGACCACTCGTTGAGCCCTTCAATTTCCCTACCTACAATTCCGGAAAAAGCACGTGCACCCTCCGAAGCAGTATTCCAAGAATTGTCCACTCTATCCACCACCCTTCGTTTTGAACCTCCCACTACCACCTTTTTTATGTAGTCGATGCTTCGAATTTCTAGCGCTCGAACAAATTCGCCACTGACGAAAACACAAGCAAAGCGGGCAGACGAATTCTCAACAAATTCTGAGAATTATTACGATAGTACAACGAACGTACATCACATAACCAATTTACGCCGTATAAAGAACTAGTTCCTCGCAACTACAACCCGAGGAACAAGGATAGTTGACGATTCGACTATCCGACTCAACACGGGTAAACGATCGCCTAAAGTACGAAATGTGATGGGATAACATTAGAAACCGTACGTCTTCGATGAAACTAAGTGTTCGAGATTGTGGGCGATGAAACTATCCATGCGAAACTTGGTTTCCCATTTCTGAATACACGAAATTGGATTTCTCGTTTCCGAAAAAGTGAAATCGCGTGAAACGGGTAGACGATCGCCGGACGTACGAAATATTTTGGGATGCTATTAGAGTGGTGAAACTGCCTATGTCAATGGCGGTTTCACGTCTCTGAACACACGAAAAACGATTTCTCTATTCCGAAAGAGTGAAATCGCGAAAAAAAGGTAAACTATCGCCTAAAGTACGAAATCTGTTGGATAGCAAGAGAAACTTTACGTTTTCGTTGAAACTATGTGTTTTACATTGGGAGTGATGAAACTCTCTATGTTAATGGAGGTTTCACGTTTCTGAATACACGAAAAACGATTTCTCTATTCCGAAAGAGTGAAATCGCGAAAAAAGGGTAAACTATCGCCTAAAGTACGAAATGTGTAGGATACCAACAGAAACCTGACGTTTTCGTTGAAACTATGCGTTCTACATTGGCAGTGATGAAATTCTCTATGTTAATTGCGGTTTCACATTTCTGAATACACGAAATACGATTTCCCGTTTCCGAAATAGTGAAATCGCGAAAAAAAGGTAAGCTATCGCCTAAAGTACGAAATCTGTTGGATACCAATAGAAACTTTACGTTTTCGTGGAAACTATGCGTTCTACATTGGCAGTGAAATTCACTTTGTTAATTGCGGTTTCACATTTCTGAATACACGAAATACGATTTCTCGATTCCGAAAGAGTGAAATCGCGGGAAACGGGTAAACGATCGCCTAAAGTGCGAAATCTGTTCGATACCAACAGAAACCTTACGTTTTCGTTGAATCTATGCGTTCTACATGGGCAGTGATGAAGCTCTCTATGTTAATGGAGGTTTCACGTTTCTGAATACACGAAATACGATTTCTCGTTTCCAAAAGAGTGAAATCGGGGAAACGGGTAAACTATCGCCTAAAGTACGAAATCTGTTGGGATACCATTAGAAGCCTTACGTTTTCGATGAAACTATGCGTTCTACATAGGTAGTGATGAAATTCTCTATGTTAATCTTGTTTTCACATTTCTGAATACACGAAATACGATTTCCCGTTTCCGAAATAGTGAAATCGCGAAAAAAAGGTAAGTTATCGCCTAAAGTACGAAATCTGTTGGATACCAACAGAAACTTTACGTTTTCGTCGAAACTATGTGTTCTACATTGGGCGTGATGAAACTCGCTATGTTAATGGAGGTTTCACGTTTCTGAATACACGAAATACGATTTCTCGATTCCGAAATAGTGACATCGCGAGAAAAGTTTAAACTATCGCCTACAGTGCGAACTCTGTTGGGATACCAACAGAAACCTTACGTTTTCGTTGAAACTATGCGTTCTACATTGGCAAGAGTTTCTTGAAAAACTAAGAAAACTGAGTTTCGAACCGATGAAACTCTTGAAAAACTCGTGAAAACTCTGTTTTTCGGCGAAAAACTCTTGAAAATCACATAAAACTCAGTTTTTCAACGATAGAACTATTGAAAAACTCAGAAAACTGAGTTTTGAACCGATGAAACTCTTGAAAATCTCATGAGAACTCAGTTTTTCGACGAAAAAACTCTTGAAAACCTAAGAAAACTGAGTTTTGAACCGATAAAACTCGTGAAAACACAGTTTTTCGACGAAAAAACTCTTGAAAAACAAAGAAAACTCAGTTTTGAACCGATAAATCGCTTTGTTTAAATAAGTGACCAATAGTTGTTTCACCCGATCACGAGCCTGATAGTTAACTTTATTTTTCTTGAGTCTACCGAGTTTATTAGGCCGGTGTGATTCGGAAAAGAAATAGAAAAACTATCGAGGCCCAATAACATGACAATGATTGTTTTTGACTCGACCGTGGGAAACCAGAGATCGACACGTCTGACCGGTACATATTACCGTTTGAAGACGTTCGAATTCGCGAATAGTAAACAGATATGAGAGAGAGTGAGGAAGAGCTAATAGTTTGACGAAAGCGCCGCGTAACGAGTAATTACTCGTTCGCGCTTGTCGACGACGGTGTAGCGTCGCCGACAGTTAGTTGATTTTAGAGAGTCCTCAGCAGCAGTTCGCACGGAGCGCATCGACTGTCGATCGTGCTCCTGTTATAACGAACACTGCTTTTAGCTTCAAACCAGCAAATTGTGAAACTGAATTGAGACTAACACACGACAATTCGTGTTGACTCTTCAGCACAAATAGCTACGTCTTTTTGTAAGTTAGCGGTTTTAACCCTGAATTAGTACTGAGGCGAAAATCGGTGGGTTTACCTGGTTTTCGCCAACTATTGTTATTCGACATGGGAGCGTCAGGAGTCCACTCCTTGGATGACCACTGTTCGGCGGAGCACTACGTTAGTTGGCGCGCTGTTATAAACTTAAGACCCGCTACTCGTTCTCTACCGGGAACCGCCTTGGTGACGAATAGAAGCACTCAAGAGCGACCGGAGAGTTTCGATACCGCTGTGTCCAGGCTTCCTTCACGGTACGGCGTGTTAAGGGAGACGGGTTATAACTAGCGTTGGTCCACTCTTACTCTACGTCAAGGCGTGTTGAGAAAGAAACGGTTAGATCAGCTTCCGTTGTCAGCCACCGGGACTAGTCTCTAGTAACCGTGGAACTCCCCGCTCACGGAATCCATACAGGAGATTTACAACCTCCGCCTTGGTTTTCCGTTCGAGGCAATACGACTGTGCGGTCGTTGCAGTAAAGATTTCATTGCGTTAAATCTAGCCGACCGCCACGATTGTGTTTCTGAAAACGACGGAACAGATCGGCCAAAACAGTCGACGCGTGGTTTACCGTATTTAAAAGCCACGCACCAGTACACGCATTAGCACACACAGCACGGTTACCGTTGCTGTTTAAGTGTGCGCGTCAAAACATTCCCGAGACAGAACGTTAATACGATTATCGTATTTCAGGTGATTACACCCGTTTGTTCTTTTTCTGTTGTTCCAGAGACCAGAACCTAGGACAACAAGGCCGGCCGAAAGCCCGGCAACTGTATTGAATTTATTATTCTTGTACTGAAAAAAGGGTCTAAAATAAACGACTGTCCTTTTCAGGAGAGTCAAAGGGAATCAGAAGGCACATTCGTTTGGATTTTCCTTTACCCACTCTCCCTCGTCCGGACCGGAGGAGGAAGCTTCACTTCCTCCAATATCGGTTGGAGTTGGCCGATATTTTAAACAAATTTCAACAAGGTCCTTCGAGCCGGTTCTACGGACTAGAGGTCGAGAGTTTGGGAAAGATATCCAAACAAACAAGTTTGAAAGTGTGGAGTAACACACGCAGGTTTACGAGTTGATTACGTAATTCTCAATAAATCACCATGGCTCAAGTTGATGAGACCGATCGTGCCTTGGAACTAGATTACAAGGGGGCGATCGATGATCTCGACTTCTGTATAGAACGACTTAAGCCCGTGATAATAAACCTGAAGAAAAGAGGACGAGCTAACTTCTCAGAAGTGCTCCTTAAAGAAGAGTTGCGCTACCTTACCGAAATTTGGAAGGACGCTCTCTCACGCCACTCGGCGGTGATGAAAGCAATTCCTTCCACCAAACGTAAGAGCTACGACTTCTTTAAGTTGAACCGCATGGCAGAGGCTGAGGAGGAATTCCTTGAGTGTCAGGATTACCTGACCTGGGAGTTAGCCAGCCTCGCCGCAGCTAAGAAGGAAAGGGAGAAGGGTGAAGCCTCGCAAACCTCTTTGGATGGCATAGCGAGCCGCATCCCCTTCCCATTAGAACTCCCGAAGCAACGTCTCCCAAAATTCGGAGGAGATCCACGAAACTGGAGTCAGTTCGAGGATCTATTTACCTCCGGCATAATAAAAGACGATAGGCTGACGGATGCACAAAGGTTGCAATACCTTAATGCCTGCGTTGAGGGAGACGCTTCATCGACGATCGCATCCCTCGAAATTAGGGATACAAATTTCGAGGTGGCGCGGGAAGCCCTGAAAGATAAATTCGGGAAACAACGCGTAGTGATCGCGCACCTTCTCGAATCACTCGGGAAGTTAAAACAAATAAGGAAGGGGGATCTAGCGAGTCTGCAGCAAGTCACGGTTGGCATAAAGCGAACGCTTGCCGCCTTGCCAGTGGAACACTGGAGTGACTTCCTAGTCCTACTAGTAAAAAATAAGTTGGAGCCTGAGCTCGATTGGGATTGGGAAAGGTCGTTCAAAAACGCCAAGGAATACCCCTCGTTTGACGAGATGTTGGCGTTCCTGGAGGTGTATGAATGCGCTCTGCTGGTGCCTAACGAGCAACGCCGGAAAGCCTCCGCCGATCTACAATCGAAGCCAAGACTACGGGCTCATACTAGCGTGGTACAGGCGTCCCCTTCCCCAAAGAAAATGTGTGCGTTTTGCGGTCAGTCGCACGAGGTATCATATTGTGATGGCTTCAAGCGACTCTCGCCCGAGCAACGTTTTCAATTTATTAGAGGCCGCCAGCATTGTATACGATGCTTGGCCGCCACTCACACGACGGGGCACTGCCACGGGGCGTGCCCTCCTAGATCAGGTTTCAGAGACCTCTTTTATCTCCGCGAGTCTCGTCAATGACCTTAGACTCCGGCGGAAAAGATCACCAGCCACGGTAACGGGCTTGGGGGGCGGTCGAGCCCAATCTATAACCCACAAGGTGCAGAAGAGTCTGTCGTCACTGCATAACGCCTCGAAAATATTTGTAACGAGCGCGTATGTGGTCCCGAGGATCACCACGTATGTTCCACCGTCGGTACAAATACCAGATAGCGATGCCATACGTGACCTCCCACTCGCAGACCCCAATCTAGCGTCGAACCCCCGTATTGAGGTGTTGATCGGCGGTGAGCTGTATGCTCAGATTATTCGACGGGGTTTAGCGGGCTATCGGGCCGATGGCCCAAGAAACCGCGCTCGGTTGGGTGCTATCCGTACCCTTGAACGCAACAGCCTCCTCCACCAAGACGCTGAGGACGTTGCATTGCAACGTCCTTGAATCGTTGGACGAAGCGATACGGCGTTTTTGGGAGATTGAGGAGATCCCTCACAAATTGGTCTTGACCAAGGACGTCGGTACTGATGAGATGGAGGAAATGTTTGAGAAAATATTTAGACAAATTCTCGTCGCCCCGGAGGATCGTCGTTTTCAATGCATCTTATGGAGTGCGCCAAAAACCGAGCGACTTATCGCTTACGAGTTAAATACCGTGACATACGGTACGGCTTGCGCGCCATATCTATCGATGCGAACCCTTCTCGAGTTGAAAGAGCAGGACGGAGGTGATCTCCCTCTCGCCGCTCCAGTCCTCGAGAAGGACATATACGTTGACGACGTATTTCTGGGTGCTCCAGATAAATCGTTGTTAGAGCAAACGCGAAGGCAAATTTGCGAGCTTCTACAAATAGGTGGATTTCGCCTACGAAAGTGGGCCGGAAATTCACCAGATTTACTTAGCAATATCCCACAAAGCGCCCATTCGCACGCGGTCGACCTTGCACTATTCGAGGATTCCGAACTCAAGGTATTAGGCCTACGATGGGTACCGTCGGGAGACTATTTCTATTTCAACTTGCAACGGTCTCAACCGTCGCTGGTCCCGATAACGAAGCGCACTTTGTTCTCGGAGATCGCGAAATTGTACGATCCACTCGGGTGGTTATCCCCGGTAGTGATTCGCGCAAAGGTCCTCATGCAGGCCCAATGGCTGGAGAAAATCCAGTGGGACGAACAAGTCTCCGCGAATACACTCAAAACGTGGAATGCGTTTTGTGTGGATTGGAGCAAGTTGAATGATTTGAAAATTCCCCGATGGTTAAGATGCGGAGCCGACACACTTTCTGTGGAATTACACGGATTCTGTGACGCATCACTCGCTGCCTATTCCGCCGTTACTTATTTAAGAGTAACGTCGATGAATAATGATGTAAATACTACATTATTAATGGCAAAAACGCGAGTGGCTCCCATCAAAACGCAATCAATCCCGATTCTGGAGTTGAACGGGGTTGTGCTCCTCACCGAACTAAGCTAAGGGAATGTTGAAAAAAGTGTGTCAAACCGCATTTTTAGTTCAACTCAATTTTCAATCTATCTGGAAAGAAAATATCAAGTTGAGACAAATATCAAGTTAAAGCCCAATTAGGCAGAGCCATAGTCCATTTTTGCTCTACCTTCTTTATAGCACAATATAGCACAATATACCTGTTTATACAAGGCATTTGTGCTGGTAAGTGAGCCCTTGGTTTTAGTGAATTTTCTGATCTGTCTGTGTAGCCCCTCAATTGGATTTCTGGTGTAAATTAGCCTCCTAACTGGGCTAGAATACTTACTATAGATAATAATAACCAGATAAATTTTCCCAATTGTTCTGCCACGATTTTATAACTAAAGGATACTTTTCTCCCCATTTTTCTTCCAGCTCAAGTAAGTAATTTTCAGCAATTTCTTCACTTGTAGCACGATATATTTTTTTCAAATCATTCATGAAAACTTTCACATCTTTGCTGGATACATATTTTAGTGAATTTCTTATCTGATGCACTATACATAGCTGTACTTCTGCTTTAGGAAACGCACTATTTATAGCTGCAGGAAAGCCCATCTACACGTGCAATCAGAATATCTTCTACTCCTCTTTCTTTGAGGTCATTTAGCACTCCCAACCAAAAGTTAGCTCCTTCACTTTCAGCCAAATAAAAGCCCAGGACTTCTTTTCTGCCATTTTGGTCTATGCCCAATATATTGTACATACATTTACTTACGCAATGCCCATTATAGGCAGTAATTGGCCGGTAATACTTGATATCTCTGCCGCCGATATTGTGTGATCATAATTTTCCTCAACGTGTGACGCTATATCTCTATAGCTCATACCACTGGCAAATGTGCTGAAAATTTTCGTTTCAAGCTCTGGATGTAAGCTTGTTTGCCTTTTTTTGACTATTTGCGGCTCAAAACTTCCTTCTATATCCCTTGGCGTTAAAAGTTCAAATGAACCGGCACTTGTCCGTAAAGTCTTTCCATTTCTCCCATTTCTTCGATTATTCTCTTCACTTTCAGCTAATAAATGATTTTCTATTTCACTTTCCAAACTTGCCTCCAGCAGCTTTTTTATAAATGGTGTTAATGCTCCCTCCCTTCCTGTCAACGGTCTTCCTTCTCGTATAGACGACAGGATATTTGTTTCCAACTGTTTATAATCTACCAATCCGTTAGTTCTGTTTACTACTTTCGTTTACTTTCTCATTGTCAAACCTCCATTTTTTTATATCAATTTATGACTTTTTTTTCGGTTTGACACACTTTTTTTTAACATTCCCCAAAAATGCTCCAACAGAAACACCAAATGCTTCCAATGACCTCTTTTTAGCTGACATGTGATGCTGCAGAAGAAAAATTCATCATACTCCAAAAATCATAAGTATCGGAATAACTTTTTTAGAAACTATCTTAAGCTATTAACTTAATAGGGTTTTCCCAACAAAAAAAATATAAAAGGAAGGTAAAAGGTGGCGCTCCCTCTGCTTGACTGTAGGGCTTTTGTTAGCAAGCTAGCTCTTGCCAGGTACTTGTTGTTGGTTAGCTATTCCCAAGGGAGGTTCATCTAACTTAAGTTCTGAATATGTAATACCACCAGCAATAATTATACCCGCTCCTATCACTAACGCAGCTGCTACAGCTATACCAATTAAAGCCAACATTGGTAATGGAACATCGGCAATACTGCATCCAATACCTATTGCTAATGCAGCTATAACACCACAAACACTACCAATTATCACTGCTTTCTTATTTCTACTATAAACTTTGTCCCATGAATTAAAACTAGGGAATTCTTGATGACCAATTTTGTAGTAAGATTTTTAAGGTTTTTACTCTTAGCTATCTTAGCTATCTTAGCTAGAGCCTTTATATCTGCATCACTAATATTGTTCCAGAGTAAATAAAACATAGTACAATTTTTAAGGTTCTCACTCTCAGCTAGAGCCTTTACACCTTCATCACTAATATTGTTCCGGTGTAAATTGAACATAGTAAGATTTTTAAGGTTTTCACTCTCAGCTAGAGCCTTTGCACCTTTACCACCAATATTGTTACCTCCTAAATCAAGCGTAGTAAGATTTTTAAGGTTCTCACTCTCAGCTAGAGCCTTTGCACCTTCATCGCCAATTTCATTGTATTGCAAAGCAAGTGAAGTAAGGTTTGTAAGATTAGCTAAAGCTTTTGCACCTTCACCACCAATTTTATTCAATCGCAAATTAAGAAAAGTAAGGTTTGTAAGCTTAGCTAAAGCTTTTGCTCCTTCATCACCAATTCTGTCACAGGATAAGTCAAGCTTTGTAATATGTGTTTTACTTCGCAAGAAGCTTACCAGTTCGCTTATATGTTTACTCGCATTTATACCGAACGGTACTTTAAGAGTATCATTTTTAACACATTGATTAAAGTCCATTTTTTCTCACTCAACACTATTGTATAAATATTGCATTTTAGTAATTGTCAACTTTATTAACAAATCAAGTAAGATTTATAGAAAATACTAGATTTCGTAGCGTTACAAAATATTCAATTGTTTACTTTCCCCAAAACCGCAAAAAAGTACATATATTTGCATTTGTACATAGAACAATTTAGATAAAAGCAGTGTTGTAAAAATAAAAAAGGAAAGTTGTCCCAACAAAGCTAGGCAAACTAGTTCGCACGTACATTTAATGAAAGTAAGCAAATATAGGTGGTTGGTAGCTGGTTTTAGAGTATAGTAAAATTACTATATTAATGAGTTCGTACGGTACACATGGTAGACCAACTGATTCCAAAGAAACTTGTTCTCGCGGTTGTTGTTTTTAATTATTGGAAATGGTTATATTGCTTAAGTTGTTAGTATTAGGTGCCCAACTAAGTTCGTGCGCTTTTCGTTGTCCAAAAACGAGACGAAATTTGGTACCGAAAGAGTAACTTTTAATCTGGTAAATAATCTCCTCCATATTCTATGATTTTTTGCCAACGTGACACAAGTTTCAAAATCCCATTTTTATAAAAATCTACGCTTTTCTTATTAAAAAACTCAGACACTGTCCTCTTTACTTCCACTCCGTTTATGACGTTCCTATTTGTTATATAATTTTGTAATGCTAAAACAAGGTGGTAATCTGTTGGGGAAAGGTCCGGTGAATATGGACGATGAATTAAAGTTTCCCATCCGAGGTTGCAAAATGTTTCTCGGGTCTTATTCGCAACGTGTGGTCTGGCGTTGTCCTGCAGCAAGAGTACACCTCTCCGATTTACAAGTCCCGGTTGTTTTTTCTTCAATTCCTCCTGTACTTTTTGAAGCTGAGCAGAGTACAGGTCCGCGGTGATCATTTGGCCTTTTTGCAAACATTCGAAATGAACAATTCCGGCTGTTGTCCACCATACACATAACAAAATCTTCTGTCGGTGAAGGGCCGGTTTTGCAGTGGATGGAGCAGGTTCCCCGGGTGTTAACCAGTAGGAAGGTCGCTTCTTATTTGTGTATGTGACCCATTTCATCCCATTTTTCATCACAAGTAAGAATAAGATTCAAAAACGGATCGTTTTGGAACCGTGAGAGTAGGGAAACGCAAGCCGCTACGATTTGGCATCTCTGGCTCTCGGTAAGTTCGTGCGGTACCCACCTTCCTACACGATACACTTTACCTACAGTGTGTAGATGTTTCCTAATCGTTTCTTCAGACATACCATGCTTGACTGCAAGCATTTTGCACGACATTTTGGGATCTGTCTCAATATCCACTCGCAAAACTTGATTATTCATAAGAATCGGACGTCCGTCGCGTTGCTCATCTTCGAGGCTTTCATTACCACTTTTAAACTTTTGAAACCACTTTTGCGCAGTGCGATTACTTAATACACTGTCCCCAAAGGCCACACACATTTGTCTGGCCGCTTGCGAAGCCTTGGCTCCAAGTTTCAACTCATAAAGCAAATATGCGCGAATTACGGCGTTAGACACGGCCATTTTCGAAGTAATAATATAGACGAAAATGAAGTGCACACTACGATTTTTTTCTACATACTGACTCATTTTGACTTCCTCTAACACCTCCCAAAGGTAAATCAGGTAAAGCAATAAAAACATTGGCTCTAGGAGCAATAAAGTGGTCCGCGCGGGAAAAACCGCACGAACTTAGTTGGGCACCTAATAGAATACAATACTAAATTAATAGTAATTCATTTGAGATGGCAAAGAGAAATCAAGGCAGATCTACAGCAAAAATGGAATCTAAAAACCTTTTGGCCAGCATAAAAATGTGGCAAAGAGCATGAAAGGTGCAATAGGATGAAAAAGAGGCAAAAGTATGTGAAAAATGCAAATGCTTAGAAAAGGGAGCGTTTGAATTGCTGTCATTCCAAATATGTACTAGTGAAAAATTCCATATATAATGTAAATATGATAATGTCAATAAATATTAAATATTTACATTATATAGTATATCTATAAGTTACAGGTAATTTATGAACGAAATACAACAAGAAGAATTGAATGAACAACTTTTTGCCGCTGTTAAAGAAGGAAAGGTAGAAGAAGTCAGTAGGTTGATAGAAGCAGGGGCTGATGTTAATAGAGAAGGAATGACTCCTTTATATCAGGCTGTTGAGGAGGGTCACTTAGAGATAGTACAGGCTCTAATAAAAGCAAAAGCTGATGTTAATATAGTAGATAAATTATTTAGAAGGACTCCTTTATGTCAGGCTGCTAAGAAAGGTCACTTAGAGATAGTACAGGCTCTAATAAAAGCAAAAGCTGATGTTAATATAGTAGATAGAGATGAAAGGACTCCTAAATACTTCAAATGAGAGGCATAACAGTTATTTACAGCATTTTCAAAACTGTAAGGAAGAAATCAAAAAACTTAAAAGGGGAAATAGGCCACTGTATGACTTCTTAAAGGAAAGTGATGTAACAAAGTTGACTAGTATTTTTGAGGGAAGTGAAAGCGTACGCAGTTTACAGCATATTAGATAACCAAGAAAGTTTAAAAAAGCAATATTCAGAATATGCTTATATTCTTATTAATAAAGCCAGTGAAGTAAAAAAAGAAATTTTTCTGCATAATCATAAACCATTAATTGATGTTTTATCAAAAAATTATGAAAAAGATTTTCAAAATATGTCATTTTTTGGTATAAAAAACTTTTCTATATCTTATAGGGATAATAGTGATCTTCAACGAGAAACGGGAGTAACTAATTACTCCAACACTAAAGTGTTTAGATTTTAAAGATGTGAAAGAAAGGCATGTTCGTAAGCTTAAAGTTACTTACAGGGCATTTGCAGAAACGATTAAAAACAAAGGCATAAATAGTAATCTTGAGTGTTCAAGTACTAAACAACCTCAAGGATTGAGCAGGGCTTTCAATTAAAGTAGTAGTATATTGAGACCTGCTACAAAAATAAAAAGAGGTATTTTTAAACATGTTTTTTAAAGATCACAATTACCATAAAGAATAAAATACTCTGTTTTTTCTTCTGCAGCAGGTCTTAAGTTTTTGCAGTAGACCAACGCATTAAAAAAAAAACACTTCTCACAACGGCTGGTTTTGATTGCTGGAAGTAGTTAGATTATTTAAGTTATTAGTAATATATATTCTTAAGTTAATAATGATTTATTTGGAAATAACAGAAAAATTTATGATAGTTTTATACTCTGAATAGAACAAAACCCTTTTTATTGGTACCATACTTTTTGTAAAAAATACTAACTTTTTCTCCATTTTTTATGGATAAGGTCAATTTGTGGAATAGTAGAAATGTTGTTTTAATATCTATGTAAAGATATATATAACCAAGGAAAAGACAAAAGAAAACAATCTCAGAGATTAGAACTGATAAGCAAAAACGCTTTTTTACTAAGTACCTGTATGATTTTACCATATGTTTAATTTTGATGTGTGGTATAATGGATTTTACGGAAAATATATTTGAAACGGTATTACAAGGAATAGAGAATAATCCAAGTATATGTAGCAATGACATAACTACAAAGATAGAAAATGAATTACGAGAATATAGTTCAACAAGGTTAGATGAAATTAATCACTCTAATGGCCCTATTCAAGGAGAAGAGTATCTTTTGAATTCAAATTACAACAAAAAGATACGATTATTGTATTTAAATTATATCAAAGAGATACAATTGTTGGATTCGAATTAACGAAGAGGTAAGATTATTGGATTGAAATTATATCAAAGAGATACAGAATTTGCTTTTACTTCTTTGTAAGCTTCTTTGTAAGGCTTGGAGAGCGAATACGATAGGAAATGCAGAGAAGTAGAATGTAATATGGAATGGAAAAAAAGTAGCTTAGAGGTTGAATATGATAGGAAATGTAGAGAAGTACAATCTAGTATGGAACGAAAAAAAAGTGACTTAAAGAGCAAATATGATAGTGAATTTAGCAAAGCGGAATGTTTTATGACATCCAAGAAACTAGATTATGAGAATAAGCTCAAGAAATTAGATCAAGAGAGGAATAGCATACAACATATAAGGCATGAGTGTGATCAATGGAAAGAATCTGGGCTCGATATAAATTATGTTTTCAAGGTACAAGATGACTCTAACCATAGCTCAAGAGAATATACATTATTACATTTTGCTGCGAATTTCGGAGATAGAAATGTTAGAAAATTACTGTTTGCAGAAGGAGCAGGTGTTGATGTAAAAGATCAAAATGGAAATACTCCTCTGCACTTATCTGCTGCAAACGGCAATATAAACATAGTCAAACTTCTGGTAACAAAAGGAGCAGGTATTCATTTAGTGAAAAAAGATGGAAATACTTCTTTACACTTGTAGTGCCCGCCTAGGGAACTAGCAGGGGCTAGATCGTCGACTAGGTAGCGCCTCAGAAGAGGACGCCTAGGGACGACGCCGTAAAGAGGAACAGATCGGCTAGAGCCTTCGCATAGTGACGACATAGTAATTATAGCTACAGCAAGTTCCAAAGTACACAGTGTTATTAATTCATACCCTATACACCCGCTTCACACTGAAGCGGGTGTGTGGGGTATAAAGAAATACTCTGTCTTATGGAACGTGCTGTAGCTATATTTACTATGTCGTCACTATACGAAGGCTCTAGCTGATGTGTTCTTCTTTGCGGCGTCGTCCCTAGACGTCCTCTTCCGAGGCGTCACCTAGCGGACGATCCAGCCGCTACTTATTCCCTAGGCGGGCACTAGTAGTCTGTAGTAGTATCGGTGGGGGGTTCAGTCAATTCAAAGTGGGGGGGTGAGTGCCTCCCGGGGGGCTAACCCAGGCAGGAGGGACTGCTTGCCAAACCGACAAGGGGCTACAGCCCACACACCCGGCTCGTGAACAATTACTTTAGTTCCCTGCGGTTAAGCAGGTGAGCTTTGCGAATGCCCGCCCACGCTGTTGGCTACTACTCCCTCTTACCTGATGCCTCTCTTCGAGCCTTACTGTCCCTAGCGGACATGAAGACCCTGACGACACCAGGGGGGCCGAGGGCGAACGTGTTTGTGGATTCGCTGTTACCACATCGACGTGCTACGCGAATGAGAGAGCAGTGTTACACCGGGGTGATCTGACCCACCGGGAGCCGCCGATCCGACTTAAATTGTGTGCGCACAACGACTCGAGGCGATATGGCCCTCTGCCCGCGATGCTCTTTCTCTCTCATAGCGCACGTCGATTAATGCGGCTTTGTCATGGAGCCAGGTCGTTAGCCTGGAGAGTTGCGAGGCGAGCGAAAATAGGTTCCCTGACGTTGCTTAAGTCCGGGTGTCCCCGGTAACTGGATACCCCGAATCACACCCCAAGCTCCTTTCGGAGAAACCGTGCGGTGTCAGAGGTGGCTCGGTTTTCCCCTGCAGCCACCTATTTCGCTCGCCAAACGTCCCCGTTTGACTGTTATCCCGAAGGACTTGTCGCGCGCGAAGCGGACGGGTGGGCTATTTGAGGCTGCTCCTGCCTATAGGTTAGGGGTAGTTAGACTCCCCGCTAAGGAGGTGAGGGTGTTTAGAGGCCACCCCCGGGCCTATTGCACATCGGGGAACGCAGCGTCCCTCCTGCCCCCCACGTCTCGTCCGTACGGGACCCCGCGCATATGGTTCGGCCCTGTCCATACCTCGGATTCTCCTCGCAAGTCCCCTGTGGTCGGTCACGGGCGTTGTTATGGAGCCCCTGGGAGGTACCTGGGGGAGGCAGGTGCGTCGCTCCGTCCTCCGATGTTGTGTGGCGCTGGCCTACGAGATTTGGCGGTATTCCGCCAGCTCCCACCTCTGACATGGGTGAGTGACTTGCCTGTAATCCGGGCCGGAAGTCGGGGTGAATAATGGCCACCCCATAGCCGGTCTTTGCGATATTTCGCGGGCTCCCACCTCAGGGGGGAGTAGTTGCCTTTAATCCGTGCCGGATGTCGGGTGTACAAAGGCCACCACGCAGCCTATTTCGACGGTATTTCGTCAGCTCCCACCACGAACAGGGTGGGTAATTGCCTTTAATCCGGGCCGGAGGTCGGGTGCTTAAGGCCACCACGCAGCCTATTTCGGCGGTATTTTGCCGGCTCCCACCTCAGGGGGGAGTAATTGCCTTTAATCCGGGCCGGAGGTCGGGTGCTTAAGGCCACCACGTAGCCTATCCCAGCGGTGATCGTCAGCCCGCACCACGAGGGTGGGTAGTTGCCTCTGATCTGTGCCGGGTTTCGGGTGCATAAGGGCCACCACGTAGCCTGTTTTGGCGGTACATTGCCAGCTCCCACCTCAGGGGGGAGTAATTTGCCTTTGATCCGGGCCGGAGGTCGGGTGTATTAAGGCCGCCCTAGCCTAGCTTTGCGGGTTTCATACCGTGGGGGGAGGGTATCCCCGGCGGTGAATTTATCGAGAAAAAATCCGCTCTTTCGTGTGCTATCTTTCCCGCTACCTCGTTTGCATTATCTCCGGAGATATCCGCGATTTCCCGGGGCGTTTGATCTACTTTGAGTGCGAGAATGCCCCCCGCTCGGAGGAGGCTTCGTATTTAATTATCACGAAAGGACGGATCCCGCGTTATTTACCGACGGTGATTTTATAGGGAAAAATCCGCTCTTTCGTGTGCTATCTTTCCCGCTACCTCGTTTGCATTATCTCCGGAGATATTCGCGATTTCCCGGGGCGTTTAATCTACTTTTAAGCGCGAGAATGCCCCCCGCTCGGGGGAGGCTTCGTATTTTAGTTATCGCGAAAGAACGGATCCCGCGTTATTTCCCGACGGTGATTTTATAGAGAAAAAATCCGCTCTTTCGCATGCTATCCTTCTCGTTATTTTGTTTGCATTATCTCCGGAGATATTCGCGATTTCCCGGGGCGTTTAGTCTACTTTAAGCGCGAGAATGCCCCCCGTTCGGAGGAGGCTTCGTATTTAATTATCGCGAGAGGGCGGATCACGCGTTATTTACCGACGGTGATTTTATAGAAACAAAAGTCCGCTCTTTCGAATGCTATCTGTCTCCTTAAGCGATGCACAGTATTTCCGAATTTATTCGTGTTTTCCCGGGGCGTTTATTCTATTTTACGCACGAGAAAGCCCCCCGCTCGGAGGAGGCTTCGTAATTGGCTGACGTGAGAGAACGGATCAATTGAAAATATCCCCGACGGTGGATTTATAGAGAAAAATCCGTTCTTTTGATTGTTATCTATCTCGTTAAGCAATTATCGTTACTTCCTGAGTTATTCGCGTTCCTTCGGGGCAATCTTTTGATTTCAATTTGATCACAGATGATACCCCTCTACTATTCTTTTTTCTATGGCTAAGCGCGCGAAGTTATTTCATTATTATTGCAGTTACTACTATTGCTGCTTGTTTGTCGTCGTGCCTTCTGTGAGTGGAAAAGAGACAGAAGGTGTGTAAGTGGAAGTCATAGAACAGATAGAAGAGAGAGGTGTGATTTTATCTTAGTAAATTCAAATTTTATCGGGGTTTATAGAGGAGGAGAAAGTAAAAAGAGAAGCGGAACACATATTCTGGTACATGTCAGAGATTCTCTCTGACTTTGCCCCCGTCGTCGCGCGACCGCGCGGGTAAAGAAAATATACGATAAAGCAATTAACGCTACCGTCGAATTTTTTCCGCCGACGCGGCGGAAATTTTTTCGCGCGGTGAGCGTCGCGTGTCTCGCGGCGGGGCGTAGATGCCCCCCTTATGTGACAGTGTTCACGCGTCGTTGAGGGAGAGGATTGGCATCGCGACTCGGTGATCGAGGGCTTAATTCTTTGCGACGCGACGGCGCTTATTATATTTATCGGGAGTGTAATGATGGTGACTCGAAGGTAATTTATAATTCTAGAAGAACGAAGCAAAAGAGAGTGGAGATGTGCGGGAGCGTGATTTACACGGTGATATCCGCGATACTTTCGCGGGGGAGTTCGGTCCATTAGCGAGCCGCGAATTTGGTTGGGAATCAGCGCGATGAGTTGATTTTAATTGCGAGGGAGCTGATTAAGGAGGGTTAAAAGAGTCAAATAAACGAGAAATAAAATAGAGAGACAGTCCCAGACCCGACCCGAACTTTATCCCGTGATTTGTTCGCGTCTTCCGCTCTTAATCGCGGTAGTCCGTGGACCGTCTCTTTTGTTTTTAATCGTAGTCGAGCCGCGTGTCACCGGTGTCACGCGTCGCTACTTGTTTAAAATTGCATCTAAATTGAGTTGCACGGTGCGTTCCCGGTGTATATTCTGTTACTAACGATGGGAAAAAACGCGGTACGGTGGGTTTCGGTTGTTAATTAATCGGTTAATTAATCGATCGTGCGTCGCGTGATCGTCGTCTCGATCCAGTCCCAGATCCAAACCCAGCCGAGTGCGGGGTAGTTTTTTGCGCGTTCGAATGCATCGTTCGGTGCACGTGCTTCGCTGTCATTTTGGTTGTTATTAATTAACTGAATTTGTCGCGCTACTTCGGAGTGCTTTCGATTCGTGATTTTAATTTCGTTCGCGTTTCTAGCGAGAGTATTCTACGTTAGTACATTCTGTTTTCAATTCGAGATTCTAATTCGCGTGTGTTTCCACGTGGTGACGGTGATTCGCCCCTGCTCCGAGTACGTGTACACGTGGGTGGTTCGGATCACCGTCGTTTAATTTATCCTGTAAATTGACGATCGCTGGGGTTGGATCTGTTCCGAACTAATCTGTTCGACCACGCGCTCGCGTGCACCCGGCGTTTTTTTATTGTTTATCCCGTAATTCACGCGTTAAGATCTCACTCGATGTACTCTAAAATGTGTGTGCGGGGTTGCGGGTGTTGCTCTATGTGTGTGTAGGCTTTATTCGTGCATTTTTCCCGGTTTCTTTTGGTGTAATTCGCGTCAAAACAACCGAGCGTTCACCGGCGTGTCGGAATTACCTGCCCTCCACCCCGGCCGACCCTCGCCCTAGCCCTTCGACCTCTCTCTCTATCCCACGCTCGCTCGCCCTCTCTCTCGCTCCAACCGCGAATCCGCGTACGCGACGCGATCGATGGCTCGAATTGGCGGGAATCTATCGGCGTGGCTCTCGCGTCTCGTTGATGTCGCGGTCGCGAATTATTATTCTCGGTGACTTCGTATTCTAATTCGTGTCGGTCTATTTACTCGCGTTACGCGGTGATTCTAATTCGCGTACTTGTTGACTCGGCCGGTCCTTGTCTTTCTCGTTAATCGAAGTGTATGCGGTGAGTGATTTTATCGCGTGGACCGTAATAATCGCGCGGTGCGCTTTCTGTTTTCTTGCAGGAGAGGTTATGGGTGCCGGTGGGCCCGCTCGTCTGGAGGAGACGGTGGCTGGTTCTCGAGGATTGGCGAGGAAAGGCGGCCGTCACGCGGATCACCTCTTCTCCCTTGGGGATGTGGAGGCAGGTGGGTGATTTTTACTTGTCGCAGGGGGGATTCCTTGTCGGGATTGAGGTTATGATGGAGCTGATACGATGCTTGTGGAATTTACAGGGCACAACTCCATCCCCAGGATTCGATGAGGCAGTCGTGGACGAGCTCGGTGTAGAGTACCGGCTGCACTAAGGTAGGATTATTTGCAATTGATGAGGTATGGGTGGCAACGGTGGTATCAATGCAGATTTGATTTTACAGGGAGTGCATCAAGAAGTGTTAATCAGGAGGAGTGTGTGATGCCGGAGTGGCTCACACCAATGTGATTTTAGTGAGGTTACCCTCTGCGACAAGTGGGAGTGGTGGCGTAGGGTGCATTGGAGGTTATGGTGTGGTACTGGGATGCGAGGACTACAGAAAGCTACCTGGCGGTGAGTGCAATCTTTGTAATATATGGTATTCTAACCTCCTTTGCATGCGAGACGAAGGGCACCCAGTACTGTGGGTGTTCTCTCTCCTATTCTCTCTATTCTCATGCTCGTACCCTCCTGCTTTGACGCGTTCCTCCCTTTGCAGTGTAAATATCTACTGCCAGGGATGTGTCTAGCTCTGGGGGAATCCTCTCAAAGGTGTGCCTTTCTTGCTTTTACTCTAATTCCTTTAATTATCAATATCTTGATTCTAACCTGTCACCGTTGTGCAGGATCCTAACCTTAACTAGCCGGGGGTGACAGTTACTTCCGGGCATTGCTGTCGGCACCCAGTGGCCAGTGTTGTGGTTGGATTAATTACGTTAATTATATTTTGCAGGTTAGGGCAATGTAATTCCCACGCCTTGTTAAAGGAACGGTAATTGGCTACCCTTGAGAAGACGTGTACTTTTATCATGTGGTAGAGAGGGAAAGATTCCTTGTCTCGCATGCTCCGGTTCATCTATTTTACCTTCTGGTATGTATTATTGTTCCCGTTTATTCTGGGGGATAGCGTTCCGATGGGGTTTTCGTGCGGTTAATTGATTTTATTTGAATCTATTTGATATCGGAGCATCTGAGAGCGATGTCGCGGGGCCATTGTTGCCATCGATTTTACCTCGTCGTCAATCGGTCGGTTGATTAATTAATCCGTCGACCGATTGTTACGTTTTAAATAGCGGAGATCGGGTGTCGAGTTCGCGCGTGAGGTCTGTGGTTCGAGGGGGGGCGGGCCCTCGGTTTGCTCGTGCCGGGGAGGTTTCTTTGTGAATAAATTAATGTGTTTAATTCTGAGTAGCTACTTTGTAACGCGCTCCCTTCCGCCGGGCGTTCCCGGGAGCCCCCGTGGAATGTCCGACCGCGTGCAGGGAGTTTTTTGTTAAATCCGCGTGAATTTATTCGTTTTTTTTTATACTTAAAGTTTGTGCACATGCACACGCATCCATGTACACCTACATTCCTGTGTTCGTGCCTATATGTTATCGTGCATGTATGTGTACCGTCGGGGATTTTATTTCGTTATATTCGCGTTGCTACCCGGATTATTCTCTCTCTTTCCTCTCTCCTATATATGTATATTTGTACTTATATCCGCGTGAATACGATTTGCTCGCGTCCCCCCCCCCCCCCCCGCCCCCCGCGCTTTCCTCTTAATTAATGGGTATTAAATCCCTCCGTTTTCACGCCCGTGCGTGCGTCTACTCGTACTTGTTTAATTTTAATTTTTTATAGGACTGTGATTTGAATTGTGGATCGTCGCGGCGATCCCCCGCTATATCGCGTGAAAGCCGTCTTTCCTTTGTTCCCTTTGCGTTCCTTAAGTGACTTTACTTGTTATTAAGTTTATTGACTCTATTGTTTTATTGAATTTAGGTTTAGTTTCGCTGGTTCTGATATTTCTCCGTCCGAAGGGGCGTGGCTCTATTTGAGTATTTTACCGTATTACTCAGTGTAAGCAGGGATGTTTATTATTATTTGAATTTTTAGTTTTACTACCTCCGGATGACCGGGTTGGAGGCAGCCGTCATTACCGCCCGTGAAGCTTAAATAGTGCAGGTAAGTTCTCGCAAAATTGAAGTTAATCTTTCTTTTGTTGCCCGTTCCGTCGCCTCTCGGCGGAGGCTACTATCCCTTTTACGGGTTTTACGCGGTGATTCTATTTGGGTATTTGCTCGTGCAACGCTTGTGAATGTATTCTAATTTACATTTATATTATACAGGTATGTCGTCCTACCTTCGCGCCTGATTTCTGGGGAACTCCGGCCC
This sequence comes from Nysson spinosus, assembly GCA_910591585.2. Taxonomy (NCBI): domain Eukaryota; kingdom Metazoa; phylum Arthropoda; class Insecta; order Hymenoptera; family Crabronidae; genus Nysson; species Nysson spinosus. The sequence continues at coordinate 138,542 of OU342853.1, read as the reverse complement.
TCCGTTCGTTTCCTTCCCTCCTTCGGTGGGAGGGAGACATCCTTCCTTTCTTTGGCCCGCTCGCACTCACTCACACACACCGCCGCGGAGATTTTAAAGCGCGGGCACTATCGCGGGTACTTCGCGGTGATTTCGCAGTGATTTCGCGGTGAGGAGGATCCTCAGTCCCGCCTTCAGCTCCAATCTCGATCTCAGTCTCAATATAGACCGTGAATTTACCAGATCGCGTTCGTTATACAGGATTCTACTTCTAGTATTCCGATTAAATGGAATATAACCGTTAATAGGCGGGTGCTATTAGCCGTTATTTAAAGTCTACGGAAAGTCTCTCGGGACAGAAGTTACTCTACGAGATGAGTCGCGTGGTATCTGAGGTTGAACTCTAGGCGGGCACTACATCACCACCTTGCCAGTGTAACGAATTATAACCCTACTTACTCTATGCTTATTCTAACTATTCTACTATTTACACATAAAAATACATAACAACAACAATAACAAAACATAACTGTAAGTCTTATACTACTCTTCGTTGCCACACGGCTTCCTAAGAACTATGACTCTTAAGTTTAACACGGTATCTTAACTCTACATGTTATTTTGGTATATTTTAATGCACTGTTCCCTACGGTAATGTCTATAATTGCACTTCTGTGTTGATCACGTACGCCGGCTTAAGTCTACTTAATGATACTCTCACGTCTCTTCCAGCTACGCGCAACACGAAATTGTTATCGTCTCGCTGAAGGACTCGGCAGGGTCCTTCATATGGAGGTTGCAGCGGTTTTCTTACCGCATCTCGGCGCATCCAGACATGGCTAGAGTTGGCCAAGTCTTTAAATATGAACGTTGACCTTCCCCCGTGTCTGGATGCCTCCACTGGACGAATTTCTTTCATTTGCTGGCGTAGCTGCTGCGTGAATTCGGCCATTTCTACCTCTGGGGCTGCGACGAAAAATTCGCCTGGCAGCCTCAGAGTTTCTCCATACACTAGTTCGGCTGGTGTTGCCTGGATATCCTCCTTAAATGCAGCACGGATTCCCAGCAACACCATAGGGAGCACGTCGGTCCATTGCGGCTTAGCGTGGCATTTTATTGCCGCTTTCAGCTGGCGATGGAACCTTTCTACGATTCCATTCGCAGCTGGGTTGTATGCCGTGGTCCGCAAGTGCTTTGCTCCCATTAACCTTGCTAGTGCATTGAACAGATACGACTCGAACTGTCTGCCTTGGTCAGTAGTGACTCTTAATGGCACCCCAAAACGCGCTATCCAGCCCTCAATCAGGGCGCGTGCTACGGTTTCCGCACTGCTATTAGGAAGCGGGATTGCCTCAGGCCATCTAGAGAATCGATCGATGCAGGTCAGGCAGTATGTGCAATTATTTGAAGACGGCAAGGGTCCAACTAGGTCCAGATGAATATGTTCGAACCTTGCCGAAGGTGTGGCAAAACTTCCAATCGGTGGACTCACATGTCTCGTCACCTTGGATTGTTGGCACCTCACACACTCCCTGACCCACTGCGTGCAATCTCTCCTCATGCCTGGCCAGACAAAGCGCTCTCCTACTAGCTTCGTGGTAGCCTTGGTTCCTGGATGAGCCATTCCATGCAGGTTTGAAAATACTTGTTTCCTCCACTGTGGTGTCACAAATGGTCGTGCGTGACCTGTGGATATGTCACAGTATACTGTGACACTCGGATTCTGGTATTGTACTTTCTTGATTGTTAATCCGGTGTTTAAATTCTGTTTATACGTTTGCAGCTCTGGATCGTTGCGTTGTGCCTGTGCCAGTGCCTTGTAGTTGAAGTTTGCTACTTCTTCTATCCTGGATAGTGCATCCGCTGTGACATTGTCCTTCCCTGGTATGTGTTGGATGTCAGTGGTGAACTGACTGATAAAGTTCGGGTACCGGAATTGGATCGGAGTGCACTTTTCAGGCTTCTGGCTCAATGCAAATGTCAATGGTTTGTGGTCTGTAAATATAGTAAAAATTCTGGCTTCTATTGCGTGCCTGAAGTGCCTGACCGCTGAGTATGCTGCAAGCAACTCTCGGTCATATGCACTATACTTCTTTTGCGCTGGATTGAGTTTTTTTTTAAAAGAATGCTAATGGTTCCCAACAGTTTCCCTGCTTCTGCTGCAGGACTCCACCCATGGCTACGTCAGACGCGTCTACCATGATGGCTAGTTTAGCCTTTGGTGACGGGTGTGACAAACTGGATGCCTCTGCTAGGGCTTCCTTCAGGGCTCCGAAGGCTTGCTCCGCGTCCGTTGTCCACACCAGTGCCTCGTTCTTCGCCTTAGGTGGGCCTGCGATGAGTCCGTCCATTGGGGCTTGCAACTCTGCCGCTCTTGGTATGAACCTGCGGTAGAAATTTGCAAGTCCCAAGAATTGTCGCAACTCCTTTATTGTTTTCGGCTTCGGGAACTGCCGGATGGCCTCGACCTTCTCTGGAAGCGGTTGGATTCCTGCTCCGGATATAAGGTACCCCAGAAACTTTACCTCGCTGCTTCCGAGTACGCATTTCGCAATGTTAATTACGATACCGTACTCTTGCAGCTTCTGGAAAAGTATCCGTAGGTGTTCCTTATGTTGTTCCGGGTTCTGCGACGTGACTAATATGTCGTCGATGTACACGTAGCAGAAATCCAACCCTCGTGTGACCTCGTCCATGAACCTCTGGAAGGTCTGCGCTGCGTTCCTTAGACCGAAGGTCATGTATGGGAACTGGTAGAGCCCGAACGGTGTCGTTATGGCCGTCTTGTGCACGTCTGCAGGCGCTACCGGAATCTGGTGATAGGCCCGCACCAGGTCAATTGTGGAAAAAATTGTCTTTCCATGCAATGCCTGGGAGAAATCCTCGACGTGCGGGATCGGATAACAATCCGGGACTGTCCTGACGTTCAGAGCTCTATAGTCCCCACACGGCCTCCACTCGCCGTTCTTCTTGGGAACTAGGTGCAGCGCAGCCGACCAGTTACTCTTTGACGGTTCCACGATGCCATGGTCTGCCATCATTTGAAACTCCTGTTTCGCGGCCGCGAGGCGATCGGTGGTGAGCCTCCTCGGTCGTGCGGTTGTCGGTGGTCCAGGCGTCGTTGTGATGTGGTGCACTGTGTTGTGTTTGGGCGGCGACCGCAGCAAGTTCATCTTAAGGATGTCTGGGAACTCTTGTAACAATGTGTGATACTCAGAGCTCCCAGACATTGTTTTGATCGAGCTGTTCGCCGCCTTCTCCACTTGCCCAATCACTGCCAATCTCGTCGTGCCATCTATTAGTTGTCTGTTTCTGATATCCACCAGGAGCCCATAGTGCTTTAAAAAATCAGCTCCTATTATTGGGTGCGAAACTTCAGCTATGATGAACTTCCACTGAAAGTTTCTTCGCAACCCCAAGCTGAGCGATTGCACTATGGTCCCGTATGTGGCTATCGGTGTTCCGTTTGCAGCGTACAATTAATACTCCCCGCGGTTGCTGCTCCCGCGGGCGTGTGAGCGCGGATAGACGCTCACGTCGGCACCGGTGTCTATTAGGTACCGCATTTTCGCTGCGGCTTCCCTAATAAACAGGCGGTCTCCTACGTCCACCGAGGTATTGGCCGCCATCAATTCCTGAGCGAGTTGTTTCCCTCCGGATATGTGCACGGCTTTCTGCACTTGGTGCATCTGTCCTTAAATCGCCGGTGATACCAGCACCATCCGGGGTTACTCGCGGATCGCGATCGGCTTCGCCTCCTATCGTTGCTGTAACGGCTCGTCCTCTCACTCGAACGGCCGCGCGTGAGGTTGGCCACTTGCCGCGTCAGCGTCTCTATTTGCTTCGCCAGCGTCTCCATAGTTGGCGTGGCGCTAGTGCTCGCGATCTGCTGCGAGCGCGGTCCAACCTCAGCGACGGCGTCAGCAAGCTCCGCCGCTTCCTCTAACGATGCCTTCCTTTGAGTCGTCAGGACGATTTGAATTCCTTGTGGAAGACGGCTCATCCAGATTGTTCTTATTAATTCGTCGGGCACTGCCGTGCCCGCCAAGCTCGACAAATGTCTTAAAAATTTGGATGGCGATCTATCGCCCATTTCCTCCAACTCCAGGAGTCTGCGCGTCTTCCTCTCTTGCGATGACGACAGTCGATTCACCAGCTCTGTTTTTAGTTTCTCATATTTACCAGAGGCTGGGGGTGCTCTTATAACGTCGCGCACCTCTTGCGCGATGGCCTGGTCTAACTCCTTAATCGCATGGTAGTATTTGGTTTCATCCTGCGTGATTCCTGCCAGGATGAACTGTGCGTCCAACAGGTCAAACCATAGCTCCGGATCTTGGGTATAAAACGGCGCGACCTTAACGGCCACTGCGTCTATGCCCCTGTTTGTATCCGGCGCGCTCCTTTGCGCGTCCCTACTCGGCGTGCGTGACGTCATCTTCTCTTGCTCCTTTTTCTTCTCTTTCTTTCTATCTCTACACCTTTATGCTTCCTTTTTCTTTCTCCGTGGATCACGTCGGGGTCACCAATATGAAGTGGGTGTGTGGGGTATAAAGAAATACTCTGTGTCTTATGGAACGTGCTGTAGCTATATTTACTATGTCGTCACTCTACGAAGGCTCTAGCTGATGTGTTCTTCTTTGCGGCGTCGTCCCTAGGCGTCCTCTTCCGAGGCGTCACCTAGCGGACGATCTAGCCGCTACTTATTCCCTAGGCTGGCACTACAACACTTATCTGCTGTTAAAGGTCATATAGGCATAGTAGAACTTCTAGTGGAAAAAGGAGCAGATCTTAATGCAGTAAATAAAGTAGGGGATGCTCCTCTTCACTTATCTGCTAATAATAACAATATAGAAATAGTAAAACTTCTAGTGGAAAAAGGAGCAAATATTGATAAGAAAGGTCGTAACGAAAATGCTCCCCTGCCAAGTGCATGGCAATTTTCTGCCAATGGCAATATAGAAATGATAAAATTTCTGGTGGAAACAGGAGCAGATATTCATTTAGTGGACAAAGATGGAAATACTTCTTTACATAGTGCCTTCTATAAGAATTACCCCAAAATAGTTAGATACTTAACGGCGAAAGAGCCAACTATGAAAGTAGTTGTATAGTATAGTATAGATAGCTATAGATAGTTTAGTAAGATGTGTAGTAGAAGACAGATCACATACGTTACTAAAAGGTCGTACTCCTTTACATTTAGCTGCTATTTATAACTGCTATAACTGCACAGAAGTAGCAGAATCTTTACTAGCAGAAGGGGAAAATCCTTTATTGAAAGACGCTAATGGTAAAACTCGTCGACATTTGCATTAGCGGTTGGTGGCATTACATATATGATATTAAAGCTCAGTGCTACAATAGAGAGAGTCGAATCAAATGTAAAGCAACATACACTTAAAGGATCTAATGTTATTGAAGTTTAGTTCTTCTATATATGGGGGTACTCGATCGATATTGGCTTGATGCATATTCAAAAATTGTGCTCTGCAGACCACGCGTTTCCAAGAAAAACTCTTCTCACGGTTATTATTTTTAATTAAACAAAACCGACCATATTATTAATTTAATGACAGAAAATATTGAAATACATACCTATTGAAATCATGTTATTAGTCATAAAAAGATAAGATTTCATTTTTTTTATTTTTTCGACTATCATGTGAATAGTTTAGTATAGTGAGTCGATATGTTAGCAGGGAATAAAGAGTCCGGTAAATCACCTAGTAGTGAGAGCACTCTAAAAAAGTCAGATTTCGTTACTAGAGATCCTATTTCCATTTTTAGTAGGATAAAAAATGCAAGTGATGAAGAGGAAAAAAAGAAGCTTAATCAACTTTTAGAGACACTAAGGAAGAAATTGCCTGAGGGCTTTAAGATAGGAGCTGCTGTAGGCGAAGGGGATTGTTTCTTTGATTCCATAGCTCAAGGATTGAACGAGCTAAAAGATAAAGGTCTGATTACAGGTAGTAAAGGATTTAGTGCAAAGTCCTTGCGGAAAAATTGTAAGCAATATGCACAACAAGTTAATCGATCAAAAAAAGGTTCATGGTTGGGTAGTGCTTTAAAAGGAGAAGGTGAAAAACTTTGTGAATATATTCCGCGTATTGAATGTACTGCAGAAGACATTGAAAATACAAGCTCTGGTTCAGAAATAAAAATTCTAAAGTTGGAAAATGCTATATGGGTAAGACCTGAAGTTGAAGGAAAAATGATATGCGAAAAGTATGGCCTGAAAGTTAGGACTATAGAATTGAGAGATAAAGAGATAGATGGATTACATGTTACTAAAGGTAAGGTAGGTACAGGTAATAATATTATTTACATAGTGAATTACAGGAACCATTTTGTACCACTTCTTAGTAATATTGAAAAAGATATAAAGAGAAGCATAAAAGTTTCTAGAGAGGAAGTTTACGGTAATGTGGTAGGTTCAAATTCAAACAACATTTCTCAATCTTACATTTCTACACCATTACAAGATATTGAAAACCCCACATACAAACAAAGTGGTTGCTCAAGAAGTCCAGATAAGGAAAATCATAAAACGGGTAGAAAACGTGGGCGTTCTGTTACGGATAAAGATAATAAAGCACCAAAAAGGGCGCGCATGGATGTAAATGTTGCTAGTAATGAAGATTTAGAATCTCCTAGTGATTTACAGGATAAACCTGAACAGGATGAACTGCATAATGCTTTTCAGACTAAGCGACACATTCCTCATCATTTGATTGAACTTATGTATCAATTAGACTTGTCTGTGCTTTGCTCACTTAGAAAGTCTATATATGAAGATAAATATACTTCATTGTCATTAGAGTTTGGAAGTTCTGAAACTGATAAATTTAGTAATATTGTTCTCCGCTATAAAGAGAAGTCTATACATATACAAATTGAAAATGTAGACAAGTATTATATAGATAATTGCATTAGTTATGCTAAATTATTTACTAGAGAAAAAGAAAAACGAAGTTTCTTTATTAATGATTACTTTGATAGTTTTGTTAAACACCTAATTTCTGAATTAGATGGTTCATTGAATAATATAGAATATCTTATTATCTATACCAATTCAGGATTGGGCCTTACAGAAGAACAGAAATTAAAAAAAGGGCGGTCCTGGAGTTTTTATCCTTTTAAATTTGATAGCATAAATATGGAAGAATGTGGCATTTTAAAAGACTTCTTATTTACAAATGATAATACGCAAGGGCGTGGTTTTTATCAATTTTCGCAGGATAAAACAACAAGAAAAGAGCTATTAAAGCGATTAGAATTTTCGTCTGCTGTGCAAAAAGAAATAAGAGAAAGAAAAGAAAGAAAACTTTCTCAGGAAGAAATAAAAGAAGCATTTTTAGATAAATTAGTATTTGCAGTTAATCAGCCTAATAGAGAAGAACTGAACAGTATTATGAAAAATGAAATAGAAAAAAATTGTAAAGTTCAAGATGATTATATAGCATTACAAAAAGAAGTATTACGTGATTTAACAGCCACAGAAAAGGATAAAAAGCTTGGGAATTATATACCTGGCATTATATATGAATTCAATTTATTAATGTCCTTCTTGCATGACATGTTTTTGCATAAAAATATATTTTCCATAAATTCTGAAAGCCATGGTATATCTAATGACATTACTATCAATTATAAAGATAGGATTACTTACATAAAGGCTCATAATGCTGATAGTAATATTGGTCATAGTCAGTTATTTCCTTCAAGAAAACATACGTTTTCTATTAATAAGCATCTTACTCTTTTTGTTGAAGAATTAAATGAGGATACGAAATATTTTATTATCTATACTAATGCAGATCTAGACCTTACAGAAGAAAAGAAGTTCAAACAAGGGTCCTCCAAAGATTTTTATCCTTTAAAATTTGATATTATAGATATTAAAAAAAAGGAATATAAAATTTTAAAAGATTGTTCGTGTATAAATGAGAATGGTCTCTATCAATTTGCGCAAGAAAAAACAACAAGAAAAAAGCTTTTAAGTCTATTAAAGCTTCCATCTTCCTTGCAAAAAGAAGAAGGAAGAATTTCTAATGAGAATGAAAAAGAAAAAGAAATAAAAGAGAAATTTTTAGATAGACTAATATTTGCGGTTAACCAATCTAATAAGGAAGAGTTGAATGAGGTTATTAGAAATGAGATAGATGAGTCTAATGTTCCATATAATTACGAAGAATTACATGAAATAGCGTTACGTTGGTCAGAATCTCATGAATTTGGCCCTATTACAAAAGGAATAATGGAAAAGCTTTTGGGAGATATAAAAAATAATAGATCTAGTTATCAGGAAATGCAAAATAAAGACATTAATGAAGAAATCAAATTTGCTAAAAGTGTGGTTGGTAGATGTTTAAATAAGTGACATCTAATTGTTTCACTCGGTCACGAGCCTCATAGGTCATTTCTTTTTCTTGAGTCTAACGAGTTAATATGACCGCTGTGATTCGAAAAAGAAATAGAAAAACTATCGAGGCCCAATAAGAGGCATATTATTGTTTTGGACATGACCGTGGGAAACCAGAGATCGACACGTCTAACCGTTACATATTACTTTGGGCAGACGTTCGAATTCGCAAATAGCAAACGGAGATGAGAGAGAGTGAGAAAGAGAAAATAGTTTGACGAAAGCGCTCGTAACGAGTAATTATTCATTCGCGCTTGTCAACGACGGTGTAACGTCGCCGACAGAGTAGTTGCTTCTAGAGAGTCCTCAGCTGCAGTTCGCACGGAGCGCGTCGACTTTCGATCGTGCTTCTGTTAACACTGCTTTTAGCTTCAAACTTGTTAGCAAATTGTGGAACTGAATTGAGACTAACACACGACAATTCGTGTTGACTCTTCAGCACAAATAGCTACGCCTTTTTGTAATTTAGCGGTTTTTAACCCTTTTTTTTATACGAGGGGAAATCTTCATAGACACCCCGGTCTCCCTTTGGGGGGGAGGCCGGGGTAGTGCCGGATTCTTACCGGCTAAAACCCCTCGGTGGACTCCAGCCCTGGCGCTTTTTGGGACCCCGAGGGCCTCTTGAGAACTCTGCTCGGGGTCCCAGCGCCCGGCCCTCAGAAGGGCCAGTTCACTTTTTGATTTTTGGGGATGCAGTGCGCCCACGACACTGCATCCCCCACCTCGGAACCACCATTCATGGCTGCCTGGGCCCAAACCCATGGGCTCCCCATGACCTCTCGCCGCTCACCATCGCCTTGACGGCTTGCAGCGACAGGTCCGGCCCGATGCTTAGACGAAGGACTCGGCGCTCTGCAGCCCAGGAGGGACATTCCTCCAGGGTGTGGGCGCAACACACAAGGACCGGAAGGACGGCCTTCACCGTCCTTTCTCCGGAGCCGGGCTCCTCCAATTAGCTGCGCCACCTTTCAAAGGTGTGCGGCCGGACCCGGCTCCTGCCGGCCTCCAGCTCTGTCGCTCGGCTTTCCGCCGAGCCCGGCGTCCCTTTGAGGGCCGCGGCGATTTCATATATCTCCGCGGCCTCCACCGCCTTGAGTTCCCATGGGGGGGAACACCCAAGTAGGGCCGCCGCCCGCTGGGATACGGTGCGGTACCCCCGGACGACCCGCACGGCGAGGGTCCGCTCTGCTCGGCAGAGGAGCTGGCGGTTTCGCCGCTCCCCCGTGGTGCTCACCTTGTCGTGGTGGGGGAGCTTAGTATCTCGATGATCCATCGGGCTATACCGGTAGCTACTAGCATGCCGGGCAGGCCGATGGGGAGGGATCAACTAAGAGCACCGGGAGGAGGGGGGATTGCCGAGGGATCCGGAAGCCAGGGTGGGGGCCTTTTCAAAGGTCAACACCCTAGGTGAAAGGATGGACTCGCAATCGCCAATCCTCCAGGGAGGGTAGGACCGGGAGGAGGGGGGATTGTCGGGGGATCCGGAAGCCAGGGCGGGGGCCTTTTCAAAGGTCAACACCCTAGGCGGAAGGATGGACTCGCAATCGCCAATCCTCCAGGGAGGGTAGGTCGCGGGGGAACCTGGAAGCCGGGGCTGGGGGCCTTTCCAAAGGTCAACACCCTAGGTGGAAAGGCAAACCGGCAGCCGCCCCCCCAAGGGTTTTCAGGGTCGGGAGTGGGGTGGAAGCCAGGGCTGCTGACTCGGCTAAAACCGGGTCATCACCCTAGGTGGAAGTCTTCGGCTCCTTGGCGAATTTCTTGCGATCCATCCGAAGCTAAGGTGTGCAGGCACCGTGCCGATGGCTGAATGGCTGGCCGGATGTAAAACTTAGTCAGTCGCAAACGGTCCCTTCGGGGCACCTGCCGAAACCCCGTCGTATTTTAGGCTTACCCAGGTAAGGCGGCTCTGCCTGGGTGGACCACCCTTTCCGACCTCCTCGTGGGAACAAAATGGATTTGAATACAAAAACTACAACCGGACGGACAGGAAGGAGGGAGGAGGACATGGCAAAGGATCAGGACTGCAGGGATGGGGTAAGTGGACTCACTAGAGAAGTGAGGGTGGCATTGCGAGATGTCTTAGCAGACTCGTCCGCGATGCCACCGCCACGCGAGCCGCGAGCACGCAGAGGTGGAGCGGCCACGAGACCTGTGGCGACATAGAGGGCGCTGCTGCGCTTTCGGCCGACTTCTCGGGAAGCGGTTCGCGCGTGAGTTTCGAGTTATACCGTCGCTATCTTTTGTCAAGAACCGCGTTCGCGTTGCGGCAAGAACCACCTTCGTACTGCGACAAGAACTCGGCGCCTACTTGAGGTCCTCAGCACCAAAGTGCTGAAGACGTCCCCATGACAACGTACGCACCAGCAATTAGCTTTGGCGACCATCTCAAAAATTATAGAGAGCTTCCGAACTCCGGCGAATCGACACGACCCGGCTTCTCCGCAACTAAACTATTGTACAACCGCGAACCTCCGATTTGTTCTGTTTAATGTTAGCCCAGCGCCTTTTTACTGTTAACTTTATTGTATATTAATTCTACAAGTTTTTCCAATGTTAATAAAAGTTCCGTTCCACGTTCCCGTTTGCGTTCTTAAAACCTCAAGTCCGATTCCCATCCTCTTCCTTCCCGTTCCTTCCTTCAGAGTACAAATTGGGGACCTGGCACCTAGGGACCCCACAGACCGGGTCGCGTAGGAAGGGAAAGCGAGGTCTCCAGGGAGGAGGACACGGACGAGTCGTCCACGTCCCGGTCCCTCCGGCATGTGTCGCGGAAGCGGAGGAGGACCGTGACGAAGGACCTCTCCTCCGATAGGGGGGTAAACCCCTCGGATCTGTACAGCCGGGGCTCGAGGGCATCGCTTCCCTCGGAGACCGAGTTGGCTGTGCAGATGGAGGGCGAGGCCACGGGGGCCCTGGGCGGGTATGTTTTTGAGGAGCTCCGCTCGGTGGAGCTAGTTTCTGTGCACGCGGGCAACCTGAATGGCAGCTACGTGCACAGGCTTAGGAGGTCGTCTCGGGTCGCGAAAGCCGTGGCCACAGAGCTGATTAAGAGATCCGAGTCCAGGAAGGACTCGGAGTGGTTGCGGCGCGAGGACGGCCGCCCGAGTCAGGAGGTGACGGAGCTGCGCAGATTAGTCTCCCAGCTCCAGGGGACGGTCGAGGCACTGCGGGGTCGGGGGGTGCAATCCCCCACCACCCCGGGGGGCAGGGCCGTCGTCGGCGCGAGGCGCCGGGGAATTCTCCCCGTCGCCTCCGAGGTTCCAAAAACCTCGGACAAGGGCCGCCAGCCCCTCGAGCAGTGCGGAGGACCGCCTGGTCGACCGGATGGCGGCCATGATGGAGGCCATGATGGAGACCAAGTTGGCCTCCATCAGGGATGGGATCTGCTCCCAGAAGAGGGCGAGTTCGGGGCCACGCGCGGCCCCAGGACCGCAGATGGCTTCGAGGCCGCCCCGGGAGGCCGCCCCCACTAAGGGGGCTGCCACAGAGCCCACCTGGTCGCAGGTGGTGCAACGGGGGAGGAAGGGACGGAAACAGGTGGTAGGGCCAAAGGGCCGGCCACCTGGTCCCCTCAAGAGCGCGGCGGTAGGAGGTGAGCAGGCGGTGGGACCCGAAAAGGGCCAGCCGTCTGCTCCTGCCGGGAAGGCGGGGGGACCAAAGGGTCCCCCGTCTTCGGCGGCAGCAGGGGCGGTCAACTCGGTAGCGGCGGGCAATAAGCCCGCACCCGCTCCGGGAAGGGCAAAAGTCCCTAGTCTGAGAAGCCCCCCCAAGACAGCGGCGGTGACAATCGCTGCCGCGGAGGGGGCGTCGATGACGCTGGACAAGGCGATGGCCACGGTCAGGCGTGAGATACGCCTGGAGGATGTGGACATCGCCGAGGTCCGGCCCAAACGGGCCATCACAGGTGGCCTTATCCTGGAGGTAGCCGGTGAGGACCGGCACAACAAGGCACAAGCCATAGCCGCCAAAATGTCGGAGGTCCTCGCCGGCTCGGGGGTTAAGGTGGCGCGGCCTGTAAAACGGGCGGAGCTGCGCATCCTCGACCTGGACGATTCAGTCCAGGTTGAGGAGGTGGGGGCGGCGGTGGCTGCCACGGGGGGGTGGGCCGGTGGAGAGGTGCGCGTCGGGGTCATCCGACGCGCCCCTGCCCAACTCGGCACACTATGGGTCCAGTGCTCTCTCGCGGCGGCCAACAAAATTGTTGGCGCTGGCCGCTTGAGGGTTGGCTGGACCTCTGTGAGGGTGCGGGTCCTGGAGACCCGCCCCTCCAATGCTACCGCTGCCTGGTTGTGGGTCACACCAGGCAGCGGTGTAGTTGCAGCACCGACCGTAGTCGTCGATGCTATAACTGCGGGAACGAAGGCCACCGAGCGGTGGAATGCTCGGCCGAGCCCCGGTGCCCGCTATGCGTGGACCTGGGGCGGCCAGCGGACCACCGGCTCGGGGCCAGGGCGTGCGCTCCACCCAAGAGGCCCTCGGCTTCGAAGGGGAGCGCACCGCCCCAGAGGCCCCCGCCTTCGAAGGGGAAGGGAAGAGTCCGGTCCTCCGTAGTGGCTGCCTCGGCCCCCATGGAGATGGCCGAGGCGAACCCAACAACTGGGGTCGCTGCGGCGACAGAGTCCTCCGAAGCTGGGCAGGCCGAAACGGCTGTCCCGGTGGATGAGGACATGGAGGTGGAGGCGGCCGAAGCGACGGACCCCCCTGCGCCGGGGCCAACGGAACCGGCTCCCCCAGAAGGGGAGACCGGGCCCACGCCCCCGCAGCGGCGGGCTCCTTCGGAGGGGGACTCTATGGATGCCACGGAGTCCCACCAAACGGGGGCGGGTCCCTTATAGGGCCCCGGACCATCCATCATGGTTCGGGGATACCTCGGGCTCGGTGGCTATCGCGTGGAACGGCGCACCGGGCACCCCGCCCCCGACGTCTGTGATAGAGCGAGGGGGTGGCTACCTGGCCGTCCGTGGGGCAGCGTGGCGGTGGTGGGGGTGTACGCCTCCCGCAACAGCGGCCGGAACGCCTTCGCGGCGTTTCTGGACAGGGTGGGGAGATGCGCATCCCGCATCCTCCCGCGCCCCTTGCTCGTCCTGGGGGAGTTTAACGCCCACGCTACAGCGTTGGGGTGCCCCGGGACGGATGCGAGGGGGCGCGAGCTCCTCGACTGGGCGGCGGGACTGGAGATCCGGCTGCTCAACCAGGGCTCCACCCCGACCTTCGCGCGGTTGCAGGGCACGTCGGTCTTTGACCTGATGTGGGCCTCGCCTTCCGCCGTGCGGAGAGTGTCGGGGTGGAGGGTGTCGGGGGCCGAGACCATGTCGGATCATGCTTACATAGTCATGACCGTCTCGGCCGCCACTCCGCTCGTCCGGCCTCGTCCACTGGTAAGGGGATCTCCCCCCCCCGGTGGGCGCTAAAGAAGCTGGACGAGGCCGCCATGAGGGCGGCCATAGAGGCGGTGGCCTTGGGGAGCACAGGCCTCTCCGGTTCGCCGGACGCAGAGGCGGCCTGGTTCCGATCGGCCATGGCGGCCGTCTCGGACGTCGCCATGCCGCGGGCCGGGCGGTCCTCCCCCCGCGCCGTTTACTGGTGGTCGGCGGATATCGCCGCCCTGCGAGCCGCTTGTGTGCGCGCGCGGCGGCTGTTCCAACGGGCCCGTAGACGCGTTGGGGGGGGGGGGCTTGCGACCCTGTACGAGCGGTACAGGGTCGCGCAGGTGGCTCTCCAGAAGTCCATCTACCGGGACAAGGCGGAGGCGTGGAGCCAGCTCCTCTCCCCCATCGACCGGGATCCGTGGGGGCGCCCATACCGGGTGGTGCAAACCGGCACCACCGCCCCGGGCATTCGTCCGGAGGAGCTGGAAAAGGCGGTGCGCCGCCTCGCGGCCCGGAACACCGCCCCGGGCCCGACGGCATACACGGTCGTGTGCTGGTGTCTGCTCTTCGGGTCATGGGGGACAGGTTTAGGCGGCTCGTGGAGGGCTGCCTGGGGGAGGGAACGTTCCCCAAACAATGGAAGAGGGGGCAGCTCGTGCTGCTCCCTAAGCCGGGGAAGGACGCAGGTTCCCCCTCGGCGTTCCGGCCCATTTGCCTGCTCGACGAGGCGGGAAAGATCCTCGAGCGGATCATAGCTTCCCGCCTCGTCGAGCACCAGGCCGGGGCAGGGCCCGATCTGGCCGACAGCCAGTTCGGCTTCCGGGAGGGGCGGTCAACCGTTGACGCGATTCAGCGGGTCCGCTCCCTCTCGGGGGCGGCAGCGTCGGTCCCAGGGGGTGGAGTGTCTTTGGCAGTATCGCTCGATATTGTCAACGCCTTTAACTCCATCCCCTGACAAGCAATCAGGGAGGCGTTGGCCTACCACAGGGTACCTCCCTGGTTGCAAAAGGTGATCGGGTCCTTTTTAAAGGACCGGAGCTTCGGCTACCAGAGCCGGGGCGGGAGGGTTGAACGCCCCAGCTGGCGCGGCGTACCCCAGGGGTCGGTCTCGGTCTTAGGCCCGACATTGTGGAACCTGGGGTACGACCGCGTCCTTCGAACGGCACTCCCCTCGGGGGTGGCCCTAGTGTGTTACGCGGATGACACACTGGTGGTCGCCTCCGGGAGGGACTACACGCGCACTCTCCGGCTGGGAGAGTGCGGGGTGGAGTGCGTGGTGGCCTCCATCAAGAGGCTAGGCCTCGAGGTCGAGAACCAAATCGCTTTGGTCTTCGACGGGGCTAGGAAGGGCCCCCCACCGGACACGCCAATGCGGGTGGGGGACGAGGCTGTCGAGGTGGGCACCCGGATGAAATATCTGGGGGTCACCCTCGACAGCCAATGGTCATTCGGGGCCCACCTTGAAGAGGTTGTGCCCCGGGTCGAGAAGGCGGCGGCGGCGCTCGGACGCCTGCTGCCCAACCTGGGGGGACCACAGGTGGGCGTCCGCCGCCTGTACGAGGGGGTGGTGCGGTGCACCGCTCTTTACGGCGCGCCCGCGTGGGCGGGGTCCCTCCAGGGGTGCCGGCGGAACCGCCAGCTCCTCTGCCGAGCAGAGCGGACCCTCGCCGTGCGGGTCGTCCGGGGGTACCGCACCGTATCCCAGCGGGCGGCGGCCCTACTTGGGTGTTCCCCCCCATGGGAACTTAAGGCGGCGGAGGCCGCGGAGGTATATGAAATCTCCGCGGCCCTCAAAGGGACGCCGGCCTCGGCGGAAAGCCGAGCGTCAGAGCTGGAGGCCGGCAGGACCCGGGCCCGGCTGCACACCTTTGAAAGGTGGCGCAGCCAATTGGAGGAGCCCGGCTCCGGAGAAAGGACGGTGCAGGCCGTCCTTCCGGTCCTCCAGCAGTGGCTGGGGAGGGAGGGAAGGCTCACCTTCCGGTTGACGCAGGTGCTCGCCGGGCATGGTTGCTTCGGTGAGTTCCTGAATAGGATCGGAAGGGAGCCCACCCCGCAATGTCATCATTGCGGGGAGGACGTGGACTCGGCGCAACACACCCTGGAGGAGTGTCCCTCCTGGGCTGCAGAGCGCCGAGTCCTTCGTCTAAGCATCGGGCCGGACCTGTCGCTGCAAGCCGTCGTCAAGGCGATGGTGAGCGGCGAGAGGTCATGGGGAGCGGTAGCCTCCTTCTGTGAACAGGTAATGTCACGGAAGGAGGCCGCGGAAAGGGCGCGCGAAGCCGCGGACCCTGAAGGAAGGGGGCGAAGGCGGGGACGAAGGCGGGGACGGAGAGCCCCGGCTCCGCTAGCTGCCGCGGCGGCTATGTAATAGCCGCCGGAGCCACCAGGCTGCCTTGGTTGGGGCCCAGGCAGCCATGAATGGTGGTTCCGAGGTGGGGGATGCAGTGTTGTGTGCGCGCTGCATCCCCAAAAATCAAAAAATTGAACTGGCCCTTCTGAGGGCCGAGCGCAGGGACCCCGAGCAGAGTTCTCCAGAGGGCCTCGGGGTCCCCAAAAGCGCCAGGGCTGGAGTCCACCGAGGGGTTTTAGCCGGTAAGAATCCGGCACTACCCCCCCCCCCCCCCCCCAGGGGAGACTGGGGTGGCTATGAAAATTTCCCGTCGTATAAATAAAAATTGTAGTTCCACGGGTTCCGATGTTTCATATGCATTGGAACATAGGATTCCATCTGCCTGATCTTGGCGCGCCGTTTGTTTAAACATTTTAAGTTCCTCTACTTGTTTTGAGAGGTTCTGGATTGTATCGTTGAGCGCTTTTATTGTGCGCAGTAGGTCTTTGTATGAAGGTCTTTCTGTCTGGTTTCCCGACATATCTGCCTTCAGGCTGGATGACTGGTCCGTTGCGCTGGCCTTCTTCTGGGTCTTCGCCTTCATGCTGATCCTTGGACGGGGATTCAGTCTCTTAGCATTGGCTCTCGTCACTATACTCCTCGAAATTATGGACACCGCTTTGCTGCTTTTATTAAGCTTTCCACTTTTATTTATAAAACTATGGATAAGTCTTGTTGTCTGTGCATCATTGTTGGTCTTTAAATTTTGGCTGGGGGGCGAGCCCCCTTGGCTTCCGCTGACCGTCTGTATTTTTATATAAGCGGCACTCTTTTCAAGTGTTGCACTGCACAGATTTGACTTGACACAATTTTGACTTTCAGGTTAAGTTTACGCACTGTTAGCTATATGTTCCTTCTGACCTGCGCGGCGGAGCGTCCTGGGGAGGTCTTACCACCACGAAGGTTCAGCAGGTAATGGGACGAGAACCGGTGCACTCAGCGTGGTATGATCCTTGGCGAAAAAACTATCTCCTTCGCTTCTTCAAATGTGTAGATCACCTTTTTTAGTTTAAAAATTGTTTATTTTACAAGCATACAAAAATAATTTTACATCTGAAATAAACAACAGATTTGTTACAATACTTATTCTAAAGTCGCAATGGGTAATCGTTATTACCTTCTCAGCGCATTATTTCTATTTATCACATTGTTCGCAGCTAACGCTATAGTCTCGTGTTTTTCTTATTATTACAATATTGCTATTTTATGTTACAGGAAAAAAATTGTCTTCAAAATGCCAAATTAAAACCTGTCTTTATTCTATTGGTTCGAGAGCGAGCTCTCAACTGTGGCTCTAATATGAGCTGTATCTTACTGGATATGATATCTACTTATTCTATTTTACTATTTTACTATTTGTAAAACTAATGACTAATAAACTAATAAACTGACTAAACTGACTAACTAAATTGATCTTAATTGATCTTTTCTTTTTAATACTGGTATCTTAAGTTTTTCTGTGACATTAATTAATTTAAATTATACTGATTAGGGATAAGTTGTGCTCCCCCCCCCCATGACCCAGTATTCGCATATATTTATTCAATTTTTACATCTTTTAGAGAAAGTAGATTTAAATTTAAATCTAGACATTATCTAATACAATGTACGTTTCGAATGTTCTTAACGCTGTTTGTCGCTTGGGTATTACAATACATTTTTCTTGTGTTTCGGGGATTACATTTTTAAATCCGTTCTTTCGAATCCCGCCTTCGGCTTCATACTTAGAACCTAATGATTGTGTTATTCTATCCCAAATTGTACATATGTTTTCTAACTATTTACAGCTTAAATACTATATCTTATCCTAATAATGTTGTACTTAGTGAACAACAAAAATAAGAAGAATAAAGTACGGAACTAAAGTAAAGAACTAAAATAGATTGAGCTTGTTCGCGACCCCTTCGATCCTGGCCGAGAACACCTAATTTTTATTTGAGCGCCGGGTGTCGGATCAGAAAGGATGGTGGCTGAATATCGCTCGTCCGTGATTCGCGACGATCTCTCTGTTCGTAACGATCTCCGTAGATCGAAATATTCCGTTATTAAGCTCACTGGGCCCGTGCCCGCGTACAATTCTCTTCCCGTGGTGGAAGAAATTGTCTCCGATGTGAATGTGAGAAGCCTCGTGGCTTGCGATAAAAACTCTTACGTGCGTCGTGTTTAACAGTCGGCAGAAGAAGAACGAGATTTCGCTCTATCCCCCGGAAACGCACTTCGGGGAGACAGAGCCCCCTGCGACTACGCACCCTCTGCCGCCCGCCGGAAACGAGGGGCGCCACGACATTTAAACTGGCTTAAACATACCGCCCGCCTCGTATCCGGTAGGTACGACATCTAATTTAGAAACAAAAATCGGTGAAATATTCACAAGAATAATGTTACATGACAGGACGCATTGTACGTACACAAACTTAACTTACGAGAGGCGCAAGACGCATGATATATAAGAACGGAGCACATAGTACAAATAGTAACATGGAACGGCGTAACGTAGACAGACGTAGCTCTCACTACCGCTACTTCTTACATACATCGATCGGTAGCGGACAAATCTGGGAAATTGGCCTCTTGAACTTCGATCGAGCAGTCCGAAGTTGAACTACTCGAGTGCGATCGTCACTCCCTGGGAAGGATTTTTCTACAATGGCCAAGTCCCATTTACAGGGAGGCAACAAGTTGTTTTTTAGTAGAACAAGTGTACCCTCCTGGATGTTCGGCATGGTTTTGGTCCATTTGTACCGCTGTTGCAGAGTATGTAAGTAGTCCCGAGACCAATTTCGCCAGAAATGTTCGAGCATCGCACGCACGCGCTGATAACGAGACAATCGGTTCTCGTCCAAATTTAGGACCGACTCGTCCGGCACCGTGGTTAAAGACCCGCCGATTAAAAAATGACCGGGAGTGAGCACGGCGCAATCACTCGCGTCGCTGGTCATCGCTGCGATCGGGCACGAGTTCAAACAAGCCTCAATCTGCGCGAGAAGCGTCGTGAACTCCTCGATTGAAAGAGTATGATCCCCCACGATTCGTCGGAGGTGATGCTTCATACTCTTGACTCCCGCCTCCCAGAGCCCTCCGAAGTGAGGGGCAGAGGGGGGTATGACATGCCAAGTAGAGCCGTCGGAGGCTAACCGAGCAGACAGATCGACGTCTTTAGGTAAGTTACGGAACATGGTGGACAGTTCCTTTTCCGCTCCCAAGAAGTTAGTGCCATTATCGCTGTAAATATCGCTCGGGATACCGCGCCGAGATACGAAACGTTTAAAGGCAGCAAGGAAGGCGGTGGAAGAGAGACTGTTCACCAGTTCTAGATGGATTGCGCGCGTCGATAGACAGACGAAAACAGCAACGTATGCTTTGTACGATCGTTGTCCGCGGCCAGCAATCGGTATAATGTTGACTGGCCCCGCGAAGTCGACGCCGGAATGCAAGAACGGACGAGAGGGAGTTACCCTAGCGGAAGGTAAATCCCCCATGAGCTGCGTCGGGGTATTCGCCCGATGGCGTATACACGGAATACATTTGTGGATTTTGGAACGCACGAGGTTTCGGGCTCGTAATATCCAGTAGTTCTGACGCAGAATCCGAAGGGTCAATTGCGGACCCCCATGAAGAGCTCTTCGGTGAGCATCTTCTATAATAAGGTCACTTATTCTACCGTTCGACAAAATAACCGGATGCTTTTCGTCGTAAGGTAATTGCGAGTGCCTCAGCCGCCCGCCAAGCCGAATTAGTCCGGTTGAGTCGAGAAACGGATGGAGCGTTACCAACGAGCTCCGTTGAGAGACGGCGGTATTGTTCTTTAAGAACTCTAATTCCGACGGAAAACTGACCGTCTGCGAATATCGACACCAGAACTGCCGCGACTGCTGAATTTCTTTCGCCGTCAGAGGCGTCGTGTTTGGCGACTGATGCTTCCGAGTTAACTTCAAGTTTGAAGTGAAGCGAAACACATAAGCCGTTACGCGCAATAATTTCGGCCATGAAGAGAAGCGATGCATAAGCTCGTCCAGATAACTAGACTCCGGTATGGTCTGGATGGAGTGAACCGTGGCCTTAGATTGTTCAGAGCGAATGAGCGCTTCGTGATCAGGATTGATCGAACTCGGCTCTTGTTCCTGTGGAAAGGAATGGTAAGCGTCGGAAAGGTCCGAATTTTTGTCCAAACTACAATCTCGTTTGGAATACAAACGAGACGCGATAGCGATTGAACACCCTAACGGTGGAGGATCCTCCTTGAATGGAAGACGAACGACGTACCGTCCATGCTCATCCCTATAATGTGTCTTTTGAAAGTGCTCTTCGCACGTTTGTTCATCGTCAGTGGGATGAGGTTCCGTGAATTTTTCTTCCGTCTTCCAGAACCGCGAAAGGAGCGAGTTGAGGTCAGCGGAGAGAAGATTAACCTTGGCATGGTGAGCCAGAGTGGCTGAATGAGTAACCTTATCGGGACCGGAAAGTATCCATCCGAAAATGGTTAATTGAGCAGTAGGACTGCCCAATGGGCCCTGACGCAAGCCATTGCGTAGGATAGCGCCATAGAGATCCGCGCCAATGAGCAAATGAATCGGAGTAGATTCATTTGGATTGGGATCTGCGAGAGTCAGACCCTGTAAGTGATCCCAACTGGGTTGAGATTGAGCTCGGTACGCTCGGTACGAGGTAATATTTTGGTAAACGTACGCGTCCAGCGGTAAAGAAGGACCGCTTCCCTGACAAGGCTCTACAACGAGATGTAGAACAAATTTCGAAACACCACGGCAAGAATCTCCGAAGGCCGTAACTGGCAGATGAGTTTTATGCCGTCGTGTTCGCAACGATTGTGCAAGAGTTTCCGAAACAAAGCTGTGAGTGGCCCCCTGATCGAGGAGGGCACGCACTTGAAAGGTCCTACCTTCAGCAGTCCGAAGAGTCACTTGAGCGGTTGCAAGAAGAACCGTATGAGGCACTATTGGCACGCGCTGAATGGCATGGACGGAAGACGTCGGTTCTCGATTGCCGTTATGGCTCGTACTGGCGTCGATACCGCCGTCGGAAACAGTTAATGTTTGAGCCGCATTGACGGCTGAAGCACTCGTCTCCCGGTGGAGAGAGGTATGATGTGGACGACCACATTTTATGCACGTGGACTTGCTCGGACACGCGCTCGAGCTGTGTCCTTTTCGCAGACAGTTCACACAACATTTAACGTTCTTAATCAATGAGTACCGTTGATCGATGCTTAGATTGTGGTACTGTGCACATTTATACAGCGGGTGACCATTGGAACATAAAAAACATTTTGAGGTCGCTTTACTCTGCGTATTAGTTGCGTGAACTTTCGCGGGACGAGAGGCGCACGGTGCCGGTACGTTGGTAACGTCGCTAGAGGTAAAGTCCTCGTCGAGTCCCCTAATACGCTTTGCAAGAAAATCTAAAAGGCTAGTAAGAGTGGGCGGATCATATGAATCCCCGAGGAGCATACGCCAATCTTGTCGCGTGCGAGGAGCGAGCTTCTTGACGAGGATGAAAACGAGGATATCGTCCCATTCAGTAACTGGGCGATTCAAATTGCGCAGAGCGGCGAGTGATGCATTAGTGGTATCGCGAAGTGATCGAAGTGAAGCAGGCGACTCCAGCTTCATCATCGGGATATCAAAAATAGCTTGCAAATGTGAGTTAATCAACAGTCGCGTGTTTTCATACTCGTCCGTCAACTTCTTCCAAGCATGTTCGAAATTCGCGTCCGTGACTCTAACGTTGCTTAACAGACGCTCCGCTTCACCCGTTAAGCTGATCTTTAAGTGATGCAGCTTTTCGACCATCGATAAGGCAGGATTGTTCTTTACGAGCGATTCGAATAAGTCCCGGAAATTCTCCCACTCTAACCGATTTCCCGAAAACTTCGGAAGCTCTATTCGCGTTAACAAAGAAGAGTGAGTCGTGACTGGCGGAGATTGAGTCGTAGAACTGTTCGCCGCGGGAGGAACCGAAGAAACCGATGTACTTATCTGATGGAGGACTTCAGACATATAGTCGGAGGCCTGAAGCATGACGTCCTCGGCAGTCTGGAACTTCGCCTTCGTGAAGTAGTCGATCTTCTTCATGTCCTCGTTGGCGGCAGCTTGGTGAATCAAGATCTCGTTGGCCTGGCACCGTTCCCATAGCTTCTCGAGCGCAGACAAGCGATTTTGGACCTTGGCGATGGTGTAGTTCGCGCTGCCGATCTTCTTGAAGTTAGACAGAGCTCGGTCAAGTTGGTCAAAGATGGGCTGTTGGCTCGCGATGAGATGCGCTAGACTTTCCATCGTGATGTGTTCGACTCACAGAGCTGAATCTGGACTACACGGTAGTGTTCGTGAGTGTGTGCAAGTGAGAGCACAGCGTAACACGAGTAAAACTGAGAGCACTGAAAGTTAGAGTACGAGTGAGAGAGAGCACTGCGCGATGCGTAGAACAAGCACTGATCGTTCGTCGGTGTGCGAGAGAGAGCACAGCGCGACACGTAGAAACGAAGAACACCGAGCGTTAGAGTACGTGCGAGAGAGAACACTGCGCGATGCGTAAGACAAGAACACTGATCGTTCGTGAGAGTGAGAGAGAGCACCGTGCGACACGAAGAAACAAAGAACACCGAATGTTTTGAAATGCTCTAACGGTCTTCGAGACAAAGAAAGCCCGCACACGATGACGTCACAGTCGCACCACACCTGCGAATTCGTAGCACTTATATTGTTCGTATGTCCAATTGAAGAACACTGCACTATAGATTTGTCCAGACACAATGTTCGTCTAAAGTGCACCGCACTACGATCTCCTTTAAAAGAGAGATGTAACACCGCGGACCTTGTTGGTCAGGTTCGAGAGGCCGTCTTGGAATTCCGTTGCGGTTTGAACGGCGACCACGTGTTCGTCACGTTCCTTTCGCAACCACACTATCCTTCGTTCGTGAAAGATTTCGCGATATCCAATCGATCCCAGCAATCCGCGCTATCCGGCTCGAAGGACCAAAATGTTCGCGACCCCTTCGATCCTGGCCGAGAACACCTAATTTTTATTTGAGCGCCGGGTGTCGGATCAGAAAGGATGGTGGCTGAATATCGCTCGTCCGTGATTCGCGACGATCTCTCTGTTCGTAACGATCTCCGTAGATCGAAATATTCCGTAATTAAGCTCACTGGGCCCGTGCCCGCGTACAACTCTCTTCCCGTGGTGGAAGAAATTGTCTCCGATGTGAATGTGAGAAGCCTCGTGGCTTGCGATAAAAACTCTTACGTGCGTCGTGTTTAACAGTCGGCAGAAGAAGAACGAGATTTCGCTCTATCCCCCGGAAACGCACTTCGGGGAGACAGAGCCCCCTGCGACTACGCACCCTCTGCCGCCCGCCGGAAACGAGGGGCGCCACGACATTTAAACTGGCTTAAACAGAGCTCTTATTGAAAACTTTTTTGCTTCGAGCTCTATTTTCTGAATCATCTTCGTGGTTATTTACTACATGAGAAATTTTTATGCTGCAGCTTTTTTTGCGTTGCGGTTTCGCTTTTACAATGTATGGCAGTCAGTCTCCTTACATTTACATGGTAATTTTCTTTTATAATCACATATCCGTTACAATTGAACTCGGCGGTTACGCGCTAATACTGCGCACAATATTAATTCCGAGAATTTGCAGTCTTCTTGTTCTCTAATTATATAAATATTGACTCTACGCTTGCTCGATTAATATTTATTATACTCTATAAAACGGGAACAAAAATAGCTTATGGTAACCTCAAGTTTAAATTTAAATTCTGGTCATTTCTGGTCCTTGTCTCTTTTATTTAGTGTTAATGCTTCGGAGAGCATCCAAGAAGCTTTGTAGGAGAGAGCCCGAGATCGTACTTTCTGTTATTTGAAAAATACGTCGGTCATCCACGGGGTCTTTCCTCTTTTCTGAATTAATTTCGGATTTTTATCAATTTCTGGTAACGCCGTGTCGAATATTATTTGCTTCTCTGTCAGACGTTTATCTTTAGGATCAAAGGAAATGCTCATTTGGTATTTTCTTCTTCTAACGTGGTAAATCAACGAGATATTTTCTTCGTTCTGGATGTATCGATTTTTATCCAGATAAATGAAGGCTTCTGGAGGCATGTATCCAGTCTTTCTGGTCAGCTCGAGATAGCTTGCTGGCTGTAATGGCTTCTCTTTAACTATAGGGTTTGTGACCCTCTCTATTATGTTTATAAAGTAGTTTCTTGCTAATTTGAGCAGAAATATGTCAATCCTAGAAGTTTTAATTCTGTTGTATAGTTCTTTATTTTTTATTAGTTTGTAGCTTGTACCGTCACTGCTGGGGATGCGGCCATACAGGTTTGTTACAGATCTTAGTATTTTTCTTTCGAATACTCTGAGCTGTTCCATTTTCTGCGGGCCAATGTTGAACCAAATTGGAAAAGCGTATGAAAGCACTGGTCTTATATATAATTTGTAAATTAGTAATTTTATATCTTTAATTATGAAGTTTGAATAGAGGAATTTAGACAGCTTCTTTCTGGCTTTTTCGGCTTGATTTAGGATATTTGTTATGTGTTGGTTGTAATTGAATTTCTCATCTAGAATGACCCCTAGGTATTTTACCTGCTTTCTGTGTGGGATTTCCCTCTTCTTTTCTACCCGATCATATAATCTGAATGATTTCCAGTGCTTTCTCACGCTTTTGCTCTGGTCCTGCATCAGTCCGCTGATGAGTATGGTTTCACATTTATTAAAATTTATTTTCAACTTCCAGCTACTGCAAAAGAATTGTATTTTGTTTAACAGATTTTGTAGCTTTCCTTGTAGGGTTTTCACATTTCTGCTCGCATAATATATTGTTAAATCATCGGCAAACGCTATAGCTTTGCATTCTTGTGCAGTATTTAAATTAAATAACTTTAATATGTTGGAAAAATATATGCTAAATAGAAGTGGGGAGTTTATAGCTCCTTGTTGTAAGCCGTTGTCTATTTGGAACGATTTGTCCGTTGATTTATTTCCTAAAACTAACCTGAAGCTTCTGCCTCTGATCATATTGTTTATTAGGGCTATGAGATGCTGTGGGAATTTTCTTTTAATTAGCCTGAATATGAGGCCGTCTGTCCAAACCGTATCAAAGGCCTTTTCCATGTCAATCAGACATGCCGCTATGGCCATGTCCTTGTTTAATGCCCAGGCTATATCGGAGGTAAGTATATTTATAGCATGGGTTGTCGAGTGCGCTTTCCTAAATCCGAATTGTTTGTTCGGGAGTAACTCTTTCTGCTCAACTATCTCTAATATTCTCTCATTTATTATTGTTTCTAATAATTTTCCTAGATTTGATAGTAGGCTTATAGGCCTGTAGTTTGTGGGAACTGATAGATCTTTATCTCTCTTTGGCAAGGGTATAACTTTTGCAATTTTCCACTTATTCGGGAAATACGACCAGTTTAAGCAGTTGTTGAAAAGTATCGTTAGGTAAAGCATAATTCGGTTTGGTAGGTGTTTTAACGTGAAATTTGCGATTTTGTCGAATCCTGACGATTTCTTGTTATTCAATGCTTTTAGTACTATTTTTAGTTCTCGTGGATTTATGAAATAGTTTGATAACTCTGTTTGCGGGTTTGAAGCTTTGTTGTCTTTGCAGAAATTTACTAATCGAACATTTTGTTGTTTTTTGATAAATTCAGCTACCGTACTTGTTACCTTGAGTTCAAATTTGTTATTACTTGTTGACAATGCGTGGAAATTCTGTGTATGCACTTTCTGGAAACTTGAGCCTAACAGCTGCAGTTTGTCATTTATGGATTCACAGTAGTAAAAGTTTTCATCCTGCTTTAAATTTTCGAAGTTAATATTTGTATCTGTGTAATCGTGTTTGTTTGTTTTAGGGATTTTCAGTGTTTGTATGTCGTTCGTGTCTTCTTTTCTTTTTATTTTGTTTATTAGCTTGTACATTACCGTCGGATATTTAATGTTTATATTTTTTAATTTGTTTTGCCAGAAGGTTGTCGAGTTCCTTGTATAGAGTAGTTTTAAGTTGTAATTTATATTGCCTATTAGTCTTTTGAATATTGAGATTTGATGTTTAATTCTATCATTTGGTGTGGGGTTATATCTGTAAAGTTTAAGTGACGCGGATAATAATTTACTTTTTGCGGCTTTTAGTTTTTCTATTTTTTTGTCTCTAAATTGATCTACGTAGTTTACTTTATTGGCTACTGGAGTTGATTCTTCTAATGCTCTACTGATTTTAAATTCTATCTGGTCTATATTCGAGTTTATTTCGTCAATCGTCAGATTTTCGTCTGTCGGTAGTTGTATTTGCTTGTCGCCTTGTAATTTCTTTTTGAAACTCGTCCAGTCGGTTCTGTGAATTTGTAATGCTGTCGTTTTGTTTCGCCTTTCCAATATTTTCATGCTACAGTTGTTGAGTGTTAATTTTGTTTGAATTGCCCAGTGGTCGCTGTCGTACGGTAGTAGTTGTAAGAATTCTGTCCTGTTACCTGTTAGATCGTTTAATTTCAGTCTATTGTCATATATTGCTAAGTCAACCGTTGTACTTGCTAATGGTCGCGAGTGAAGATTAGGGTATGCTATCTTTGCTCTAACCGGTAATTCGTTTTCTTGGATCCATTTATGGAGGCCGGCCCCTGAATTGTTTATTATCTTGTTGTTCCAGGCTATATGCCTAGCATTTAGATCCCCTACTAAATAAAAATAATTATTTTTCTTTTTAAGTTTACAGTTTAACGCTATTAAATCTAGTTGGTTCATCAGGTCCTTGCTTTTAGGTTTTACGCTGTACAATGCTGCTATTATTAAGTTTTTGTTTGCATCTATTTCTAAGTTTATTATTGTTGCTTCTAATGTGTTCCTATCTAGGAAACCGCACTCGACTTTTTCGAAAGGAATACCTCTTTTTACTATTATGGCTGTACCTCCTCCCAGCTTGGCATTGGGCCTGTCGTCCCTCAGCACCTCGTAGTCCCTGAGTGAGAAATTATGTTTCGGGTTAAGTTTTGTTTCTGATAAACATAAAATGTCATGTTTATATTTATTCAGAAGATCTGTGAGGCACGCTCTTCTTTGCAAGCTAACTACTGAGTTTACATTTAAAGCTATGATATTAAGATTGTTTCTAATTTTACCGTTGTTCATCTTCTTTGAACTGTGTGACGTCTGACAGAGTGAATTGACATTGATTGCCATTTAGCTAGTTCTATCTAACTCAATTTTATTCAGTACTAGATTTAGCATTTTGCATTGCAGTTCAAGTTCTGTTTACACTTGCCATGCAAGCTTCAATTTTGCTCGTTAAATTATTAAGCGAGTTTAGAATTGTTCTCTCTATACTTGGTTTGAATTTGAATGAATCATTTTCAGCTAGTTTCGAAATTTCGTTCTCAAGGTCCTTGTCCTTGGTTTGGTTTATTTTTGTTATCGAACTGTAGCTAAATGGGAAATTGTTTGTTGCATTTTGCGTCCTTGATTTTGAAGTTGTTGTGATATTATTTCTTATTTTAGTCTCTTGGACGGGTACTTTACCTATTGCGCTTTGTGCCCTCTGGGCTAATCTCTTTTTATATAGGCAGCCATTGTAAGAGGCTGGATGACCGTATTCCTTGCAGTTTACGCAAAATAAAGTATCGCGTGGCGTTGAGTCCTTGATTTTACATTCACCTCTTGGATGCTCCCCTCCGCATTTAACACATCTTCTGTCCAAGTTGCAGTTGCTCGATGAGTGACCTACTCTTTGGCAGTTTGTGCATTGGATTATTGTTTTTGGTTTTAGCTTCTCCCACCTAACCTTCTGATAATCAATTATCCTTATATTTCTTAGAAGACTTGTTTCCGATTCTGGGGTAAATTGCACCATTAGAATTGGTAATGGTTTGTTTTCAGCTCTTGAGCGTTGAGTTTCGAAATTTGAAATCTTAACCGCTTTTACTCTGTTAAAAGTTATTTCTGATAACTCTTCAGTTATCGAGTCTCTACACGTGTTTGGATCAATTCCTTTTAGTAAGTACGTTTGAAGTTTTAATTCCTTCGGTGTAAAAGAGTAGAATTTGATCCCTCTTTGCACTAGTACGTCTTTAATTTTTGTATAATCACTCAAGCTCAAGAGCTGTAAACTGTGGACGGATTCGTTAATTCTCTTGGTTTGGAATTTGTTTCCTGCTGTGAACGACTTAACTAATTCTAATATACGCATTACCGGATAGTTATAAATGTACATTGGTGGGGGGGTACTTCTCTTCGGTTTACCTTTCCAGTTTTCGGTGTTTTCTTGATCTTGTTCGGGGTAGACCTTTTCTCCTGATATTATTTGCCTGCTTTCAGTGGGATTTATTCTCTTTGCCCTAGGTGGACTTCTCTGGATCGCTGGTGATTCCTCCCTCATGACTGTCTCCTCGACCACGTGGGCGGTTTGGAGGTTAGGGCCCCTTTCTTCGTCCTCCAAAAGTTCGAATCGATTTCTTAGGGGTATATCTGGGACCCCTATTTGGTTTACGTTTTTGTCTCCCTGGATCTGCTGTTCGTTTTTTTGTGCTTTAATTTTGTCGATTAATAACTTTCTTTCTGATTCGACTTCTTGCAATCGAATTTCTAAACCCGTTATGGCGTCACCTTTCTCGATCGCCACGTGCTCGCTACTTTCTATTTCCATTGTAGCTTTCTTCGGAACGTTATTTTTTGATTTTTTTCTCTCCGTCCTTAAATTTGGCAACGGATTTAATCTCTTGCTTTTTATTTTTAGATTAAAGCTTCTTGGCGAGTCCATTTCTATACGTTTCTCGCCGTGCGCGGGAAGCGTGTATGGCGAGTCTCTTAACCTCACTTGCCCGATTATCTTCCTTTTTTCATTTTTAGGCTGCTCTTCCTGAGAGCCCCTTTGGTTTTCCTGAATACACTCAGTTTCTCGCTCGTCTGGATCTCTTTGAGTTTCCTCAGTTTGATTTTCCTCGCAAGGCGAGGACATGAGCTTCCTCTATCTCCTTCTCTCTCTTTCTCCTACTCTTTGTTCTCTCTCACAGTGGTTTAAGCGCGCTCTGTATATACGTCTGCTCGCTTCAACTGTCGGCGTCCGACTGACGAGAACCGGTGCACTCAGCGTGGTATGATCCTTGGCGAAAAACTATCTCCTTCGCTTCTTCAAATGTGTAGATTCACCGGCGAGGGGAAAAAGAAAAAAGAAAAAGAAAACGAAAATTCCACTTCCACACTTTCGTCGAAATCGGCGTACAATACAAGAGTCGTGATATCCCACGGTAGACGGTGGAGTGTTCTCGTCGTCAAAAAACCGACAAAAGAAGGAGCGTGCCAAGGATACGCGGTGTTCCCAAGCGGTCACCCATCCAAGTACTGACCGCGCCCAATGCTGCTTAACTTCGGTGATCGGACGAGAACCGGTGCACTCAGCGTGGTATGATCCTTGGCGAAAAACTAACTCCTTCGCTTCTTCAAATGTGTAGATTCACCGGCGAGGGGAAAAAGAAAAAAGAAAAAGAAAACGAAAATTCCACTTCCACACTTTCGTCGAAATCGGCGTACAATACAAGAGTCGTGATATCCCACGGTAGACGGTGGAGTGTTCTCGTCGTCAAAAAACCGACAAAAGAAGGAGCGTGCCAAGGATACGCGGTGTTCCCAAGCGGTCACCCATCCAAGTACTGACCGCGCCCAATGCTGCTTAACTTCGGTGATCGGACGAGAACCGGTGCACTCAGCGTGGTATGATCCTTGGCGAAAAACTATCTCCTTCGCTTCTTCAAATGTGTAGATTCACCGGCGAGGGAAAAAAAAAAAAAATATACGAAAATTCCACTTCCACACTTTCGTCGAAATCGGCGTACAATACAAGAGTCGTGATATCCCACGGTAGACG
This sequence comes from Nysson spinosus, assembly GCA_910591585.2. NCBI lineage: Eukaryota > Metazoa > Arthropoda > Insecta > Hymenoptera > Crabronidae > Nysson > Nysson spinosus. The sequence continues at coordinate 108,513 of OU342853.1, read as the reverse complement.
GTGGAGTGTTCTCGTTGTCAAAAAACCGACAAAAGAAGGAGCGTGCCAAGGATACGCGGTGTTCCCAAGCGGTCACCCATCCAAGTACTGACCGCGCCCAATGCTGCTTAACTTCGGTGATCGGACGAGAACCGGTGCACTCAGCGTGGTATGATCCTTGGCGAAACACTATCTCCTTCGCTTCTTCAAATGTGTAGATTCACCGGCGAGGGAAAAAAAAAAAAAAAATACGAAAATTCCACTTCCACACTTTCGTCGAAATCGGCGTACAATACAAGAGTCGTGATATCCCACGGTAGACGGTGGTGTGTTCTCGTCGTCAAAAAACCGACAAAAGAAGGAGCGTGCCAAGGATACGCGGTGTTCCCAAGCGGTCACCCATCCAAGTACTGACCGCGCCCAATGCTGCTTAACTTCGGTGATCGGACGAGAACCGGTGCACTCAGCGTGGTATGATCCTTGGCGAAAAACTATCTCCTTCGCTTCTTCAAATGTGTAGATTCACCGGCGAGGGAAAAAAAAAAAAAAAAAAATACGAAAATTCCACTTCCACACTTTCGTCGAAATCGGCGTACAATACAAGAGTCGTGATATCCCACGGTAGACGGTGGTGTGTTCTCGTCGTCAAAAAACCGACAAAAGAAGGAGCGTGCCAAGGATACGCGGTATTCCCAAGCGGTCACCCATCCAAGTACTGACCGCGCCCAATGCTGCTTAACTTCGGTGATCGGACGAGAACCGGTGCACTCAGCGTGGTATGATCCTTGGCGAAAAACTATCTCCTTCGCTTCTTCAAATGTGTAGATTCACCGGCGAGGGGAAAAAAAAAAAAGAAAAAAGAAAAAGAAAACGAAAATTCCACTTCCACACTTTCGTCGAAATCGGCGTACAATACAAGAGTCGTGATATCCCACGGTAGACGGTGGAGTGTTCTCGTCGTCAAAAAAAACCGACAAAAGAAGGAGCGTGCCAAGGATACGCGGTATTCCCAAGCGGTCACCCATCCAAGTACTGACCGCGCCCAATGCTGCTTAACTTCGGTGATCGGACGAGAACCGGTGCACTCAGCGTGGTATGATCCTTGGCGAAAAACTATCTCCTTCGCTTCTTTAAATGTGTAGATTCACAGGCGAGGGGAAAAAAAAAAAAGAAAAAGAAAACGAAAATTCCACTTCCACACTTTCGTCGAAATCGGCGTACAATACAAGAGTCGTGATATCCCACGGTAGACGGTGGAGTGTTCTCGTCGTCAAAAAACCGACAAAAGAAGGAGCGTGCCAAGGATACGCGGTGTTCCCAAGCGGTCACCCATTCAAGTACTGACCGCGTCCAATGCTGCTTAACTTTGGTGATCGGACGAGAACCGGTGCACTCAGCGTGGTATGATCCTTGGCGAAAAACTACCTCCTTCGCTTCTTCAAATGTGTAGATTCACCGGCGAGGGGAAAAAAAAAAAAGAAAAAGAAAACGAAAATTCCACTTCCACACTTTCGTCGAAATCGGCGTACAATACAAGAGTCGTGATATCCCACGGTAGACGGTGGTGTGTTCTCGTCGTCAAAAAACCGACAAAAGAAGGAGCGTGCCAAGGATACGCGGTGTTCCCAAGCGGTCACCCATCCAAGTACTGACCGCGCCCAATGCTGCTTAACTTCGGTGATCGGACGAGAACCGGTTTTTTTTTTTTTTAACATACGTTTATTTGTACCAAATTACAATTATATTTACAGAGGTGACAATAAACCTAAACGTATAAAATGGTTAACAATTAGTTAGTATTACTTATAGATTTAAGACTCTTTGACGAGTACGCGAAATCTAACAACTATCGGATATAAATTGCACTTATTGCGTTCTATAGGGATTTTAAGAGGGTAACTACTCCTTACTAATTTTTGGTGCTGGAAAAGAAGGTATAGAAAAGTGGTGGAAAAACTATACCAGTTGTAGGTATCGGTTATTTTGGGTATAATGGGAAATAAGGTGACTGTGGGAGAGAGAGAGAAAGTATTAGAGAGCTGGGTGCGGTTGACCATGAAGAGGGGTGGCTAGGTATCTATTTCGGAATTAGAGGAAAGATATTGGATCAGGGAAGAGAGAAAAAAAAAAAATCAGGTATGAAGAGATGTGGGAAACAAAGCAGAAAGGGGGAAGAGGGGGGGAGACTGTAGGGAACTTATAATTTTATTTACAATTTCTTAATATCTAAAATGGTTATAAAACTAGTATCGCACTTATTTCTAGTTTTACCTGTATTAACATTGCTGTACAAGTGGCAGTTGTGTACCGTGTATAGGTCCACCTTTACACGGTACGCATCTGCATACATTTTACGCATATATTCACGCATTCATACCTGCTTATATGTATATGTATACCCGCTGCGCGCTCGTGTTGACACACCACACTCGTTCTCACTCATACATATGTACATACATGCATACCTGTTCCTGCGCATGCGCAGTTAGCATTCATTCATACCTTATATACACAGGCCCACTCGTATACACATACGCGCGCGGGCACGCTTGCACGCTTCCTCACACTCGCATATACGTTCGCATTCACTTATCTAGGGAAGAGGTTTTGAGTTTCTTTATTTCTTACAGCCACCAATATTTTTTGGTGTTTAGTCTATGCTTATCCTTAGTATCCATGCTTGACAATTTATACATAAATCGCAGTTCGGCGCTGTCAGGATGCACTTGCTTATCGTACCGTACTCTTTTGTCGGTCGTTTTTCTGTTAATATGATATATGATTGGTATGTTAGCGTCGTTCTGTATGTATCCTTCACTATCTAGGTACGTAAAGGATTCTGGTGGGAGGTAGCCGGTCTGTTTCGCTTTTTCGAAGTATGAACTGTTTGGGTAGAGTGTGCTGGAGATGAGACTATTTGTTTGAACGGAGCGAATATTTGTCCAGTGATTACGCGTGAGTTTAAGTATGGAAATATCGATCCGGGATATTTTTGCTTCTTCGTAAATTCTATAGTTGCTGATAAATTTTGTGTAATTTGATTCTGCTGATCTATATTTACCTAGGCAAGCTCTTAGACACTTTCTTTCGAAGCATCTTAGCTTTTCCATGGCGCTGGAGCTGAGGTTATACCATATCTGGCAACCGTATGTGAGGATGGGTCTAACTAACAATTTGTAGAACATTATCTTTACCTGCGCGTTGAGGTCCTTCGAATAGAAGAGACGTTTGTTTATAATGAATGCTTTCTGTGCTTTTTCTAACTGGATTTTAACGTGATCGTTGTAGTTTAGTTTGAAATCTAAGTGGATACCTAGATAGCGAACGACATCTTTGTGCATGATTTTATTGTTATTTGCCGCATTGTCGTACAGGCAAAACTGTTTGCCGTGCCTCCTGACATCGTTATTTGCGTCTGAGATTCTGGAGATGTATGGTCTGAACAAAATGGATTCACACTTGTCCGTATTTATTTTTAATTTCCACGTGAAAAAGTGGTCCTGCACCTTATTGAAGGTTTCTTGGAGTTGGAGTTTAATGTCACTGGGTCTATTACCTCTTACGTATATGAGTATATCGTCCGCGAAAGCTATAGCGTATTTATCGTATTTATCGTTGGCACCGTTCAGATCATACATTTGCAGAATGTCGCTTATGAAGATACTAAACAAGATGGGGGAGTTGACTGTTCCTTGTTGTAAGCCGTTCCTAATTTCGAATGAGCGACTGGATGTCATGTCTCCGTCCGCTACAATAAATTTCTTATCATGTACCATGTCCCAAATCATCTTGATGAGATGTTTTGGGAATTTCTTCTTTAATAGTTTAAAAAATAAACCATCAAGCCAGACTGTATCGAAGGCTTTTTCTAAATCAATGAAAATGGCGCCAACGCAGTCTCCGGCGTTTCTGGCCCAACAAATGTCGGATGTGAACTTTGTTACCGCGTGAATAGTGGAATGTTTGCGTCTAAAACCAAATTGGTGGTCAGGTATAATGCTGTGCTCTGTGGAGAATGAATTTATGGCATCGTTTATGGTTGTCTCGAAAATTTTTCCAATATTTGGAAGTAAACTAATCGGCCTGTAGTTGGAAGCCTCGTCTCCTTTCTTGCCTTTCTTTTTTATGGCTATAAGTTTGGCTGTCTTCCACGCGCTTGGAAAGTATGAAAGGTTCAAGCAATTATTGAATAAGATACTGTAGTAATAAACATAGACGTTCGGTAATCTTTTTAGGGCCGCGTTGGGGATTTGATCGAAGCCTGAGGATTTCTTATTGTTTATCTTACTGAATGTGATTTTTAATCTGTTGTAGGATGTGAAATAATTCGGGGGTATTAGTTCTCTGTCCGGGTTGTCGGCCCTGTTCGTTTCCGTAAATGTGCAGATGGCTACATTGGAATGTCGGTCTTCGTGTATTTCGTTTCTCAGATTGTTTATTTGATGTGTGATTATGTTGGATAGTTGTTCTTTCCCCATGTTATTGTTTTTCGTGTGGACCGATTCAAAATAAGCTCCTAATATATTTAATTTCTCTTGGCTGTCTGCTGTTGTAGAGTAATTATTTACAATATTTTGACTACTGAAAGTGTTACCGGTTCTGTGCGGAGTACCTAGTTTGTTATTGGATACTTTGAGTGTCTCGGTGCTGTTGCCAGTTTTTGCGCGAAAAATGCTATTTATTGATGGGAACAGGTCTTTGGGCTTATGTACGGATAGGCTCGAGATCCTGTTCCTCCAATATGCGTTAACTGATTCGCGGAATGCTTGTTTTATATCGGCTCTAACTGATTTGAGTAAATCTTTTAATGTTTTCAAGGTTGGGTTGTTCGCGGTTGTGTAGTTTTGGATTTTCGAGAGGTTATTAATCTTTGAGATCAGGTAACTTTTCTGTCTTCTAAGCTTGGTTATTTTCCCGTTTATATACCTGTCGGTTCCGTTGAAGTCGTTATTGCTGTGGGGGACTGCGTGTTCTATGGCTTGTACTATGTTTTTGTTTAGTGCGGTGATTTGTGTGTCTATCTCATCTATTGTTAGGTTCCTGTCGTTGGGGATGTCCGGGTTATTGCTTCTGGCAAGAAAGGTGGCGAACTTCTTCCAATCGGCCTTATTAAAATTGAATTTTATGGAGGTCTCCTGTTTTTCAAATATGAGGTGGTCCGCGGTGTTTATTGTAATTTGGGTTGAAATGCCCCTATGGTCGCTGTCATACTCGATGGTGTCGAGGCGGCCCGGGGCAGGTAGATCGAGAAATTCTATTCTATTGTCGGCTAGGCACAGGTCAAGAAATGCGCCGCTTTTCGGGAAGGATGGAACGGTGGTGCTAAGTAGTGATAATCTGTACGCTAATTGAGTATCCATGTACCAGTTATAGAGGGAGACCCCCCGTCTATTGTTTATTGGGTTTCCCCATTAATGATGCTTCGCGTTCAAGTCTCCCGCGAGCAGGTAATAATTGTTTGGGTCGTGGAGTTTAAGGGTTTCAAAAAGTTTCTTTAATTCTGCCATAAATTCAGTTGTGCCATTACTGGCTGCGTAAGCAGCTATGAGAAAGAATTTATTATCTGTACCGAGTTTTAATTCTATTATTGTTGATTCTAAGCTGGTTTGGTTGGAGATACAGCCTGGGTCAATGGATTTGTACCGAATATCTTTTCTAATAAGAATCGCGGTTCCCCCGCCTTGTTTTGCGTTTATTCTATCGTTACGTGCTATACGATAGTTTTTGAAGGTTAACTTATGACTAGGATTTAATTTGGTTTCGCAAAGCAAAACCACGTCTGGGTTGTTTTCTTTAACACAATCCAGGAGGTTTGCCCTCCTTTCGTTGGAAATTATGGAATTTACATTTAACGCGATTACTTTTAACTTTTGTAGAGAGATTCTCGCGTTCTTTTCCGGAGGTAGATGGGGATTGAATTAGCAGCTGATGCCGAGGGCCTCGGCCAGGAAGTTAATTTTCTCCGTGTTCGCGGTAGAAATTTTGATTAAATTTTGCATCTGCCCGTTAAGTGCTTCACAGATGGTTTTCGTGATTTGCTCTACCAGTGCATTTTGCGGATTCGATTGTTGTGTGATTTGACTTACGATCGGTGGACGGTTGTTTACGGCGGGTATTGATAGGGGCTGCGCTGTTTTACCCGACACAGCAGAACTAAATGATTTTCCGGTCTTTACGTAGTTGTTGATGCTCTGTAGCTTTCTTTCGCGCTCGAGTGCTACTACGGCTTTTCTCTCCGCGATTTTTTCGCGGATCTCTTTGAGCTTCGGGCAGCCTCTGTATGACGCAGGGTGACCAAAGCTCTTGCAATTCACGCAGAATGGTGTAGTCGCGGCGTCGTCCTTGTTTCTGTCATCGAACGAAGGGAGAGAGCATTCTCCTGGATTGTGTTTCAGACTACATTTCACGCACCTGAATTCCATGTTGCAGTTCGAAGCAGCGTGGCCTATGCGTTGGCACCTCTTGCACTGTATACGATCCTTTTTTATTAACTTCTCCCATGTTACTACCGAGTGTAGCAGGATTTTGATTTGTTTTAGGTTGTCCAGCTTACTGTCCGGTGTAAGTTGGACCATGAAAATCGAAAGCGATCTGTTCTCCGCGGCGGACCGTCTTGTGGTGAACTTCCTGACGTTAACAAAGTTTAAGGTATCTACATTTCGCGATTTCAGTTCCTGTAAGATTACTTCGGGTTCGAAGTCACCTTCGAGGTCTTTCAGAAGTACCGTTTCGTACTTTTGGGATCGCGGTGTGAATGTAAAAAACTCTATTTTATTTTCTTTTAAGATCTCGCGGGTTTGTTGAAACTGACTGAGATCGTGTACGTGCAAAATGTGCTTCACGCTGTTCACTCTTTTAATGTGGAAATTGGTTATTTTCTTACCTGTCAGCACCTCGATCGTGCGTCTGGTATTATTGTTGAGGATCGTGATAGGCGGTGCTTTCTTTTCCTCTTCTCGTGGTCCTTTGGTTGTTGGTGCCGCTGTGTTGGTCGCATCTTCGAAGCGTGGCCTCTTCTTGTGCGACGATCCTGTCGGGCTGGGTTGTTCCTTCTTCGCTGGTTTCGGGCTGGTGTCTTCTTTCCTCTTCGTTTTCGGTTTCTCTGTAGAAACCCTTGTCCAGGCATCCTTGCTCGTAGACGGTAGTTCTTCCGGTTGCAGTGCCTTGAATTTGTTGGAACAAGGTATTTCCTCCTCTTTCTCCTGATGTTCCGTCGGCTTCAAAGCTTTCAGCTCTTCCACTTGTTTGGCTAAGCTCTGTATGGTCACGTTAAGTGCCTGTATTGTACGTAGCAGGTCTTCGTACGTTGGGCTTTCCGCAGAACGTCCCGGCTGGTTGTCCTCCTGGCTAGTTTGCTGGTCCTTGGCGATGCTCTTCATTCGGGTCTTCATCTTCATGCTGATCCTTGGTTGCGGATTCAGTCTTGTTGGGTTGACTTTCGTCACGATGCTCCTTGAAATTTTGAACAGCGCGTTCTTGTTTCTTTTTATGTCCCCACTTTGGTTGAGATAATTGTGTATCAGGCATGTAGCCTGTGTGTCATTTTCTTTTGAAATACTTTGGCTGGGGGGCGAGCCCCCTTGGCTTCCGCTATCCGTCTGTATTTTGTATAAACGACACTATTTTCAAGTATTGCACGGCACTGATATGAATTGAAACAATTTTGACTTTCAGGTTAAGTTTACGCACTGTTGGCGATATGTTCCTTTTGACCTGCGCGGCGGAGCGTCCTGGGTAGGTCTTACCACCACGAAGGTTCACAAGGGTCTGGACGAGAACCGGTGCACTCAGCGTGGTATGATCCTTGGCGAAAAACCTATCTCCTTCGCTTCTTCAAATGTGTAGATTCACCGGCGAGGGGAAAAAAAAAAAAAAGACGAAAATTCCATTTCCACACTCTCGTCGAAATCGGCGTACAATACAAGAGTCGTGATATCCCACGGTAGACGGTGGAGTGTTCTCGTCGTCAAAAAAAACCGACAAAAGAAGGAGCGTGCCAAGGATACGCGGTGTTCCCAAGCGGTCACCCATCCAAGTACTGACCGCGCCCAATGCTGCTTAAGTTCGGTGATCGGACGAGAACCGGTGCACTCAGCGTGGTATGATCCTTGGCGAAAAACTATCTCCTTCGCTTCTTCAAATGTGTAGATTCACCGGCGAGGGAAAAAAAAAAAAAAAAAAATACGAAAATTCCACTTCCACACTTTCGTCGAAATCGGCGTACAATACAAGAGTCGTGATATCCCACGGTAGAGGTGGAGTGTTCTCGTCGTCAAAAGACCGACAAAAGAAGGAGCGTGCCAAGGATACGCGGTGTTCCCAAGCGGTCACCCATCCAAGTACTGACCGCGCCCAATGCTGCTTAACTTCGGTGATCGGACGAGAACCGGTGCACTCGGCGTGGTATGATCCTTGGCGAAAAACTATCTCCTTCGCTTCTTCAAATGTGTAGATTCACCGGCGAGGGGAAAAAAAAAAAAAAAAAGACGAAAAATCCACTTCCACACTCTCGTGGAAATCGGCGTACAATGCAAGAGTCGTGATATCCCACGGTAGACGGTGGAGTGTTCTCGTCGTCAAAAAACCGACAAAAGAAGGAGCGTGCCAAGGATACGCGGTGTTCCCAAGCAGTCACCCATCCAAGTACTGACCGCGCCCAATGCTGCTTAACTTCGGTGATCGGACGAGAACCGGTGCACTCAGCGTGGTATGATCCTTGGCGAAAAACCTATCTCCTTCGCTTCTTCAAATGTGTAGATTCACCGGCGAGGAAAAAAAAAAAAAAAAGACGAAAAATCCACTTCCACACTTTCGTCGAAATCGGCGTACAATACAAGAGTCGTGATATCCCACGGTAGACGGTGGAGTGTTCTCGTTGTCAAAAAACCGACAAAAGAAGGAGCGTGCCAAGGATACGCGGTGTTCCCAAGCGGTCACCCATCCAAGTACTGACCGCGCCCAATGCTGCTTAACTTCGGTGATCGGACGAGAACCGGTGCACTGAGCGTGGTATGATCCTTGCCGAAAAACTAGCTCCTTCGCTTCTTCAAATGTGTAGATTCACCGGCGAGGGGAAAAAAAAAAAAGAAAACGAAAAAGAAAACGAAAATTCCACTTCCACACTTTCGTCGAAATCGGCGTACAATACAAGAGTCGTGATATCCCACGGTAGACGGTGGAGTGTTCTCGTCGTCAAAAAACCGACAAAAGAAGGAGCGTGCCAAGGATACGCGGTGTTCCCAAGCGGTCACCCATCCAAGTACTGACCGCGCCCAATGCTGCTTAACTTCGGTGATCGGCCGAGAACCGGTGCACTCAGCGTGGTATGATCCTTGGCGAAAAACTAGCTCCTTCGCTTCTTCAAATGTGTAGATTCACCGGTGAGGGGAAAAAAAAAAAAAGACGAAAATTCGACTTCCACACTTTCGTCGAAATCGGCGTACAATACAAGAGCCGTGATATCCCACGGTAGACGTTGGTGTGTTCTCGTCGTGAAAAAACCGACAAAAGAAGGAGCGTGCCAAGGATACGCGGTGTTCCGAAGCGGTCACCCATCCAAGTACTGACCGCGCCCAATGCTGCTTAACTTCGGTGATCGGACGAGAACCGGTGCACTCAGCGTGGTATGATCCTTGGCGAAAAACTATCTCCTTCGCTTCTTCAAATGTGTAGATTCACCGGCGAGGGGAAAAAAAAAAGAAAAAGAAAACGAAAATTCCACTTCCACAATTTCGTCGAAATCGGCGTACAATAGAAGAGTCGTGATATCCCACGGTAGACGGTGGAGTGTTCTCGTCGTCAAAAAACCGACAAAAGAAGGAGCGTGCCAAGGATACGCGGTGTTCCCAAGCGGTCACCCATCCAAGTACTGACCGCGCCCAATGCTGCTTAACTTCGGTGATCGGACGAGAACCGGTGCACTCAGCGTGGTATGATCCTTGGCGAAAAACTATCTCCTTCGCTTCTTCAAATGTGTAGATTCACCGGCGAGGGGAAAAAAAAAAAAAAAAAAAGACGAAAAATCCACTTCCACACTCTCGTCGAAATCGGCGTACAATGCAAGAGTCGTGATATCCCACGGTAGACGGTGGAGTGTTCTCGTCGTCAAAAAACCGACAAAAGAAGGAGCGTGCCAAGGATACGCGGTGTTCCCAAGCGGTCACCCATCCAAGTACTGACCGCGCCCAATGCTGCTTAACTTCGGTGATCGGACGAGAACCGGTGCACTCAGCGTGGTATGATCCTTGGCGAAAAACTATCTCCTTCGCTTCTTCAAATGTGTAGATTCACCGGCGAGGGGGAAAAAAAAAAAGAAAAAGAAAACGAAAATTCCACTTCCACACTTTCGTCGAAATCGGCGTACAATACAAGAGTCGTGATATCCCACGGTAGACGGTGGAGTGTTCTCGTCGTCAAAAAAAACCGACAAAAGAAGGAGCGTGCCAAGGATACGCGGTGTTCCCAAGCGGTCACCCATCCAAGTACTGACCGCGCCCAATGCTGCTTAACTTCGGTGATCGGACGAGAACCGGTGCACTCAGCGTGGTATGATCCTTGGCGAAAAACTATCTCCTTCGCTTCTTCAAATGTGTAGATTCACCGGCGAGGGGAAAAAAAAAAAAAAAAAGAAAAAGAAAACGAAAATTCCACTTCCACACTTTCGTCGAAATCGGCGTACAATACAAGAGTCGTGATATCCCACGGTAGACGGTGGAGTGTTCTCGTCGTCAAAAAAAACCGACAAAAGAAGGAGCGTGCCAAGGATACGCGGTGTTCCCAAGCGGTCACCCATCCAAGTACTCACCGCGCCCAATGGTGCTTAACTTCGGCGATCGGACGTGAACCGGTGCTTTTTTTTTAAAAGTGTTTATTGAAGCGGACTACATATACATTACAATTTTTTGGAATAAACCACCAAATAACATTTGTTCAATTTAACACGCAGGGCTCTTGGCCATCTCCGTGAATTACATCTTTTTTTTCACGCTTTTACGTAGTGGATACAATTTAATTGTCGTTTACATTTTTGTTGCTAATACTGGCAGGATTATGTTACGTGCTTGGTATATAGGAATTTAGTTAATTTCTTTTTTGATTTCTCCGCTTGTTTTAATACATATTTGACGTGCTCATTAAAACGAAATCTTTCATTTAATATTACTCCTAAGTATTTTACGTATTTTTTATGCGGTATATTTGTTTTTTATCTATCGGGTCTATTAGTCTGAATTCTCTCCAATTTTGTCTCGTTGATTTATGCAGTTTGCTTACGAGTCCTTTAAACAATATTGTCTCGCATTTTTGACTATTTATTTTGAGTTTCCAGTTTGTGCAATATACTTGGATTTTATTTAAAGTATCTTGAAGTTTGTCTTGAACTTATTTTACTTTCCTATCGTAACAGTATATTATTAAATCGTCTGCAAATGCTATTGCTTTGCAGCCAGTTTCTGTATTTAGATTAAATAGTTTTAATATATCCGAAAAGAAAATACTGAAGAGCAGCGGCGAGTTTATTGCTCCCTGTTGGAGACAATTTTGTATCATAAATGTTTTAGTACTTTGATTGTTTTCTGATTTTACTAAGAATTTCCTTTCATTTTTCATTTCGTGTATCATCAGTATAAGATGTTGAGGGAATCCTTTTTTTATTAATTTGTATAGTAGTCCTTCGCTCCATACCGTGTCGAACGCTTTCTCTAGATCTATTGGGCAAGCTGCTAGAAACATGTTTTCATTTAATGCTCTAGCTATATCCGAATACAGTATATTTATTGCATGTGTCGTAGAGTGAATTGAACGAAATCCAAATGGTTGGTGTGGGATTCTTTTCGTTTCCTATTTTATCTATTCTTTTATTTATTAATGATTCTAGCAGCTTGCCCACGTTTGATAGCATGCTTATTGGTCTGTAGCTTCCTGGATCCGTAAGATCTTTGCCTTTCTTTGGTAGTGCAATTACATTCACTAATTTCCGTTTATTTGGAAAATAATGTAGATTTAAACAGTTATTGAATAATATTGTTAGGAACAGGATTAGCCGGTCGATTTTTTTGTATTCAGTTTTTTTAATAATAATTTCAATTATCCCGGATTGGAAAAATAATTCGGTGGATTTGGTTTCGGGTTTGATGCTTTGTTATTCCCACTGAATGTGGTTAGTGTTTCTTGTTGTTCTTCTTTAATTATTGGTTCTATTCTTTTTTTTATTATATTATCGAAGCTAGTTTTGTTTTATAAGATTTTCAAATTTGCCGTGTGAATTTTTTGAAAGTGTGTTCCGTTTAGGTCTAGTTTATTTCTTATAGCCGAACAGTAGCAATTATCTCTGTCATGTCATAATAATTTTTCTTGTATGTAAATCGTATGAAACATGTAAACGATCGCTCAAAGTACGAAATCTGTTGGGATACCATTAGAAACCCTACGTTTTCGATGAAACTATGTGTTCGAGATTGTCAGCGATGAAACTATCGATGCGAAACTTGGTTTCACGTTTCCGAATACACTAAATACGATTTCTCGTTTCCGAAAAAGTGAAACCGCGTGAAACGAGTAAATGATCGCCTAAAGTACGAAATCTGTTGGGATACCACTAGAAAACGTTCGTTTTCGATGAAACTAAATGTTCTACATTGGGAGTAAAGAAACTCCCAATGTTATAATCGGTTTCACGTCAGACTCCAACGGCACAGACACATAATCGCACACAGGCACTTACCGTGCAATCAAAACCACTGTGCCAGGTATGTAAGGGATCACACTATACATCAACGTGCGAAAAACTAATTAATGTTAACGTGTCGGAACGAATCAATATAGTAAGGTCCGCACAACTTTGTTTTAATTGCCTCCGACCCAATCATTCAGTGAACAATTGCCACGCAGGCACTTGCAAGACGTTTACGGGTAAACACCATACCTTACTTCATAAGGATGGCCCTTCGCGACCCACCCAGGTAAACGTCGCCAGCTTAACCATGAACGTTTCTACGCATGTATTATTATCAACTGCATTAATACACATATTAGATTCACGTGGAAATCCACACGCTTGCCGCGCACTATTAGACTCTGGTTCACAGTCACATTTTGTCACATTTTGTTTTAGAGTTAGAAACGAAACGCGTTAATATTCCAGTCAGTGGAATTAACGAGGCTAATTCACATATAACACATACTGTCCTAACCAAAATTCAATCGCGAATTAATAATTTCTCAGCCGACACGACCTTACTCATTCTCCCCAGTATCACAGATTATCTTCCAACAAAGGCAGTCGACCGTCAAACCATATCTGTACCGAAAAACATTAGCCTCGCAGATCCGTAATTTCACAAATCTCAACAAGTAGACGTACTGATCGGCGCTGAATTGTTCTACCAGCTATTATCTATAGGGCAAATCTCGTTTAATACCGATTATTCATTAATAGCAGAGAAAACAAAATTGGGATGGGTAATATCGGGTAGAGCTCCTTCAAAATCATATCATACACGTACCATCTGCAACGTAGCCTCATTGCAACAACAGGTCACTAAATTCTAGGAAATCGAGGAAGTTTTACCTATTAACTTCCGAAGAAAACGCGCGGGACAGCCATTATAAAACGTACACGACTCGTGACCCCGACTCAGGTAGGTATATCGTAAACCTGCCTTTTAAACCGAATAGAAGTCCACTGGGCGAGTCATATCAAAACGCGTTAAAACCATATTTGTCAATGGAAAGATCGTTAAAGAGGAATCTACAATTGAAGAACAAGTACACGGAATTTTTAAAAGAATACCAAAATTTAGGACACATTGTCCCGGCAAATTCATCGACGCACGACGGATTTTATTTACCTCACCACGCAGTTTGTAAACAATCAAGTATAACTACCAAATTACGCGTAGTTTTTGATGGATCAGCAACCTCTTCCGCCGGTATATCTCTAAATGAATCATTGATGATAGGCCTTACAATACAGGATGACCTATTCTCAATCCTCGTCCGCTTCCGGTCCCACGCCTACGCCTTAACTGCCGATATCGCGAAAATGTATCGTCAAATACTAGTACACCCAGATGATCGCAAATATCAAAAAATCTTATGGCGCGAAACCGATCGCGAACCAATCTAAACATACAATTTAAATACCGTGACCTATGGCACTTCCGCCGCACCATTTCTTGCTATCCGAACGTTACACCAACTCGCGCAGGACGAAGGTGCCGGGCACCCAACCGCCGAACGAATCCTTCGCGAAGATTTCTATGTCGACGACGTTCTAACCGCAGCTCAAACCTACGAAGAAGCCGAAATGCTACGGGACGAATTTTTAAATCTAACTAATCAGGGCGGTTTCCATCTTCGACAATGGATCTCAAGTGTCCATTCATTAGTAAAACACTTGAACCAAAACACGAAAGGCGATATCACAGACCTTAATTTTAAAGAATCAAAAAAGACGTTAGGCATTCATTGGAATGCCCAACGAGACCCTATTATTTACAGCATTAAGCCTGTACATATGAAATCTCTTATTACCAAACGTACGATATTATCCAAAATCGCGCAATTATTCGACCCACTTGGATTACTAGGTCCCATCATTATTAGAGGAAAGATACTTTTACAACGCTTATGGCAACTAAAGCTTGATTGGGATGAGTCTGTCCCTCTCGACGTATACACAACATGGAAAAATTATAAAACCGATTTAATAGAAATCAGTAGATTTAATACGCCACGAAAAATTATTTGCGACAAATACAAATCACTACAGTTACATGGATTTGCAGACGCTAGCGGATAAGCATATGGTGCTTGCATTTACATGAGATCCACAGATGAAACAGGAATTTCAGAAACACATTTAATTTGCTCCAAATCACGCGTAGCTCCATTAAAATCCATTACCTTACCGCGATTAGAATTATGCGGAGCCGTACTTCTTGCCAAATTAATGAAGACCACTATAAAGGCCTTGCAACGAACCACCTTCGATAAGGTGGTCTTATGGTCGGATCCTTCTATAACACTATGTTGGATAAATTCTGAGCCTCACACCTTGAAAACATTTGTATTACACCGCGTATCAGAAATACAAACTTTAACCGATCACTATGAATGGCCACACGTGAAATCACAAGATAATCCAGCAGACCTTATTTCGAGAGGATGTTCAGTTGTCAGCCTTTTAGACAATTAATTATGGAAGACTGGTCCAGAATGGATCAATCGCATCGAAAGGTATTGGCCAATTGCAAAATACTGCCGTACTGATATTCCGGAATTAAAAACACCAGTCACAAGTTTTACATGTATAACGGCAAAATCTGATCTTCTAGAACGAAATTCAACATTCACCAGATTGAAACGTGTCTTAGCATACTGCCTGCGGTTTAATAACAACTGCAGATATAAGACAAGACACACCAATCATTTATCTACCGTAGAACTAAACCTCGCGACTCTCGAAATCATTAAATTAGTACAAGGCGAAAGTTTCTCAAGGGAAATCCATTGTTTTTTTGCAATATGAATTTGCAAATATGTTTAAACATTAGTTCAAGTTGGCGAGACACGCTCCGCCCGCTCATTTTTCGAGATTCGTTTCAAATTTTCGGAAAAAATAGACCTCCGACGGGGATTCCAATTACTCTACGCGATAGAGCAGACATTCCTCTTTAAAAAGCACTGTCAACATATGCAAAGCAGACTTTGGTGTCGTAAATACAAGCCAAAAAGTCGAGGAAGTCACGGATCGTCAGCAGAGGTTCTCAGACGCCACATTTATGACGCGCTCCAGTCCGGCATGCGTCCCCCAAGCGCTCACGTGCGCGCATAAATGTCGCGTCTGAGAATCCCTGCTGACGATCCGTGACTTCCTCGGCTTTTTGGCTTTTATTTACGACACCAAAGTCTGCTTTGCATATTTTGGCAGTGCTTTTTAAAGAGGAATGTCTGCTCTATCGCGTAGAGTAATTGGAATCCCCGTCGGAGGTCTATTTTTTCCGAAAATTTGAAACGAATCTCGAAAAATGAGCGGGCGGAGCGTGTCTCGCCAACTTGAACTAATGTTTAAACATATTTGCAAATTCATATTGCAAAAGTAATTCATATCATTTTCTTCGTAATGATCCACAGAATTTTTTGCAACAAATAAAAACTGTTTAACTTATATACTTACGTCACAAATCTTGTTCAGAGAACAAAAAAGTACCTTTTTTTTCAAAATTGATTTTTTCGAAAATGGTAGTTACTGGCAAGAAATGGTTTGCGGATTCGTTTTCAGCACGTCGAAATCTATAAGAATCGCATATTCGTTGTTACAACATTTTTTTTGTGTTGGACAGTGTAATCAAATACGAACATGCTAGACACTTTCATGCAGGCGCACAAGCTACGCTTAACGCGATGCGAAACCAATACTGGATCATCGACGGGAGAAATGTCGTTAAAAATATAATACATCGATGCAACACTTGTTTCTGGGCGAAACCTAAACTTACAAACTATAATATGGGAAGCATACCACCCAATCGCGTTAAATCTTCACGACCATTCTTACCTACTGGAGTCGACTACTCTGGACCCTTTTTCATTAAAGAAAGACGTCATAGAAATCGATAAAAACTCAAAACGTATATCGCGATTTTTGTATGCCTGGCTACAAGTGCAATTCATGTAGAAGTAGTGAGCGATCTTACCAGCGACACGTTTCTAGCAGCTCTTTGGCGATTCGTTTCACGCAGAGGCAAACCCACCCGTAATCGGCGAAACACTTTTAACGTTCGAAGGTCTGCAGACGTATGCAACTGAGATTGAGGCTATACTAAACTCCCGACCTATAACACCTTTATCTGCTGATCCTAAAGACCTATCCGCTTTAACTCCTGGCCATTTCCTTATTGGCGAATCAATTACAAATATACTAGATCACGATTTTCGGGAGACACCATCCGGGCGTTTATCCTGCTGGCAACATATTCAGCAGTTGAAGCAACATGTCTGGAACCGCTGGAAAACTGACTATCTGCATGAACAAACCGTTCGCAAGAAACGGCATAAGAGAACGACCACCAACATCGAACTTGGTACTCTTGTCATCGTGAGAGACATCGACACACTCCCAATGCATTGGACCTTAGGCCGTATTATTGAGACACACCCAGGCAACGGCGGTACCGTGAGAGTAGCAACCATCAAAACCGCGAAGGGAACTTATAAACGAAGTGTGAAATTACTAGCCCCATTGCCACTAGAATCCTAAAACTTGTAGATATTTATTTCATAATACATTTATGGTAAAATCTCATGTATCGTATACAGTAAGTAAGCACAACTTATATATCGCGTTGCTATGTTATACTCATGTATATTCGTACATGTAGCATAACTAGAGGTAGTACATTTCTACTTGTATCGCTAGCGTAAGTTACTATTAATTAGTACACGATAACTTAGGTAGTATTATCTCATAAGTACTCCGATTGTATACTCATAGACAACGTGGCTATTGAACCTCGCGTTCAAGGGGGGCGGCATGTTGACGAGTATAAACTCTAAGTCGCAGCGAAGACAGTTAACAACCGCCTAACGGACTTCCAAATTACAATAGCGCATTGTGTACATAGTAAAGTGGAATCCCACATCTGGTGACCACTCGTTGAGCCCTTCAATTTCCCTACCTACAATTCCGGAAAAAGCACGTGCACCCTCCGAAGCAGTATTCCAAGAATTGTCCACTCTATCCACCACCCTTCGTTTTGAACCTCCCACTACCACCTTTTTTATGTAGTCGATGCTTCGAATTTCTAGCACTCGAACAAATTCGCCACTGACGAAAACACAAGCAAAGCGGGCAGACGAATTCTCAACAAATTCTGAGAATTATTACGATAGTACAACGAACGTACATCACATAACCAATTTACGCCGTATAAAGAACTAGTTCCTCGCAACTACAACCCGAGGAACAAGGATAGTTGACGATTCGACTATCCGACTCAACACGGGTAAACGATCGCCTAAAGTACGAAATGTGATGGGATAACATTAGAAACCGTACGTCTTCGATGAAACTAAGTGTTCGAGATTGCGGGCGATGAAACTATCCATGTGAAACTTGGTTTCCCATTTCTGAATACACGAAATTCGATTTCTCGTTTCCGAAAAAGTGAAATCGCGTGAAACGGGTAGACGATCGCCGGACGTACGAAATATTTTGGGATGCTATTAGAGTGGTGAAACTGCCTATGTCAATGGCGGTTTCACGTCTCTGAATACACGAAATACGATTTCTCCTTTCCGAAAGAGTGAAATCGCGAGAAAAGTGTAAACTATCGCCTACAGTGCGAACTCTGTTGGGATACCAACAGAAACCTTACGTTTTCGTTGAAACTATGCGTTCTACATTGGCAAGAGTTTCTTGAAAAACTAAGAAAACTGAGTTTCGAACCGATGAAACTCTTGAAAAACTCGTGAAAACTCTGTTTTTCGGCGAAAAACTCTTGAAAATCACATAAAAACTCAGTTTTTCAACGATAGAACTCGTGAAAAACTCAGAAAACTGAGTTTTGAACCGATGAAACTCTTGAAAATCTCATGAAAACTCAGTTTTTCGACGAGAAAACTCTTGAAAACCTAAGAAAACTGAGTTTTGAACGGATAAAACTCGTGAAAACACAGTTTTTCGATGAAAAAACTCTTGAAAAACAAAGAAAACTCAGTTTTGAACCGATAAATCGCTTTGTTTAAATAAGTGACCAATAGTTGTTTCACCCGATCACGAGCCTGATAGTTAACTTTATTTTTCTTGAGTTTACCGAGTTTGTTAGGCCGGTGTGATTCGTAAAAGAAATAGAAAAACTATCGAGGCCCAATAACATGAAAATGATTGTTTTTAACTCGACCGTGGGAAACCAGAGATCGACACATCTGACCGGTACATATTACCGTTTGAAGACGTTCGAATTCGCGAATAGTAAACAGAAATGAGAGAGAGTGAGGAAGAGCTAATAGTTTGACGAAAGCGCCGCGTAATGAGTAATTACTCGTTCGCGCTTGTCGACGACGGTGTAGCGTCGCCGACAGTTAGTTGATTTTAGAGAGTCCTCAGCAGCAGTTCGCACGGAGCGCATCGACTGTCGATCGTGCTCCTGTTATAACGAACACTGCTTTTAGCTTCAAACGAGCAAATTGTGAAACTGAATTGAGACTAAAACACGACAATTCGTGTTGACTCTTCAGCACAAATAGCTACGTCTTTTTGTAATTTAGCGGTTTTAACCCTGAATTAGTACTGAGGCGAAAATCGGTGGGTTCACCTGGTTTTCGCCAACTATTGTTATTCGACATGGGAGCGTCAGGAGTCCACTCCTTGGATGACCACTGGTCGGCGGAGCACTACGTTAGTTGGCGCGCTGTTATAAACTTAAGACCCGCTACTCGTTCTCTACCGGGAACCGCCTTGGTGACGAATAGAAGCACTCAAGAGCGACCGGAGAGTTTCGATACCGCTGTGTCCAGGCTTCCTTCACGGTACGGCGTGTTAAGGGAGACGGGTTATAACTAGCGTTGGTCCACTCTTACTCTACGTCAAGGCGTGTTGAGAAAGAAACGGTTAGATCAGCTTCCGTTGTCAGCCACCGGGACTAGTCTCTAGTAACCGTGGAACTCCCCGCTCACGGAATCCATACAGGAGATTTACAACCTCCGCCTTGGTTTTCCGTTCGAGGCAATAGGACTGTGCGGTCGTTGCAGTAAAGATTTCATTGCGTTAAATCTAGCCGACCGCCACGATTGTGTTTCTGAAAACGACGGAACAGATCGGCCAAAACAGTCGACGCGTGGTTTACCGTATTTAAAAGCCACGCACCAGTACACGCATTAGCACACACAGCACGGTTACCGTTGCTGTTTAAGTGTGCGCGTCAAAACATTCCCGAGACAGAACGTTAATACGATTATCGTATTTCAGGCGATTACACCCGTTTGTTCTTTTTCTGTTGTTCCAGAGACCAGAACCTAGGACAACAAGGCCGGCCGAAAGCCCGGCAACAGTATTGAATTTATTATTCTTGTACTGAAAAAAGGGTCTAAAATAAACGACTGTCCTTTTCAGGACAGTCAAAGGGAATCAGAAGGCACATTCGTTTGGATTTTCCTTTACCCACTCTCCCTCGTCCGGACCGGAGGAGGAAGCCTCACTTCCTCCAATATCGGTTGGAGTTGGCCGATATTTTAAACAAATTTCAACAAGGTCCTTCGAGCCGGTACTACGGACCAGAGGTCGAGAGTTTGGGAAAGATATCCAAACAAACAAGTTTGAAAGTGTGGAGTAACACACGCAGGTTTACGAGTTGATTACGTAATTCTCAATAAATCACCATGGCTCAAGTTGATGAGACCGATCGTGCCTTGGAACTAGATTACAAGGGGGCGATCGATGATCTCGACTTCTGTATAGAACGACTTAAGCCCGTGATAATAAACCTGAAGAAAAGAGGACGAGCTAACTTCTCAGAAGTGCTCCTTAAAGAAGAGTTGCGCTACCTTACCGAAATTTGGAAGGACGCTCTCTCACGCCACTCGGCGGTGATGAAAGCAATTCCTTCCACCAAACGTAAGAGCTACGACTTCTTTAAGTTGAACCGCATGGCAGAGGCTGAGGAGGAATTCCTTGAGTGTCAGGATTACCTTTTTTTTTTTTTGTACGAGGGGAAATCTTCATAGACACCCCGGTCTCCCTCTGGGGGGGGGGGGAGGCCGGGGTAGTGCCGGATTCTTACCGGCTAAAACCCCTCGGTGGACTCCAGCCGTGGCGCTTTTTGGGACCCCGAGGCCCTCTTGAGAACTCTGCTCGGGATCCCAGCGCCCGGCCCTCAGAAGGGCCAGTTCAATTTTTGATTTTTGGAGATGCAGTGCGCCCACGACACTGCATCCCCCACCTCGGAACCACCATTCATGGCTGCCTGGGCCTCAACCAAGGCAGCCTGGTGGCTCCGGCGGCTATTATATAGCCGCCGCGGCAGCTGGCGGAGCCGGGGCTCTCCGTCCCCGCCTTCGCCCCCTTCCTTCAGGGTCCGCGGCTTCGCGCGCCCTTTCCGCGGCCTCCTTCCGTGACATTACCTGTTCACAGAAGGAGGCTACCGCTCCCCATGACCTCTCGCCGCTCACCATCGCCTTGACGACGGCTTGCAGCGACAGGTCCGGCCCGATGCTTAGACGAAGGACTCGGCGCTCTGCAGCCCAGGAGGGACACTCCTCCAGGGTGTGTTGCGCCGAGTCCACGTCCTCCCCGCAATGATGACATTGCGGGGTGGGCTCCCTTCCGATCCTATTCAGGAACTCACCGAAGCAACCATGCCCGGTGAGCACCTGCGTCAACCGGAAGGTGAGCCTTCCCTCCCTCCCCAGCCACTGCTGGAGGACCGGAAGGACGGCCTGCACCGTCCTTTCTCCGGAGCCGGGCTCCTCCAATTGGCTGCGCCACCTTTCAAAGGTGTGCAGCCGGGCCCGGCTCCTGCCGGCCTCCAGCTCTGACGCTCGGCTTTCCGCCGAGGCCGGCGTCCCTTTGAGGGCCGCGGAGATTTCATATATCTCCGCGGCCTCCGCCGCCTTAAGTTCCCATGGGGGGGAACACCCAAGTAGGGCCGCCGCCCGCTGGGGTGTCAGGATTACCTGACCTGGGAGTTAGCCAGCCTCGCCGCAGCTAAGAAGGAAAGGGAGAAGGGTGAAGCCTCGCAAACCTCTTTGGATGGCATAGCGAGCCGCATCCCCTTCCCATTAGAACTCCCGAAGCAACGTCTCCCAAAATTCGGAGGAGATCCACGAAACTGGAGTCAGTTCGAGGATCTATTTACCTCCGGCATAATAAAAGACGATAGGCTGACGGATGCACAAAGGTTGCAATACCTTAATGCCTGCGTTGAGGGAGACGCTTAATCGACGATCGCATCCCTCGAAATTAGGGATACAAATTTCGAGGTGGCGCGGGAAGCCCTGAAAGATAAATTCGGGAAACAACGCGTAGTGATCGCGCACCTTCTCGAATCACTCGGGAAGTTAAAACAAATAAGGAAGGGGGATCTAGCGAGTCTGCAGCAAGTCACGGTTGGCATAAAGCGAACGCTTGCCGCCTTGCCAGTGGAACACTGGAGTGACTTCCTAGTCCTACTAGTAAAAAATAAGTTGGAGCCTGAGCTCGATTGGGATTGGGAAAGGTCGTTCAAAAACGCCAAGGAATACCCCTCGTTTGACGAGATGTTGGCGTTCCTGGAGGTGTATGAATGCGCTCTGCTGGTGCCTAACGAGCAACGCCGGAAAGCCTCCGCCGATCTACAATCGAAGCCAAGACTACGGGCTCATACTAGCGTGGTACAGGCGTCCCCTTCCCCAAAGAAAATGTGTGCGTTTTGCGGTCAGTCGCACGAGGTATCATATTGTGATGGCTTCAAGCGACTCTCGCCCGAGCAACGTTTTCAATTTATTAGAGGCCGCCAGCATTGTATACGATGCTTGGCCGCCACTCACACGACGGGGCACTGCCACGGGGCGTGCCCTCCTAGATCAGGTTTCAGAGACCTCTTTTATCTCCGCGAGTCTCGTCAATGACCTTAGACTCCGGCGGAAAAGATCACCAGCCACGGTAACGGGCTTGGGGGGCGGTCGAGCCCAATCTATAACCCACAAGGTGCAGAAGAGTCTGTCGTCACTGCATAACGCCTCGAAAATATTTGTAACGAGCGCGTATGTGGTCCCGAGGATCACCACGTATGTTCCGCCGTCGGTACAAATACCAGATAGCGATGCCATACGTGACCTCCCACTCGCAGACCCCAATCTAGCGTCGAACCACCGTATTGAGGTGTTGATCGGCGGTGAGCTGTATGCACAGATTATTCGACGGGGTTTCCGTCGGATAAGCACCACAGGTCCGATAGCCCAAGAAACCGCGCTCGGTTGGGTGCTATCCGTACCCTTGAACGCAACAGCCTCCTCCACCAAGACGCTGAGGACGTTGCATTGCAACGTCCTTGAATCGTTGGACGAAGCGATACGGCGTTTTTGGGAGATTGAGGAGATCCCTCACAAATTGGTCTTGACCAAGGACGTCGGTACTGATGAGATGGAGGAAATGTTTGAGAAAATATTTAGACAAATTCTCGTCGCCCCGGAGGATCGTCGTTTTCAATGCATCTTATGGAGTGCGCCAAAAACCGAGCGACTTATCGCTTACGAGTTAAATACCGTGACATACGGTACGGCTTGCGCGCCATATCTATCGATGCGAACCCTTCTCGAGTTGAAAGAGCAGGACGGAGGTGATCTCCCTCTCGCCGCTCCAGTCCTCGAGAAGGACATATACGTTGACGACGTATTTCTGGGTGCTCCAGATAAATCGTTGTTAGAGCAAACGCGAAGGCAAATTTGCGAGCTTCTACAAAAAGGTGGATTTCGCCTACGAAAGTGGGCCGGAAATTCACCAGATTTACTTAGCAATATCCCACAAAGCGCCCATTCGCACGCGGTCGACCTTGCACTATTCGAGGATTCCGAACTCAAGGTATTAGGCCTACGATGGGTACCGTCGGGAGACTATTTCTATTTCAACTTGCAACGGTTTCAACCGTCGCTGGTCCCGATAACGAAGCGCACTTTGGTTTCGGAGATCGCGAAATTGTACGATCCACTCGGGTGGTTATCCCCGGTAGTGATTCGCGCAAAGGTCCTCATGCAGGCCCAATGGCTGGAGAAAATCCAGTGGGACGAACAAGTCTCCGCGAATACACTCAAAACGTGGAATGCGTTTTGTGTGGATTGGAGCAAGTTGAATGATTTGAAAATTCCCCGATGGTTAAGATGCGGAGCCGACACACTTTCTGTGGAATTACACGGATTCTGTGACGCATCACTCGCTGCCTATTCCGCCGTTACTTATTTAAGAGTAACGTCGATGAATAATGATGTAAATACTACATTATTAATGGCAAAAACGCGAGTGGCTCCCATCAAAACGCAATCAATCCCGATTCTGGAGTTGAACGGGGTTGTGCTCCTCACCGAACTAATGCTGCATGTGCAAAGCTCGCTCTGTACCAGAGTTGAGCGCGTGGTCTGTTGGACAGACTCCACGATTGCACTCGCATGGTTGAGGAAACATCCTTCGACATGGAAGGTGGTTGTTGCCAACCGAGTGTCGAAGGTACAGACGATGCTTCCGAGTGCACAATGGCGGTATGTTCCGACAAGCTCCAATCCCGCGGATCTTAGTTCACGTGGAGTGGAAGCTGCGGAGCTGTTATCCTCGGAGCTGTGGACGTCTGGACCTGCGTGGCTAAGACAAGTGGAAGCGAGGTGGCCGAAAATACCCGCTTCCATAGAGGGAAAGCGCGTAGCGCATACTCATCTAGTTACTCCCGAAATGGAATGGGATTTCCTATACCGATTTCCATCGAAAACTAGTGCGCGTCACAGCATATTGTCTCCGGTTTCGGAGACGAGTGTGTTGCGTATGCATAAGTTCATACGATTTAGTTAAGAACGCTCGGCGACAGAAATGCGTCTCGGAAGAGTTTTATTTAACTTCCCAGGATACTTTCAGTGAATTCAAAATGCGTTTCCCACAGTCCACGTCGGTCCCACTTGAATTGAATTACCTAAACATCCCCTAGGCAGTGTAACCTCTCCGGACCCTAAAAGCATCTCCTACCGTTCACGTAAACAACCTAGACCTCCGAAGAAGGAAGCCTATTCCTCCCACTCGCCCTATAGTTTCCTCCCATTTTTCCTCCCGTTTCCTCAAAATCAAGCCCTATAAAAAGACACCCATTTTCCATCCAAGCCAGTGTAAATCCATCTTACGACATCACAACGTTACTCTGTCCGAATAAGTCCACGCGTCTTAGGAGTGCGCCGCTCGAATTCACTGAAAAGTATCTAAGCTCAACTAAAGTGTTATTCACCATTGTGATCCTGCGATAAACCAGCAATCGAAGCGGAGTGACCTATCACAGATTCAACGAACAATTTACGTCGTCGCTACTTAGGTAAGCGTTACACTCACACACTAAACACATTTGTAAAAGAGTCAGACATAGAGATTTGTTAGAATAAATTTGTAACTGTTCAAAAAGGGAACATCAACATCTTGTGCATTTCCTTTACTCAAATCAATAACAGCAAGGAGCCCGTCACAGATTCACTCTAACCGCTCGGAGTGAATCAATTAATTGTTAACGGGTAGTATCTCGATTCGTCGTCACTCTCTCTCCCAGCCTAGGTGGTAGTTCTTAGGACCTATCCACAAAAGGTGCAATACAGCCTTCCGGTAATAACAGGTGACAGCAGTTCCTAGGACCTGTCTCGTGCCTGTCGCAAGCAATACGCAAGCGAGGAAGTACCTGTATTGTTATTAACGGATGCCTGCTGCGGTCTTAGGATCCCCAGTCAGAACCCGGTCTTATTTATCGAGAGAGGACGGTCAAACGAGGTACGCGACGCGATTCGGTCATCTGCCAGTTGATAATTAAAACTCGCACGCCCCAGCTCGTAACAAGTGCATGGTGACCCAAGGTCCTTTGTCAAGGAGATCCTCCACGCGTCGGAGTTGCAACAAGCAACCCACAGAATTGCACGGTACATACAGAGTACACATTTCGCGGATGAGTACCGGTGCTTGAAAAATCACCGCGGAATTCCTGTGAAATCTCCGATAAAAAGTCTGCATCCATTTCTCGACGAATAGGGCGTCTTGAGAGTCGGTGGAAGACTGGAGAATACAGTACTCGATCGGCAAACGTAACATCCGATAATCCTGCCTTTTTTTTTATACGAGGGGAAATCTTCATAGACACCCAGGTTTGGTTTTGGGGGGGGAGGCCGGGGTAGTGCCGGATTCTTACCGGCTGAAACCCCTCGGTGGACTCCAGCCCTGGCGCTTTTTAAATAGCCGCCGTGGCAAGTGGCGGTGGCGGGGCTCTTCGTCCCCTCCTTCGTCCTCCCCTTCGCCCCCTTCCTTCAGGGTCCGCGGCTTCGCGGGCCCTTTCCGCGACATTACCTGTTCACAGAAGGAGGCCACCGCCCCCCATGACCTCTCGCTGCTCACCATCGCCTTGACGACGGCTCGCAGCGAGAGGTCCGGTCCGATGCTTAGACGAAGGACTCGGCGCTCTGCAGCCCAGGAGGTACACTCCTCCAGGGTGTGTTGCGCCGAGTCCACGTCCTCCCCGCAATGGTGACATTGCGGGGTGGGTTCCCTTCCGATCCTATTCAGGTACTCACCGAAGCAACCATGCCCGGTGAGCACCTGCGTCAACCGGAAGGTGCCGATAATCCTGCCTAAACATTATGTGAGCACACGAATAATTAGGCAGGGGCACGTGGATACGTTATACGGAGGTTTGCAGATGACCTTGTACAAGGTGAGACAGCAATTCTGGATCCTCGGCTGCCGAAATGCCGCTCGAACGGTGATCAACCCATGCGTAAAATGCATAAGGTGGAAGGGACGCACCTCCACGCAGATTATGGCTGGTGTGATCCCTGAGCGTTGCACACCGGCTCGAGCTTTCTCAAATTGCGGAGTGGATTATGCTGGACCGTTTCGCGTTCGCTACTCCGCTGGCCGAGGGAAGACAGCTCACAAAGCGTACCTTGCGGTGTTCGTATGTTACGCTACAAGAGCTGTCCATCTCGAGCTTGTCAGTGATTACACGACAGGCTCGTTTATTGCCGCCTTAGATCGTTTTATCGCCCGACGTCCTGCATTTTCAGTGACAATGGGACAAACTTCGTCGGTGCAGATCGCGAGCTAAGAAGGCACTTCCGGGAGGTGAGTAATTCGCAGGAAGTGCAAAATAGCTGCGGTACGCAGGGCATAGAATGGAGATTTAATCCTCCTAGTGCACCACATTTCGGTGGCATGCAGGAAGCCGGCGTGAAATCAGTGAAACATCACTTAAAGGGCATTCTCGGTGCATTCACTCCCACCGCAGAGGAGATGCATACGCTCCTTTGCAAGATCGAGGCGAGCTTAAATTCCCGCCCGATCGCAGCGTTGAGTGATGCACCCGCTAGCTATGCGCCTCTCATGCCGGGCCACTTCCTGACTGGAGGTCCTTTAAATGCACTTCCGATGCGCTGTGTTGAGACGGAACCGCTCTCGCGCCTATCGCGCTGGAGAGCGATCCAGAAATTTCACGAGCAGCTGTGGAAGCATTGGACACGTGATTATATCACGTATCTCCAGAATCGCTATAAGTGGCGATCCATCGAAATGCACCTGCAACCAGGGGATCTAGTACTGGTGCAAAAACCTCTTCTTCCACCTAATCAATGGGACATGGGAAGAATTGAGGAGATTTTCCCGGGTAGGGACGATAATGTACGAGTGGTTAAACTCGTTACACAAACAGCCACTTACACACGTCCGATAACGAGACTGTGTAAACTACTCGTGGGAAACAAGTCTTCGGGCACGAATCGTGACCCCGAAGACGGATAAATACTCTCCAGAGGACTGTTTTTCTGTTAGGCGAGGCAACAAGGGGAGAGAAACCGCTGAGTTCGAAAATTCGGTCCGGTACCCCCTTCTTGGCCCCTACTCCTCAGGATAAGACGAAAAGAGGGCGTAAGTGTCTCTTCTGGATTCGCACCTGTAGGGGAGGTACCCCCATAGCCCACGGGTACCGCCGAGGAAATAAACACAAGTCCCAATCCGTTCGCCCTCATAGTCATAACTGTGGTGTGACGCAAACAACATGGACGGAGACAGCCAAAGAGCGATAAGCGTTAGCTTTGAAAAATGCTTGAAACTGGGCGAGCAAGCCTGGTCAGCCCACGAGGTTGAGGCCGGACCCAGCGCGGAGGTGCAGGGCCCTGACCAGGAGAGACCCACCCAGGGCATACCGAGGGAGGTCATCTCCATCGATGTGGGGCACGACGTGCTGCGGGTGCCGCAGCATATCCCGCGTACCACCCGGAGGTATAACTGCCGGGTGGAAGGCGGCAAGTATACCCTCCGGTGGAACCCTGAGGGACGCTTAACGTCTCTCCTTTTCAAGGAGAAAAAGGGAAATCCACCGGAGAGGAATCCACGTCCGGCCCCTGTGGTACAACCGGAACGAGGGGCAAACTCAGCGGGAGAACCGTGACGGAGGCGCAACCGGGGACGAGCCGGAAGGACATCGTCCGGCTCGACGAGCGGAAGCTCTGGCAGCCTGATGCCCTCCAGGGACCGCCGTTCGCTGTACGAGCGCATCACTCGTGCAGCATTCGGTATGGCCCTGGAGACGTCGCTCAGATTGTTGGACACGACGGTCAACCCCCCGCAACCAAAATGTAAGTTATAATTATATAATAATTAACTTGCAAAAATCCTCTCTCTCAAATGGCTATTCAATTTGAACTTGTAGAGTTCCGCGATTCGAGTCTCGACGTCACAACTACCAAACCCTCCAGAAATTGCACAGACAGTGCAACGGGGGCGGTATGATTAAATAAGTGACATCTAATTGTTTCACTCGGTCACGAGCCTCATAGGTCATTTCTTTTTCTTGAGTGTACCGAGTTCATTTGACTGGTGTGATTCGAAAAAGAAATAGAAAAACTATCGAGGCCCAATAACAGGCATATTATTGTTTTGGACTACACCGTGGGAAACCAGAGATCGACACGTCTAATCGTTACATATTACAATGGGGAGACATTGGAATTCGCAAATAGCAAACGGAGATGAGAGAGAGTGAGAGAGAGAAAACAGTTTGACGAAAGCGCCGCGTAACGAGTAATTATTCGTTCGCGCTTGTCGACGACGGTGTAACGTCGCCGACAGATAGTTGCTTTTAGGGAGTCATCAGCAGCAGTTCGCACGGAGCGCGTCGATATTCGATCGTGCTTCTGTTAACATTGCTTTTAGCTTCAAACTTGTTAGCAAATTGTGGAACTGAATTGAGACTAACACACGACAATTCGTGTTGACTCTTCAGCACAAATAGCTACGTCTTTTTGTAATTTAGCGGTTTAAACCCTTTTTTTTTATACGAGGGGAAATCTTCATAGACACCCCGGTCTCCCCTTGGGGGGGGGGGGGGTAGTGCCGGATTCTTACCGGCTAAAACCCCTCGGTGGACTCCAGCCCTGGCGCTTTTGGGGACCCCGAGGCCGTCTAAAGAACTCTGCTCGCGGTCCCTGCGCCCGGCCCTCAGAAGGGCCAGTTCAATTTTTTGATTTTTGGGGATGCAGCATCGCTCGGAACCACCATTCATGGCTGCCTGGGCCCCAACCCAGGTGGCTCCGGCGCCGGGAGGGACTACACGCGCACTCTCCGGCTGGGAGAGTGCGGGGTGGAGTGCGTGGTGGCCGCCATCAAGAGGCTAGGCCTCGAGGTCGCCCCGTCGAAGACCAAAGCGATTTGGTTCTTCGACGGGGCTAGGAGGGGCCCCCCACCGGACACGCCAATGCGGGTGGGGGACGAGGCTGTCGAGGTGGGCACCCGGATGAAATATCTGGGGGTCACCCTCGACAGCCAATGGTCATTCGGGGCCCACCTTGAACAGGTTGTGCCCCGGGTCGAGAAGGCGGCGGCGGCGCTGGGACGCCTGCTGCCCAACCTGGGGGGACCACAGGTGGGCGTCCGCCGCCTGTACGAGGGGGTGGTGCGGTGCACCGCTCTTTACGGCGCGCCCGCGTGGGCGGTGTCCCTCGCGGGGTGCCGGCGGAACCGCCAGCTCCTCTGCCGAGCAGAGCGGACCCTCGCCGTGCGGGTCGTCCGGGGGTACCGCACCGTATCCCAGCGGGCGGCGGCCCTACTTGGGTGTTCCCCCCCATGGGAACTCAAGGCGGCGGAGGCCGCGGAGATATATGAAATGTCCGCGGCCCTCAAAGGGACGCCGGCCTCGGCGGAAAGCCGAGCGTCAGAGCTGGAGGCCGGCAGGAGCCGGGCCCGGCCCCGGAGAAAGTACGGTGCAGGCCGTCCTTCCGGTTGACGCAGGTGCTCACCGGGCATGGGTGCTTCGGTGAGTTCCTGAATAGGATCGGAAGGGAGCCCACCCCGCAATGTCATCATTGCGGGAAGGACGTGGACTCGGCGCAACACACCCTGGAGGAGTGTCCCTCCTGGGCTGCAGAGCGCCGAGTCCTTCGTCTAAGCATCGGGCCGGACATGTCGCTGCAAGCCGTCGTCAAGGCGATGGTGAGCGGCGAGAGCTCATGGGGAGCGGTAGCCTCCTTCTGTGAACAGGTAATGTCACGGAAGGAGGCCGCGGAAAGGGCCCGCGAAGCCGCGGACCCTGAAGGAAGGGGGCGAAGGCGGGGACGAAGGCGGGGACGGAGAGCCCCGACTATGTAATAGCCGCCGGAGCCACCAGGCTGCCTGGGTTGGGGCCCAGGCAGCCATGAATGGTGGTTCCGAGGTGGGGGATGCAGTGTCGTGGGCGCGCTGCATCCCCAAAAATCAAAAATTGAACTGGCCCCTCTGAGGGCCGGGCGCTGGGACCCCGAGCAGAGTTCTGTAGAGGGCCTCGGGGTCCCCAAAAGCGCCAGGGCTGGAGTCCACCGAGGGGTTTTAGCCTGTAAGAATCCGGCACTACCCCGGCCTCCCCCCCAAAGGGAGACCGGGGTGTCTATGAAGATTTCCCCTCGTATAAAAAAAAATGGCGGTTCCGCCGATCAGTAGCTGACGCACATTTTGAGTACAGTTGTACACTGGATACATAAAACCTTAGCCATTTTTAGGTAGCAGACTGAAAATGGGAAGTTTGTTCTAGGTGCAGCACTATAATGCCTCCACAGATAAGAGAATTTTAATAAATATATACAAGACTGCTAAAGTTTTTATTCATGGGGGGAGGGGAGTAATGAGCAATTTGTTTAACAAAGCTAAGGGAATGTTGAAAAAAGTGTGTCAAACCGCATTTTTAGTTCAACTCAATTTTCAATCTATCTGGAAAGAGAATATCAAGTTGAGACAAATATCAAGTTAAAGCCCAATTAGGCAGAGCCATAGTCCATTTTTGCTCTACCTTCTTTATAGCACAATATAGCACAATATACCTGTTTATACAAGGCATTTGTGCTGGTAAGTGAGCCCTTGGTTTTAGTGAATTTTCTGATCTGGCTGTGTAGCCCCTCAATTGGATTTCTGGTGTAAATTAGCCTCCTAACTGGTCTAGAATACTTACTATAGATAATAATAACCAGATAAATTTTCCCAATTGTTCTGCCACGATTTTATAACTAAAGGATACCTTTCTCCCCATTTTTCTTCCAGCTCAAGTAAGTAATTTTCAGCAATTTCTTCACTTGTAGCACGATATATTTTTTTCAAATCATTCATGAAAACTTTCACATCTTTGCTGGATACATATTTTAGTGAATTTCTTATCTGATGCACTATACATAGCTGTACTTCTGCTTTAGGAAACGCACTATTTATAGCTGCAGGAAAGCCCATCTACACGTGCAATCAGAATATCTTCTACTCCTCTTTCTTTGAGGTCATTTAGCACTCCCAACCAAAAGTTAGCTCCTTCACTTTCAGCCAAATAAAAGCCCAGGACTTCTTTTCTGCCATTTTGGTCTATGCCCAATATATTGTACATACATTTACTTACGCAATGCCCATTATAGGCAGTAATTGGCCGGTAATACTTGATATCTCTGCCGCCGATATTGTGTGATCATAATTTTCCTCAACGTGTGACGCTATATCTCTATAGCTCATACCACTGGCAAATGTGCTGAAAATTTTCGTTTCAAGCTCTGGATGTAAGCTTGTTTGCCTTTTTTTGACTATTTGCGGCTCAAAACTTCCTTCTATATCCCTTGGCGTTAAAAGTTCAAATGAACCGGCACTTGTCCGTAAAGTCTTTCCATTTCTCCCATTTCTTCGATTATTCTCTTCACTTTCAGCTAATAAATGATTTTCTATTTCACTTTCCAAACTTGCCTCCAGCAGCTTTTTTATAAATGGTGTTAATGCTCCCTCCCTTCCTGTCAACGGTCTTCCTTCTCGTATAGACGACAGGATATTTGTTTCCAGCTGTTTATAATCTACCAATCCGTTAGTTCTGTTTACTACTTTCGTTTACTTTCTCATTGTCAAACCTCCATTTTTTTATATCAATTTATGACTTTTTTTTCGGTTTGACACACTTTTTTTTAACATTCCCCAAAAATGCTCCAACAGAAACACCAAATGCTTCCAATGACCTCTTTTTAGCTGACATGTGATGCTGCAGAAGAAAAATTCATCATACTCCAAAAATCATAAGTATCGGAATAACTTTTTTAGAAACTATCTTAAGCTATTAACTTAATAGGGTTTTCCCAACAAAAAAAATATAAAAGGAAGGTAAAAGGTGGCGCTCCCTCTGCTTGACTGTAGGGCTTTTGTTAGCAAGCTAGCTCTTGCCAGGTACTTGTTGTTGGTTAGCTATTCCCAAGGGAGGTTCATCTAACTTAAGTTCTGAATATGTAATACCACCAGCAATAATTATACCCGCTCCTATCACTAACGCAGCTGCTACAGCTATACCAATTAAAGCCAACATTGGTAATGGAACATCGGCAATACTGCATCCAATACCTATTGCTAATGCAGCTATAACACCACAAACACTACCAATTATCACTGCTTTCTTATTTCTACTATAAACTTTGTCCCATGAATTAAAACTAGGGAATTCTTGATGACCAATTTTGTAGTAAGATTTTTAAGGTTTTTACTCTTAGCTATCTTAGCTATCTTAGCTAGAGCCTTTATATCTGCATCACTAATATTGTTCCAGAGTAAATAAAACATAGTACAATTTTTAAGGTTCTCACTCTCAGCTAGAGCCTTTACACCTTCATCACTAATATTGTTCCGGTGTAAATTGAACATAGTAAG
The DNA here is from genome assembly GCA_910591585.2 of Nysson spinosus. Lineage (NCBI taxonomy): Eukaryota > Metazoa > Arthropoda > Insecta > Hymenoptera > Crabronidae > Nysson > Nysson spinosus. The sequence goes on along the minus strand of OU342853.1, from coordinate 75,653 downwards.
ATTTTTAAGGTTTTCACTCTCAGCTAGAGCCTTTGCACCTTTACCACCAATATTGTTACCTCCTAAATCAAGCGTAGTAAGATTTTTAAGGTTCTCACTCTCAGCTAGAGCCTTTGCACCTTCATCGCCAATTTCATTGTATTGCAAAGCAAGTGAAGTAAGGTTTGTAAGATTAGCTAAAGCTTTTGCACCTTCACCACCAATTTTATTCAATCGCAAATTAAGAAAAGTAAGGTTTGTAAGCTTAGCTAAAGCTTTTGCTCCTTCATCACCAATTCTGTCACAGGATAAGTCAAGCTTTGTAATATGTGTTTTACTTCGCAAGAAGCTTACCAGTTCGCTTATATGTTTACTCGCATTTATACCGAACGGTACTTTAAGAGTATCATTTTTAACACATTGATTAAAGTCCATTTTTTCTCACTCAACACTATTGTATAAATATTGCATTTTAGTAATTGTCAACTTTATTAACAAATCAAGTAAGATTTATAGAAAATACTAGATTTCGTAGCGTTACAAAATATTCAATTGTTTACTTTCCCCAAAACCGCAAAAAAGTACATATATTTGCATTTGTACATAGAACAATTTAGATAAAAGCAGTGTTGTAAAAATAAAAAAGGAAAGTTGTCCCAACAAAGCTAGGCAAACTAGTTCGCACGTACATTTAATGAAAGTAAGCAAATATAGGTGGTTGGTAGCTGGTTTTAGAGTATAGTAAAATTACTATATTAATGAGTTCGTACGGTACACATGGTAGACCAACTGATTCCAAAGAAACTTGTTCTCGCGGTTGTTGTTTTTAATTATTGGAAATGGTTATATTGCTTAAGTTGTTAGTATTAGGTGCCCAACTAAGTTCGTGCGCTTTTCGTTGTCCAAAAACGAGACGAAATTTGGTACCGAAAGAGTAACTTTTAATCTGGTAAATAATCTCCTCCATATTCTATGATTTTTTGCCAACGTGACACAAGTTTCAAAATCCCATTTTTATAAAAATCTACGCTTTTCTTATTAAAAAACTCAGACACTGTCCTCTTTACTTCCACTCCGTTTATGACGTTCCTATTTGTTATATAATTTTGTAATGCTAAAACAAGGTGGTAATCTGTTGGGGAAAGGTCCGGTGAATATGGACGATGAATTAAAGTTTCCCATCCGAGGTTGCAAAATGTTTCTCGGGTCTTATTCGCAACGTGTGGTCTGGCGTTGTCCTGCAGCAAGAGTACACCTCTCCGATTTACAAGTCCCGGTTGTTTTTTCTTCAATTCCTCCTGTACTTTTTGAAGCTGAGCAGAGTACAGGTCCGCGGTGATCATTTGGCCTTTTTGCAAACATTCGAAATGAACAATTCCGGCTGTTGTCCACCATACACATAACAAAATCTTCTGTCGGTGAAGGGCCGGTTTTGCAGTGGATGGAGCAGATTCCCCGGGTGTTAACCAGTAGGAAGGTCGCTTCTTATTTGTGTATGTGACCCATTTCATCCCATTTTTCATCACAAGTAAGAATAAGATTCAAAAACGGATCGTTTTGGAACCGTGAGAGTAGGGAAACGCAAGCCGCTACCATTTGGCATCTCTGGCTCTCGGTAAGTTCGTGCGGTACCCACCTTCCTACACGATACACTTTACCTACAGTGTGTAGATGTTTCCTAATCGTTTCTTCAGACATACCATGCTTGACTGCAAGCATTTTGCACCATATTTTGGGATCTGTCTCAATATCCACTCGCAAAACTTGATTATTCATAGGAATCGGACGTCCGTCGCGTTGCTCATCTTCGAGGCTTTCATTACCACTTTTAAACTTTTGAAACCACTTTTGCGCAGTGCGATTACTTAATACACTGTCCCCAAAGGCCACACACATTTGTCTGGCCGCTTGCGAAGCCTTGGCTCCAAGTTTCAACTCATAAAGCAAATATGCGCGAATTACGGCGTTAGACACGGCCATTTTCGAAGTAATATTATAGACGAAAATGAAGTGCACACTACGATTTTTTTCTACATACTGACTCATTTTGACTTCCTCTAACACCTCCCAAAGGTAAATCAGGTAAAGCAATAAAAACATTGGCTCTAGGAGCAATAAAGTGGTCCGCGCGGGAAAAACCGCACGAACTTAGTTGGGCACCTAATAGAATACAATACTAAATTAATAGTAATTCATTTGAGATGGCAAAGAGAAATCAAGGCAGATCTACAGCAAAAATGGAATCTAAAAACCTTTTGGCCAGCATAAAAATGTGGCAAAGAGGATGAAAGGTGCAATAGGATGAAAAAGAGGCAAAAGTATGTGAAAAATGCAAATGCTTAGAAAAGGGAGCATTTGAATTGCTGTCATTCCAAATATGTACTAGTGAAAAATTCCATATATAATGTAAATATGATAATGTCAATAAATATTAAATATTTACATTATATAGTATATCTATAAGTTACAGGTAATTTATGAACGAAATACAACAAGAAGAATTGAATGAACAACTTTTTGCCGCTGTTAAAGAAGGAAAGGTAGAAGAAGTCAGTAGGTTGATAGAAGCAGGGGCTGATGTTAATAGAGAAGGAATGACTCCTTCATATCAGGCTGTTGAGGAGGGTCACTTAGAGATAGTACAGGCTCTAATAAAAGCAAAAGCTGATGTTAATATAGTAGATAAATTATTTAGAAGGACTCCTTTACACTTGGCTGCTAAAAATGGCCATGCAAAGACAGTGAAAGCAATAGAAGCAGGGCTCTAATAGAAGCTGTTGTTAATATAGTAACAGATGAATTCTTTGGAGGAAGAAGGATTCCTTTACACTTGGCTGCTAATTTAGAGGTAGCAAATGTTCTAATAGAAGCAGGGGCTGATGTTCATAGAGCAAATAGAGATGGAAGGACTCTTTTATATCAGGTTGCTGAGAAGGGTCACTTGGAGATAGTACAGGCTCTAATAAAAGCAAAAGCTGATGTTAATATAGTAGATAAATTATTTAGAAGGACTCCTTTATGTCAGGCTGCTAAGAAAGGTCACTTAGAGATAGTACAGGCTCTAATAAAAGCAAAAGCTGATGTTAATATAGTAGATAGAGATGAAAGGACTCCTAAATACTTCAAATGAGAGGCATAACAGTTATTTACAGCATTTTCAAAACTCTAAGGAAGAAATCAAAAAACTTAAAAGGGGAAATAGGCCACTGTATGACTTCTTAAAGGAAAGTGATGTAACAAAGTTGACTAGTATTTTTGAGGGAAGTGAAAGCGTACGCAGTTTACAGCATATTAGATAACCAAGAAGGTTTAAAAAAGCAATATTCAGAATATGCTTATATTCTTATTAATAAAGCCAGTGAAGTAAAAAAAGAAATTTTTCTGCATAATCATAAACCATTAATTGATGTTTTATCAAAAAATTATGAAAAAGATTTTCAAAAAATGTCATTTTTTGGTATAAAAAACTTTTCTATATCTTATAGGGATGATAGTGATCTTCTACGAGAAACGGGAGTAACTAATTACTCTAACACTAAAGTGTTTAGATTTTAAAGATGTGAAAGAAAGGCATGTTCCTAAGCTTAAAGTTACTTACCGGGCATTTGCAGAAACGGTTAAAAACAAAGGCATAAATAGTAATCTTGAGTGTTCAAGTACTAAACAACCTCAAGGATTGAGCAGGGCTTTCAATTAAAGTAGTAGTATATCGAGACCTGCTACAAAAATAAAAAGAGGTATTTTTAAACATGTTTTTTAAAGATCACAATTACCATAAAGAATAAAATACTCTGTTTTTTCTTCTGCAGCAGGTCTTAAGTTTTTGCAGTAGACCAACGCATTAAAAAAAACACTTCTCACAACGGCTGGTTTTGATTGCTGGAAGTAGTTAGATTATTTAAGTTATTAGTAATATATATTCTTAAGTTAATAATGATTTATTTGGAAATAACAGAAAAATTTATGATAGTTTTATACTCTGAATACAACAAAACCCTTTTTATTGGTACCATACTTTTTGTAAAAAATACTAACTTTTTCTCCATTTTTTATGGATAAGGTCAATTTGTGGAATAGTAGAAATGTTGTTTTAATATCTATGTAAAGATATATATAACCAAGGAAAAGACAAAAGAAAAGAATCTCAGAAATTAGAACTGATAAGCAAAAACGCTTTTTTACTAAATACCTGTATGATTTTACCATATGTTTTAATTTTGATGTGTGGTATAATGGATTTTACGGAAAATATATTTGAAACGGTATTACATGGAATAGGGAATAATCCAAGTATATGTAGCAATGACATAACTACAAAGATAGAAAATGAATTACGAGAATATAGTTCAACAAGTTTAGATGAAATTAATCACTCTAATGGCCCTATTCAAAGAGAAGAGTATCTTTTGAATTCAAATTACAACAAAAAGATACAATTATTGGATTCAAATTATATCAAAGAGATACAATTGTTGGATTCGAATTAACGAAGAGGTAAGATTATTGGATTGAAATTATATCAAAGAGATACAGAATTTGCTTTTACTTCTTTGTAAGCTTCTTTGTAAGGCTTGGAGAGCGAATACGATAGGAAATGCAGAGAAGTAGAATCTAATATGGAATGGAAAAAAAGTAGCTTAGAGGTTGAATATGATAGGAAATGTAGAGAAGTACAATCTAGTATGGAACGAAAAAAAGTGACTTAAAGAGCAAATATGATAGTGAATTTAGCAAAGCGGAATGTTTTATGACATCCAAGAAACTAGATTATGAGAATAAGCTCAAGAAATTAGATCAAGAGAGGAATAGCATACAACATATAAGGCATGAGTGTGATCAATGGAAAGAATCTGGGCTCGATATAAATTATGTTTTCAAGGTACAAGATGACTCTAACCATAGCTCAAGAGAATATACATTATTACATTTTGCTGCGAATTTCGGAGATAGAAATGTTAGAAAATTACTGTTTGCAGAAGGAGCAGGTGTTGATGTAAAAGATCAAAATGGAAATACTCCTCTGCACTTATCTGCTGTAAACGGCAATATAAACATAGTCAAACTTCTGGTAACAAAAGGAGCAGGTATTCATTTAGTGAACAAAGATGGAAATACTTCTTTACACTTGTAGTGCCCGCCTAGGGAACTAGCAGGGGCTAGATCGTCGACTAGGTGGCGCCTCAGAAGAGGACGCCTAGGGACGACGCCGTAAAGAGGAACAGATCGGCTAGAGCCTTCGCATAGTGACGACATAGTAAATATAGCTACAGCAAATTCCAAAGTACACAGTGTTATTAATTCATACCCTATACACCCGCTTCACACTGAAGCGGGTGTGTGGGGTATAAAGAAATACTCTGTCTTATGGAACGTGCTGTAGCTATATTTACTATGTCGTCACTATACGAAGGCTCTAGCTGATGTGTTCTTCTTTGCGGCGTCGTCCCTAGACGTCCTCTTCCGAGGCGTCACCTAGCGGACGATCCAGCCGCTACTTATTCCCTAGGCGGGCACTAGTAGTCTGTAGTAGTATCGGTGGGGGGTTCAGTCAATTCAAAGTGGGGGGGTGAGTGCCTCCCGGGGGGCTAACCCAGGCAGGAGGGACTGCTTGCCAAACCGACAAGGGGCTACAGCCCACACACCCGGCTCGTGAACAATTACTTTAGTTCCCTGCGGTTAAGCAGGTGAGCTTTGCGAATCCCCGCCCACGCTGTTGGCTACTACTCCCTCTTACCTGATGCCTCTCTTCGAGCCTTACTGTCCCTAGCGGACATGAAGACCCTGACGACACCAGGGGGACCGAGGGCGAACGTGTTTGTGGATTCGCTGTTACCACATCGACGTGCTACGCGAATGAGAGAGCAGTGTTACACCGGGGTGATCTGACCCACCGGGAGCCGCCGATCCGACTTAAATTGTGTGCGCACAACGACTCGAGGCGATATGGCCCTCTGCCCGCGATGCTCTTTCTCTCTCATAGCGCACGTCGATTAATGCGGCTTTGTCATGGAGCCAGGTCGTTAGCCTGAAGAATTGCGAGGCGAGCGAAAATAGGTTCCCTGACGTTGCTTAAGTCCGGGTGTCCCCGGTAACTGGATACCCCGAATCACACCCCAAGCTCCTTTCGGAGAGACCGTGCGGTGTCAGAGGTGGCTCGGCTTTCCCCTGCAGCCACCTATTTCGCTCGCCAAACGTCCCCGTTTGACTGTTATCCCGAAGGACTTGTCGCGCGCGAAGCGGACGGGTGGGCTATTTGAGGCTGCTCCTGCCTATAGGTTAGGGGTAGTTAGACTCCCCGCTAAGGAGGTGAGGGTGTTTAGAGGCCACCCCCGGGCCTATTGCACATCGGGGAACGCAGCGTCCCTCCTGCCCCCCACGTCTCGTCCGTACGGGACCCCGCGCATATGGTTCGGCCCTGTCCATACCTCGGATTCTCCTCGCAAGTCCCCTGTGGTCGGTCACGGGCGTTGTTATGGAGCCCCTGGGAGGTACCTGGGGGAGGCAGGTGCGTCGCTCCGTCCTCCGATGTTGTGTGGCGCTGGCCTACGAGATTTGGCGGTATTCCGCCAGCTCCCACCTCTGACATGGGTGAGTGACTTACCTGTAATCCGGGCCGGAAGTCGGGGTGAATAATGGCCACCCCATAGCCGGTCTTTGCGATATTTCGCGGGCTCCCACCTCAGGGGGGAGTAGTTGCCTTTAATCCGGGCCGGATGTCGGGTGTACAAAGGCCACCACGCAGCCTATTTCGACGGTATTTCGTCAGCTCCCACCACGAACAGGGTGGGTAATTGCCTTTAATCCGGGCCGGAGGTCGGGTGCTTAAGGCCACAACGCAGCCTATTTCGGCGGTATTTTGCCGGCTCCCACCTCAGGGGTGAGTAATTGCCTTTAATCCGGGCCGGAGGTCGGGTGCTTAAGGCCACCACGTAGCCTATCCCAGCGGTGATCGTCAGCCCGCACCACGAGGGTGGGTAGTTGCCTCTGATCTGTGCCGGGTTTCGGGTGCATAAGGGCCACCACGTAGCCTGTTTTGGCGGTACATTGCCAGCTCCCACCTCAGGGGGGAGTAATTTGCCTTTGATCCGGGCCGGAGGTCGGGTGTATTAAGGCCGCCCTAGCCTAGCTTTGCGGGTTTCATACCGTGGGGGGAGGGTATCCCCGGCGGTGAATTTATCGAGAAAAAATCCGCTCTTTCGCATGTTGTCCTTCCCGTTATTTCGTTTGCATTATCTCCGGAGATATTCGCGATTTCCCGGGGCGTTTAATCTACTTTGAGCGCTAGAATGCCCCCCGCTCGGGGGAGGCTTCGTATTTAATTATCACGAGAGGGCGGATCACGCGTTGTTTCCCGACGGTGATTTTATAGAGACAAAAGTCCGCTCTTTCGCCTGCTATCCTTCTCGTTATTTCGCTTGCATTATCTCCGGAGATATTCGCGATTTCCCGGGGCGTTTATTTTATTCTACGCGCGGGAATGCCCCCCGCTCGGGGGAGGCTTCGTATTTTAGTTATCGCGAAAGAACGGATCCCGAGTTATTTCCCGACGGTGATTTTACGGAAAGAAAAAAAAAAATCCGCTCTTTCATATGCTACCCTTTCCTCTATTTCGATTGCCTTATCTCCGGAGATATTCGTGATTTCCCGGGGCGTTTATTCTATATTTTTTTTTTCTTTTTTGTTTTCCTACGCGCGAGAATGTCCCCCGCTCGGAGGAGGCTTCGTTTTTAGTTGACGCGAAAGAACGGATCCCCGGAACTATCCCCGACGGTGAAATTATAGATAAAAATCCGCTCTTTCGTGTGCTATCCTTCCCGTTATTTTGTTTGAATTATTTCCGGAGATATTCGCGATTTCCCGAGGCGTTTATTCTATTTCTTTTTTGTTTTCTTACGCGCGAGAATGTCCCCCGCTCGGAGGAGGCTTCGTTTTTAGTTGACGCGAAAGAACGGGTCCCGTGTTATTTCCCGACGGTGATTTTATAGGGAAAAATCCGCTCTTTCGTGTGCTATCTTTCCCGCTACCTCGTTTGCATTATCTCCGGAGATATCCGCGATTTCCCGGGGCGTTTGATCTACTTTGAGTGCGAGAATGCCCCCCGCTCGGAGGAGGCTTCGTATTTAATTATCACGAAAGGACGGATCCCGCGTTATTTACCGACGGTGGTTTTATAGGGAAAAATCCGCTCTTTCGTGTGCTATCTTTCCCGCTACCTCGTTTGCATTATCTCCGGAGATATTCGCGGTTTCCCGGGGCGTTTAATCTACTTTTAAGCGCGAGAATGCCCCCCGCTCGGGGGAGGCTTCGTATTTAATTATCGGGAGAGGGCGGATCACGCGTTATTTACCGACGGTAATTTTATAGAAACAAAAGTCCGCTCTTTCGCGTGCTATCCTTCCTGTTATTTGTTTGCATTATCTCCGGAGATATTTGCGGTTTCCCGGGGTGTTTATTTATTTTACGCGCGGGAATGCCCCCCGCTCGGGGGAGGCTTCGTATTTTAGTTATCGCGAAAGAACGGATCCCGCGTTATTTCCCGACGGTGATTTTATAGAGAAAAAATCCGCTCTTTCGCATGCTATCCTTCTCGTTATTTTGTTTGCATTATCTCCGGAGATATTCGCGATTTCCCGGGGCGTTTAGTCTACTTTAAGCGCGAGAATGCCCCCCGTTCGGAGGAGGCTTCGTATTTAATTATCGCGAGAGGGCGGATCACGCGTTATTTACCGACGGTGATTTTATAGAAACAAAAGTCCGCTCTTTCGAATGCTATCTGTCTCGTTAAGCGATGCACAGTATTTCCGAATTTATTCGTGATTTCCCGGGGCGTTTATTCTATTTTACACACGAGAAAGCCCCCCGCTCGGAGGAGGCTTCGTAATTGGCTGACGTGAGAGAACGGATCAATTGAAAATATCCCCGACGGTGGATTTATAGAGAAAAATCCGTTCTTTTGATTGTTATCTATCTCGTTAAGCAATTATCGTTACTTCCTGAGTTATTCGCGTTCCTTCGGGGCAATCTTTTGATTTCAATTTGATCACAGATGATACCCCTCTACTATTCTTTTTTCTATGGCTAAGCGCGCGAAGTTATTTCATTATTATTGCAGTTACTACTATTGCTGCTTGTTTGTCGTCGTGCCTTCTGTGAGTGGAAAAGAGACAGAAGGTGTGTAAGTGGAAGTCATAGAACAGATAGAAGAGAGAGGTGTGATTTTATCTTAGTAAATTCAAATTTTATCGGGGTTTATAGAGGAGGAGAAAGTAAAAAGAGAAGCGGAACACATATTCTGGTACATGTCAGAGATTCTCTCTGACTTTGTCCCCGTCGTCGCGCGACCGCGCGGGTAAAGAAAATATACGATAAAGCAATTAACGCTACCGTCGAATTTTTTCCGCCGACGCGGCGGAAATTTTTTCGCGCGGTGAGCGTCGCGTGTCTCGCGGCGGGGCGTAGATGCCCCCCTTATGTGACAGTGTTCACGCGTCGTTGAGGGAGAGGATTGGCATCGCGACTCGGTGATCGAGGGCTTAATTCTTTGCGACGCGACGGCGCTTATTATATTTATCGGGAGTGTAATGATGGTGACTCGAAGGTAATTTATAATTCTAGAAGAACGAAGCAAAAGAGAGTGGAGATGTGCGGGAGCGTGATTTACACGGTGATATCCGCGATACTTTCGCGGGGGAGTTCGGTCCATTAGCGAGCCGCGAATTTGGTTGGGAATCAGCGCGATGAGTTGATTTTAATTGCGAGGGAGCTGATTAAGGAGGGTTAAAAGAGTCAAATAAACGAGAAATAAAATAGAGAGACAGTCCCAGACCCGACCCGAACTTTATCCCGTGATTTGTTCGCGTCTTCCGCTCTTAATCGCGGTAGTCCGTGGACCGTCTCTTTTGTTTTTAATCGTAGTCGAGCCGCGTGTCACCGGTGTCACGCGTCGCTACTTGTTTAAAATTGCATCTAAATTGAGTTGCACGGTGCGTTCCCGGTGTATATTCTGTTACTAACGATGGGAAAAAACGCGGTACGGTGGGTTTCGGTTGTTAATTAATCGGTTAATTAATCGATCGTGCGTCGCGTGATCGTCGTCTCGATCCAGTCCCAGATCCAAACCCAGCCGAGTGCGGGGTAGTTTTTTGCGCGTTCGAATGCATCGTTCGGTGCACGTGCTTCGCTGTCATTTTGGTTGTTATTAATTAACTGAATTTGTCGCGCTACTTCGGAGTGCTTTCGATTCGTGATTTTAATTTCGTTCGCGTTTCTAGCGAGAGTATTCTACGTTAGTACATTCTGTTTTCAATTCGAGATTCTAATTCGCGTGTGTTTCCACGTGGTGACGGTGATTCGCCCCTGCTCCGAGTACGTGTACACGTGGGTGGTTCGGATCACCGTCGTTTAATTTATCCTGTAAATTGACGATCGCTGGGGTTGGATCTGTTCCGAACTAATCTGTTCGACCACGCGCTCGCGTGCACCCGGCGTTTTTTTATTGTTTATCCCGTAATTCACGCGTTAAGATCTCACTCGATGTACTCTAAAATGTGTGTGCGGGGTTGCGGGTGTTGCTCTATGTGTGTGTAGGCTTTATTCGTGCATTTTTCCCGGTTTCTTTTGGTGTAATTCGCGTCAAAACAACCGAGCGTTCACCGGCGTGTCGGAATTACCTGCCCTCCACCCCGGCCGACCCTCGCCCTAGCCCTTCGACCTCTCTCTCTATCCCACGCTCGCTCGCCCTCTCTCTCGCTCCAACCGCGAATCCGCGTACGCGACGCGATCGATGGCTCGAATTGGCGGGAATCTATCGGCGTGGCTCTCGCGTCTCGTTGATGTCGCGGTCGCGAATTATTATTCTCGGTGACTTCGTATTCTAATTCGTGTCGGTCTATTTACTCGCGTTACGCGGTGATTCTAATTCGCGTACTTGTTGACTCGGCCGGTCCTTGTCTTTCTCGTTAATCGAAGTGTATGCGGTGAGTGATTTTATCGCGTGGACCGTAATAATCGCGCGGTGCGCTTTCTGTTTTCTTGCAGGAGAGGTTATGGGTGCCGGTGGGCCCGCTCGTCTGGAGGAGACGGTGGCTGGTTCTCGAGGATTGGCGAGGAAAGGCGGCCGTCACGCGGATCACCTCTTCTCCCTTGGGGATGTGGAGGCAGGTGGGTGATTTTTACTTGTCGCAGGGGGGATTCCTTGTCGGGATTGAGGTTATGATGGAGCTGATACGATGCTTGTGGAATTTACAGGGCACAACTCCATCCCCAGGATTCGATGAGGCAGTCGTGGACGAGCTCGGTGTAGAGTACCGGCTGCACTAAGGTAGGATTATTTGCAATTGATGAGGTATGGGTGGCAACGGTGGTATCAATGCAGATTTGATTTTACAGGGAGTGCGTCAAGAAGTGTTAATCAGGAGGAGTGTGTGATGCCGGAGTGGCTCACACCAATGTGATTTTAGTGAGGTTACCCTCTGCGACAAGTGGGAGTGGTGGCGTAGGGTGCATTGGAGGTTATGGTGTGGTACTGGGATGCGAGGACTACAGAAAGCTACCTGGCGGTGAGTGCAATCTTTGTAATATATGGTATTCTAACCTCCTTTGCATGCGAGACGAAGGGCACCCAGTACTGTGGGTGTTCTCTCTCCTATTCTCTCTATTCTCATGCTCGTACACTCCTGCTTTGACGCGTCCCTCCCTTTGCAGTGTAAATATCTACTGCCAGGGATGTGTCTAGCTCTGGGGGAATCCTCTCAAAGGTGTGCCTTTCTTGCTTTTACTCTAATTCCTTTAATTATCAATATCTTGATTCTAACCTGTCACCGTTGTGCAGGATCCTAACCTTAACTAGCCGGGGGTGACAGTTACTTCCGGGCATTGCTGTCGGCACCCAGTGGCCAGTGTTGTGGTTGGATTAATTACGTTAATTATATTTTGCAGGTTAGGGCAATGTAATTCCCACGCCTTGTTAAAGGAACGGTAATTGGCTACCCTTGAGAAGACGTGTACTTTTATCATGTGGTAGAGAGGGAAAGATTCCTTGTCTCGCATGCTCCGGTTCATCTATTTTACCTTCTGGTATGTATTATTGTTCCCGTTTATTCTGGGGGATAGCGTTCCGATGGGGTTTTCGTGCGGTTAATTGATTTTATTTGAATCTATTTGATATCGGAGCATCTGAGAGCGATGTCGCGGGGCCATTGTTGCCATCGATTTTACCTCGTCGTCAATCGGTCGGTTGATTAATTAATCCGTCGACCGATTGTTACGTTTTAAATAGCGGAGATCGGGTGTCGAGTTCGCGCGTGAGGTCTGTGGTTCGAGGGGGGGCGGGCCCTCGGTTTGCTCGTGCCGGGGAGGTTTCTTTGTGAATAAATTAATGTGTTTAATTCTGAGTAGCTACTTTGTAACGCGCTCCCTTCCGCCGGGCGTTCCCGGGAGCCCCCGTGGAATGTCCGACCGCGTGCAGGGAGTTTTTTGTTAAATCCGCGTGAATTTATTCGTTTTTTTTTATACTTAAAGTTTGTGCACATGCACACGCATCCATGTACACCTACATTCCTGTGTTCGTGCCTATATGTTATCGTGCATGTATGTGTACCGTCGGGGATTTTATTTCGTTATATTCGCGTTGCTACCCGGATTATTCTCTCTCTTTCCTCTCTCCTATATATGTATATTTGTACTTATATCCGCGTGAATACGATTTGCTCGCGTCCCCCCCCCCCCCGCCCCCCGCGCTTTCCTCTTAATTAATGGGTATTAAATCCCTCCGTTTTCACGCCCGTGCGTGCGTCTACTCGTACTTGTTTAATTTTAATTTTTTATAGGACTGTGATTTGAATTGTGGATCGTCGCGGCGATCCCCCGCTATATCGCGTGAAAGCCGTCTTTCCTTTGTTCCCTTTGCGTTCCTTAAGTGACTTTACTTGTTATTAAGTTTATTGACTCTATTGTTTTATTGAATTTAGGTTTAGTTTCGCTGGTTCTGATATTTCTCCGTCCGAAGGGGCGTGGCTCTATTTGAGTATTTTACCGTATTACTCAGTGTAAGCAGGGATGTTTATTATTATTTGAATTTTTAGTTTTACTACCTCCGGATGACCGGGTTGGAGGCAGCCGTCATTACCGCCCGTGAAGCTTAAATAGTGCAGGTAAGTTCTCGCAAAATTGAAGTTAATCTTTCTTTTGTTGCCCGTTCCGTCGCCTCTCGGCGGAGGCTACTATCCCTTTTACGGGTTTTACGCGGTGATTCTATTTGGGTATTTGCTCGTGCAACGCTTGTGAATGTATTCTAATTTACATTTATATTGTACAGGTATGTCGTCCTACCTTCGCGCCTGATTTCTGGGGAACTCCGGCCCTCCGTTCGTTTCCTTCCCTCCTTCGGTGGGAGGGAGACATCCTTCCTTTCTTTGGCCCGCTCGCACTCACTCACACACACCGCCGCGGAGATTTTAAAGCGCGGGCACTATCGCGGGTACTTCGCGGTGATTTCGCAGTGATTTCGCGGTGAGGAGGATCCTCAGTCCCGCCTTCAGCTCCAATCTCGATCTCAGTCTCAATATAGACCGTGAATTTACCAGATCGCGTTCGTTATACAGGATTCTACTTCTAGTATTCCGATTAAATGGAATATAACCGTTAATAGGCGGGTGCTATTAGCCGTTATTTAAAGTCTACGGAAAGTCTCTCGGGACAGAAGTTACTCTACGAGATGAGTCGCGTGGTATCTGAGGTTGAACTCTAGGCGGGCACTACATCACCCCCTTGCCAGTGTAACGAATTATAACCCTACTTACTCTATGCTTATTCTAACTATTCTACTATTTACACATAAAAATACATAACAACAACAATAACAAAACATAACTGTAAGTCTTATACTACTCTTCGTTGCCACACGGCTTCCTAAGAACTATGACTCTTAAGTTTAACACGGTATCTTAACTCTACATGTTATTTTGGTATATTTTAATGCACTGTTCCCTACGGTAATGTCTATAATTGCACTTCTGTGTTGATCACGTACGCCGGCTTAAGTCTACTTAATGATACTCTCACGTCTCTTCCAGCTACGCGCAACACGAAATTGTTATCGTCTCGCTGAAGGACTCGGCAGGGTCCTTCATATGGAGGTTGCAGCGGTTTTCTTACCGCATCTCGGCGCATCCAGACATGGCTAGAGTTGGCCAAGTCTTTAAATATGAACGTTGACCTTCCCCCGTGTCTGGATGCCTCCACTGGACGAATTTCTTTCATTTGCTGGCGTAGCTGCTGCGTGAATTCGGCCATTTCTACCTCTGGGGCTGCGACGAAAAATTCGCCTGGCAGCCTCAGAGTTTCTCCATACACTAGTTCGGCTGGTGTTGCCTGGATATCCTCCTTAAATGCAGCACGGATTCCCAGCAACACCATAGGGAGCACGTCGGTCCATTGCGGCTTAGCGTGGCATTTTATTGCCGCTTTCAGCTGGCGATGGAACCTTTCTACGATTCCATTCGCAGCTGGGTTGTATGCCGTGGTCCGCAAGTGCTTTGCTCCCATTAACCTTGCTAGTGCATTGAACAGATACGACTCGAACTGTCTGCCTTGGTCAGTAGTGACTCTTAATGGCACCCCAAAACGCGCTATCCAGCCCTCAATCAGGGCGCGTGCTACGGTTTCCGCACTGCTATTAGGAAGCGGGATTGCCTCAGGCCATCTAGAGAATCGATCGATGCAGGTCAGGCAGTATGTGCAATTATTTGAAGACGGCAAGGGTCCAACTAGGTCCAGATGAATATGTTCGAACCTTGCCGAAGGTGTGGCAAAACTTCCAATCGGTGGACTCACATGTCTCGTCACCTTGGATTGTTGGCACCTCACACACTCCCTGACCCACTGCGTGCAATCTCTCCTCATGCCTGGCCAGACAAAACGCTCTCCTACTAGCTTCGTGGTAGCCTTGGTTCCTGGATGAGCCATTCCATGCAGGTTTGAAAATACTTGTTTCCTCCACTGTGGTGTCACAAATGGTCGTGCGTGACCTGTGGATATGTCACAGTATACTGTGACACTCGGATTCTGGTATTGTACTTTCTTGATTGTTAATCCGGTGTTTAAATTCTGTTTATACGTTTGCAGCTCTGGATCGTTGCGTTGTGCCTGTGCCAGTGCCTTGTAGTTGAAGTTTGCTACTTCTTCTATCCTGGATAGTGCATCCGCTGTGACATTGTCCTTCCCTGGTATGTGTTGGATGTCAGTGGTGAACTGACTGATAAAGTTCGGGTACCGGAATTGGATCGGAGTGCACTTTTCAGGCTTCTGGCTCAATGCAAATGTCAATGGTTTGTGGTCTGTAAATATAGTAAAAATTCTGGCTTCTATTGCGTGCCTGAAGTGCCTGACCGCTGAGTATGCTGCAAGCAACTCTCGGTCATATGCACTATACTTCTTTTGCGCTGGATTGAGTTTTTTTTTAAAAGAATGCTAATGGTTCCCAACAGTTTCCCTGCTTCTGCTGCAGGACTCCACCCATGGCTACGTCAGACGCGTCTACCATGATGGCTAGTTTAGCCTTTGGTGACGGGTGTGACAAACTGGATGCCTCTGCTAGGGCTTCCTTCAGGGCTCCGAAGGCTTGCTCCGCGTCCGTTGTCCACACCAGTGCCTCGTTCTTCGCCTTAGGTGGGCCTGCGATGAGTCCGTCCATTGGGGCTTGCAACTCTGCCGCTCTTGGTATGAACCTGCGGTAGAAATTTGCAAGTCCCAAGAATTGTCGCAACTCCTTTATTGTTTTCGGCTTCGGGAACTGCCGGATGGCCTCGACCTTCTCTGGAAGCGGTTGGATTCCTGCTCCGGATATAAGGTACCCCAGAAACTTTACCTCGCTGCTTCCGAGTACGCATTTCGCAATGTTAATTACGATACCGTACTCTTGCAGCTTCTGGAAAAGTATCCGTAGGTGTTCCTTATGTTGTTCCGGGTTCTGCGACGTGACTAATATGTCGTCGATGTACACGTAGCAGAAATCCAACCCTCGTGTGACCTCGTCCATGAACCTCTGGAAGGTCTGCGCTGCGTTCCTTAGACCGAAGGTCATGTATGGGAACTGGTAGAGCCCGAACGGTGTCGTTATGGCCGTCTTGTGCACGTCTGCAGGCGCTACCGGAATCTGGTGATAGGCCCGCACCAGGTCAATTGTGGAAAAAATTGTCTTTCCATGCAATGCCTGGGAGAAATCCTCGACGTGCGGGATCGGATAACAATCCGGGACTGTCCTGACGTTCAGAGCTCTATAGTCCCCACACGGCCTCCACTCGCCGTTCTTCTTGGGAACTAGGTGCAGCGCAGCCGACCAGTTACTCTTTGACGGTTCCACGATGCCATGGTCTGCCATCATTTGAAACTCCTGTTTCGCGGCCGCGAGGCGATCGGTGGTGAGCCTCCTCGGTCGTGCGGTTGTCGGTGGTCCAGGCGTCGTTGTGATGTGGTGCACTGTGTTGTGTTTGGGCGGCGACCGCAGCAAGTTCATCTTAAGGATGTCTGGGAACTCTTGTAACAATGTGTGATACTCAGAGCTCCCAGACATTGTTTTGATCGAGCTGTTCGCCGCCTTCTCCACTTGCCCAATCACTGCCAATCTCGTCGTGCCATCTATTAGTTGTCTGTTTCTGATATCCACCAGGAGCCCATAGTGCTTTAAAAAATCAGCTCCTATTATTGGGTGCGAAACTTCAGCTATGATGAACTTCCACTGAAAGTTTCTTCGCAACCCCAAGCTGAGCGATTGCACTATGGTCCCGTATGTGGCTATCGGTGTTCCGTTTGCAGCGTACAATTAATACTCCCCGCGGTTGCTGCTCCCGCGGGCGTGTGAGCGCGGATAGACGCTCACGTCGGCACCGGTGTCTATTAGGTACCGCATTTTCGCTGCGGCTTCCCTAATAAACAGGCGGTCTCCTACGTCCACCGAGGTATTGGCCGCCATCAATTCCTGAGCGAGTTGTTTCCCTCCGGATATGTGCACGGCTTTCTGCACTTGGTGCATCTGTCCTTAAATCGCCGGTGATACCAGCACCATCCGGGGTTACTCGCGGATCGCGATCGGCTTCGCCTCCTATCGTTGCTGTAACGGCTCGTCCTCTCACTCGAACGGCCGCGCGTGAGGTTGGCCACTTGCCGCGTCAGCGTCTCTATTTGCTTCGCCAGCGTCTCCATAGTTGGCGTGGCGCTAGTGCTCGCGATCTGCTGCGAGCGCGGTCCAACCTCAGCGACGGCGTCAGCAAGCTCCGCCGCTTCCTCTAACGATGCCTTCCTTTGAGTCGTCAGGACGATTTGAATTCCTTGTGGAAGACGGCTCATCCAGATTGTTCTTATTAATTCGTCGGGCACTGCCGTGCCCGCCAAGCTCGACAAATGTCTTAAAAATTTGGATGGCGATCTATCGCCCATTTCCTCCAACTCCAGGAGTCTGCGCGTCTTCCTCTCTTGCGATGACGACAGTCGATTCACCAGCTCTGTTTTTAGTTTCTCATATTTACCAGAGGCTGGGGGTGCTCTTATAACGTCGCGCACCTCCTGCGCGATGGCCTGGTCTAACTCCTTAATCGCATGGTAGTATTTGGTTTCATCCTGCGTGATTCCTGCCAGGATGAACTGTGCGTCCAACAGGTCAAACCATAGCTCCGGATCTTGGGTATAAAACGGCGCGACCTTAACGGCCACTGCGTCTATGCCCCTGTTTGTATCCGGCGCGCTCCTTTGCGCGTCCCTACTCGGCGTGCGTGACGTCATCTTCTCTTGCTCCTTTTTCTTCTCTTTCTTTCTATCTCTACACCTTTATGCTTCCTTTTTCTTTCTCCGTGGATCACGTCGGGGTCACCAATATGAAGTGGGTGTGTGGGGTATAAAGAAATACTCTGTGTCTTATGGAACGTGCTGTAGCTATATTTACTATGTCGTCACTCTACGAAGGCTCTAGCTGATGTGTTCTTCTTTGCGGCGTCGTCCCTAGGCGTCCTCTTCCGAGGCGTCACCTAGCGGACGATCTAGCCGCTACTTATTCCCTAGGCTGGCACTACAACACTTATCTGCTGTTAAAGGTCATATAGGCATAGTAGAACTTCTAGTGGAAAAAGGAGCAGATCTTAATGCAGTAAATAAAGTAGGGGATGCTCCTCTTCACTTATCTGCTAATAATAACAATATAGAAATAGTAAAACTTCTAGTGGAAAAAGGAGCAAATATTGATAAGAAAGGTCGTAACGAAAATGCTCCCCTGCCAAGTGCATGGCAATTTTCTGCCAATGGCAATATAGAAATGATAAAATTTCTGGTGGAAACAGGAGCAGATATTCATTTAGTGGACAAAGATGGAAATACTTCTTTACATAGTGCCTTCTATAAGAATTACCCCAAAATAGTTAGATACTTAACGGCGAAAGAGCCAACTATGAAAGTAGTTGTATAGTATAGTATAGATAGCTATAGATAGTTTAGTAAGATGTGTAGTAGAAGACAGATCACATACGTTACTAAAAGGTCGTACTCCTTTACATTTAGCTGCTATTTATAACTGCACAGAAGTAGCAGAATCTTTACTAGCAGAAGGGGAAAATCCTTTATTGAAAGACGCTAATGGTAAAACTCGTCGACATTTGCATTAGCGGTTGGTGGCATTACATATATGATATTAAAGCTCAGTGCTACAATAGAGAGAGTCGAATCAAATGTAAAGCAACATACACTTAAAGGATCTAATGTTATTGAAGTTTAGTTCTTCTATATATGGGGGTACTCGATCGATATTGGCTTGATGCATATTCAAAAATTGTGCTCTGCAGACCACGCGATTCCAAGAAAAACTCTTCTCACGGTTATTATTTTTAATTAAACAAAACCGACCATATTATTAATTTAATGACAGAAAATATTGAAATTCATACCTATTGAAATCATGTTATTAGTCATAAAAAGATAAGATTTCATTTTTTTTATTTTTTCGACTATCATGTGAATAGTTTAGTATAGTGAGTCGATATGTTAGCAGGGAATAAAGAGTCCGGTAAATCACCTAGTAGTGAGAGCACTCTAAAAAAGTCAGATTTCGTTACTAGAGATCCTATTTCCATTTTTAGTAGGATAAAAAATGCAAGTGATGAAGAGGAAAAAAAGAAGCTTAATCAACTTTTAGAGACACTAAGGAAGAAATTGCCTGAGGGCTTTAAGATAGGAGCTGCTGTAGGCGAAGGGGATTGTTTCTTTGATTCCATAGCTCAAGGATTGAACGAGCTAAAAGATAAAGGTCTGATTACAGGTAGTAAAGGATTTAGTGCAAAGTCTTTGCGGGAAAATTGTAAGCAATATGCACAAAAAGTTAATCGATCAAAAAAAGGTTCATGGTTGGGTAGTGCTTTAAAAGGAGAAGGTGAAAAACTTTGTGAATATATTCCGCGTATTGAATGTACTGCAGAAGACATTGAAAATACAAGCTCTGGTTCAGAAATAAAAATTCTAAAGTTGGAAAATGCTATATGGGGAAGACCTGAAGTTGAAGGAAAAATGATATGCGAAAAGTATGGCCTGAAAGTTAGGACTATAGAATTGAGAGATAAAGAGATAGATGGATTACATGTTACTAAAGGTAAGGTAGGTACAGGTAATAATATTATTTACATAGTGAATTACAGGAACCATTTTGTACCACTTCTTAGTAATATTGAAAAAGATATAAAGAGAAGCATAAAAGTTTCTAGAGAGGAAGTTTACGGTAATGTGGTAGGTTCAAATTCAAACAACATTTCTCAATCTTACATTTCTACACCATTACAAGATATTGAAAACCCCACATACAAACAAAGTGGTTGCTCAAGAAGTCCAGATAAGGAAAATCATAAAACGGGTAGAAAACGTGGGCGTTCTGTTACGGATAAAGATAATAAAGCACCAAAAAGGGCGCGCATGGATGTAAATGTTGCTAGTAATGAAGATTTAGAATCTCCTAGTGATTTACAGAATAAACCTGAACAGGATGAACTGCATAATGCTTTTCAGACTAAGCGACACATTCCTCATCATTTGATTGAACTTATGTATCAATTAGACTTGTCTGTGCTTTGCTCACTTAGAAAGTCTATATATGAAGATAAATATACTTCATTGTCATTAGAGTTTGGAAGTTCTGAAACTGATAAATTTAGTAATATTGTTCTCCGCTATAAAGAGAAGTCTATACATATACAAATTGAAAATGTAGACAAGTATTATATAGATAATTGCATTAGTTATGCTAAATTATTTACTAGAGAAAAAGAAAAACGAAGTTTCTTTATTAATGATTACTTTGATAGTTTTGTTAAACACCTAATTTCTGAATTAGATGGTTCATTGAATAATATAGAATATCTTATTATCTATACCAATTCAGGATTGGGCCTTACAGAAGAACAGAAATTAAAAAAAGGGCGGTCCTGGAGTTTTTATCCTTTTAAATTTGATAGCATAAATATGGAAGAATGTGGCATTTTAAAAGACTTCTTATTTACAAATGATAATACGCAAGGGCGTGGTTTTTATCAATTTTCGCAGGATAAAACAACAAGAAAAGAGCTATTAAAGCGATTAGAATTTTCGTCTGCTGTGCAAAAAGAAATAAGAGAAAGAAAAGAAAGAAAACTTTCTCAGGAAGAAATAAAAGAAGCATTTTTAGATAAATTAGTATTTGCAGTTAATCAGCCTAATAGAGAAGAACTGAACAGTATTATGAAAAATGAAATAGAAAAAAATTGTAAAGTTCAAGATGATTATATAGCATTACAAAAAGAAGTATTACGTGATTTAACAGCCACAGAAAAGGATAAAAAGCTTGGGAATTATATACCTGGCATTATATATGAATTCAATTTATTAATGTCCTTCTTGCATGACATGTTTTTGCATAAAAATATATTTTCCATAAATTCTGAAAGCCATGGTATATCTAATGACATTACTATCAATTATAAAGATAGGATTACTTACATAAAGGCTCATAATGCTGATAGTAATATTGGTCATAGTCAGTTATTTCCTTCAAGAAAACATACGTTTTCTATTAATAAGCATCTTACTCTTTTTGTTGAAGAATTAAATGAGGATACGAAATATTTTATTATCTATACTAATGCAGATCTAGACCTTACAGAAGAAAAGAAGTTCAAACAAGGGTCCTCCAAAGATTTTTATCCTTTAAAATTTGATATTATAGATATTAAAAAAAAGGAATATAAAATTTTAAAAGATTGTTCGT
This sequence comes from Nysson spinosus, assembly GCA_910591585.2. Taxonomy (NCBI): domain Eukaryota; kingdom Metazoa; phylum Arthropoda; class Insecta; order Hymenoptera; family Crabronidae; genus Nysson; species Nysson spinosus. Next base: position 54,406 of record OU342853.1, on the reverse strand, counting down.
GTATAAATGAGAATGGTCTCTATCAATTTGCGCAAGAAAAAACAACAAGAAAAAAGCTTTTAAGTCTATTAAAGCTTCCATCTTCCTTGCAAAAAGAAGAAGGAAGAATTTCTAATGAGAATGAAAAAGAAAAAGAAATAAAAGAGAAATTTTTAGATAGACTAATATTTGCGGTTAACCAATCTAATAAGGAAGAGTTGAATGAGGTTATTAGAAATGAGATAGATGAGTCTAATGTTCCATATAATTACGAAGAATTACATGAAATAGCGTTACGTTGGTCAGAATCTCATGAATTTGGCCCTATTACAAAAGGAATAATGGAAAAGCTTTTGGGAGATATAAAAAATAATAGATCTAGTTATCAGGAAATGCAAAATAAAGACATTAATGAAGAAATCAAATTTGCTAAAAGTGTGGTTGGTAGATGTTTAAATAAGTGACATCTAATTGTTTCACTCGGTCACGAGCCTCATAGGTCATTTCTTTTTCTTGAGTCTAACGAGTTAATATGACCGCTGTGATTCGAAAAAGAAATAGAAAAACTATCGAGGCCCAATAAGAGGCATATTATTGTTTTGGACATGACCGTGGGAAACCAGAGATCGACACGTCTAACCGTTACATATTACTTTGGGGAGACGTTCGAATTCGCAAATAGCAAACGGAGATGAGAGAGAGTGAGAAAGAGAAAATAGTTTGACGAAAGCGCTCGTAACGAGTAATTATTCATTCGCGCTTGTCAACGACGGTGTAACGTCGCCGACAGAGTAGTTGCTTCTAGAGAGTCCTCAGCTGCAGTTCGCACGGAGCGCGTCGACTTTCGATCGTGCTTCTGTTAACACTGCTTTTAGCTTCAAACTTGTTAGCAAATTGTGGAACTGAATTGAGACTAACACACGACAATTCGTGTTGACTCTTCAGCACAAATAGCTACGCCTTTTTGTAATTTAGCGGTTTTTAACCCTTTTTTTTATACGAGGGGAAATCTTCATAGACACCCCGGTCTCCCTTTGGGGGGGAGGCCGGGGTAGTGCCGGATTCTTACCGGCTAAAACCCCTCGGTGGACTCCAGCCCTGGCGCTTTTTGGGACCCCGAGGGCCTCTTGAGAACTCTGCTCGGGGTCCCAGCGCCCGGCCCTCAGAAGGGCCAGTTCACTTTTTGATTTTTGGGGATGCAGTGCGCCCACGACACTGCATCCCCCACCTCGGAACCACCATTCATGGCTGCCTGGGCCCAAACCCATGGGCTCCCCATGACCTCTCGCCGCTCACCATCGCCTTGACGGCTTGCAGCGACAGGTCCGGCCCGATGCTTAGACGAAGGACTCGGCGCTCTGCAGCCCAGGAGGGACATTCCTCCAGGGTGTGGGCGCAACACACAAGGACCGGAAGGACGGCCTTCACCGTCCTTTCTCCGGAGCCGGGCTCCTCCAATTAGCTGCGCCACCTTTCAAAGGTGTGCGGCCGGACCCGGCTCCTGCCGGCCTCCAGCTCTGTCGCTCGGCTTTCCGCCGAGCCCGGCGTCCCTTTGAGGGCCGCGGCGATTTCATATATCTCCGCGGCCTCCACCGCCTTGAGTTCCCATGGGGGGGAACACCCAAGTAGGGCCGCCGCCCGCTGGGATATGGTGCGGTACCCCCGGACGACCCGCACGGCGAGGGTCCGCTCTGCTCGGCAGAGGAGCTGGCGGTTTCGCCGCTCCCCCGTGGTGCTCACCTTGTCGTGGTGGGGGAGCTTAGTATCTCGATGATCCATCGGGCTATACCGGTAGCTACTAGCATGCCGGGCAGGCCGATGGGGAGGGATCAACTAAGAGCACCGGGAGGAGGGGGGATTGCCGAGGGATCCGGAAGCCAGGGTGGGGGCCTTTTCAAAGGTCAACACCCTAGGTGAAAGGATGGACTCGCAATCGCCAATCCTCCAGGGAGGGTAGGACCGGGAGGAGGGGGGATTGTCGGGGGATCCGGAAGCCAGGGCGGGGGCCTTTTCAAAGGTCAACACCCTAGGCGGAAGGATGGACTCGCAATCGCCAATCCTCCAGGGAGGGTAGGTCGCGGGGGAACCTGGAAGCCGGGGCTGGGGGCCTTTCCAAAGGTCAACACCCTAGGTGGAAAGGCAAACCGGCAGCCGCCCCCCCCAAGGGTTTTCAGGGTCGGGAGTGGGGCGGAAGCCAGGGCTGCTGACTCGGCTAAAACCGGGTCATCACCCTAGGTGGAAGTCTTCGGCTCCTGGGCGAATTTCTTGCGATCCATCCGAAGCTAAGGTGTGCAGGCACCGTGCCGATGGCTGAATGGCTGGCCGGATGTAAAACTTAGTCAGTCGCAAACGGTCCCTTCGGGGCACCTGCCGAAACCCCGTCGTATTTTAGGCTTACCCAGGTAAGGCGGCTCTGCCTGGGTGGACCACCCTTTCCGACCTCCTCGTGGGAACAAAATGGATTTGAATACAAAAACTACAACCGGACGGACAGGAAGGAGGGAGGAGGACATGGCAAAGGATCAGGACTGCAGGGATGGGGTAAGTGGACTCACTAGAGAAGTGAGGGTGGCATTGCGAGATGTCTTAGCAGACTCGTCCGCGATGCCACCGCCACGCGAGCCGCGAGCACGCAGAGGTGGAGCGGCCACGAGACCTGTGGCGACATAGAGGGCGCTGCTGCGCTTTCGGCCGACTTCTCGGGAAGCGGTTCGCGCGTGAGTTTCGAGTTATACCGTCGCTATCTTTTGTCAAGAACCGCGTTCGCGTTGCGGCAAGAACAACCTTCGTACTGCGACAAGAACTCGGCGCCTACTTGAGGTCCTCAGCACCAAAGTGCTGAAGACGTCCCCATGACAACGTACGCACCAGCAATTAGCTTTGGCGACCATCTCAAAAATTATAGAGAGCTTCCGAACTCCGGCGAATCGACACGACCCGGCTTCTCCGCAACTAAACTATTGTACAACCGCGAACCTCCGATTTGTTCTGTTTAATGTTAGCCCAGCGCCTTTTTACTGTTAACTTTATTGTATATTAATTCTACAAGTTTTTCCTATGTTAATAAAAGTTCCGTTCCACGTTCCCGTTTGCGTTCTTAAAACCTCAAGTCCGATTCCCATCCTCTTCCTTCCCGTTCCTTCCTTCAGAGTACAAATTGGGGACCTGGCACCTAGGGACCCCACAGACCGGGTCGCGTAGGAAGGGAAAGCGAGGTCTCCAGGGAGGAGGACACGGACGAGTCGTCCACGTCCCGGTCCCTCCGGCATGTGTCGCGGAAGCGGAGGAGGACCGTGACGAAGGACCTCTCCTCCGATAGGGGGGTAAACCCCTCGGATCTGTACAGCCGGGGCTCGAGGGCATCGCTTCCCTCGGAGACCGAGTTGGCTGTGCAGATGGAGTGCGAGGCCACGGGGGCCCTGGGCGGGTATGTTTTTGAGGAGCTCCGCTCGGTGGAGCTAGTTTCTGTGCACGCGGGCAACCTGAATGGCAGCTACGTGCACAGGCTTAGGAGGTCGTCTCGGGTCGCGAAAGCCGCGGCCACAGAGCTGATTAAGAGATCCGAGTCCAGGAAGGACTCGTAGTGGTTGCGGCGCGAGGACGGCCGCCCGAGTCAGGAGGTGACGGAGCTGCGCAGATTAGTCTCCCAGCTCCAGGGGACGGTCGAGGCACTGCTGGGTCGGGGGGTGCAATCCCCCACCACCCCGGGGGGCAGGGCCGTCGTCGGCGCGAGGCGCCGGGGAATTCTCCCCGTCGCCTCCGAGGTTCCAAAAACCTCGGACAAGGGCCGCCAGCCCCTCGAGCAGTGCGGAGGACCGCCTGGTCGACCGGATGGCGGCCATGATGGAGGCCATGATGGAGGCCATGATGGAGACCAAGTTGGCCTCCATCAGGGATGGGATCTGCTCCCAGAAGAGGGCGAGTTCGGGGCCACGCGCGGCCCCAGGACCGCAGATGGCTTCGAGGCCGCCCCGGGAGGCCGCCCCCACTAAGGGGGCTGCCACAGAGCCCACCTGGTCGCAGGTGGTGCAACGGGGGAGGAAGGGACGGAAACAGGTGGTAGGGCCAAAGGGCCGGCCACCTGGTCCCCTCAAGAGCGCGGCGGTAGGAGGTGAGCAGGCGGTGGGACCCGAAAAGGGCCAGCCGTCTGCTCCTGCCGGGAAGGCGGGGGGACCAAAGGGTCCCCCGTCTTCGGCGGCAGCAGGGGCGGTCAACTCGGTAGCGGCGGGCAATAAGCCCGCACCCGCTCCGGGAAGGGCAAAAGTCCCTAGTCTGAGACGCCCCCCCAAGACAGCGGCGGTGACAATCGCTGCCGCGGAGGGGGCGTCGATGACGCTGGACAAGGCGATGGCCACGGTCAGGCGTGAGATACGCCTGGAGGATGTGGACATCGCCGAGGTCCGGCCCAAACGGGCCATCACAGGTGGCCTTATCCTGGAGGTAGCCGGTGAGGACCGGCACAACAAGGCACAAGCCATAGCCGCCAAAATGTCGGAGGTCCTCGCCGGCTCGGGGGTTAAGGTGGCGCGGCCTGTAAAACGGGCGGAGCTGCGCATCCTCGACCTGGACGATTCAGTCCAGGTTGAGGAGGTGGTGGCGGCGGTGGCTGCCACGGGGGGGGTGGGCCGGTGGAGAGGTGCGCGTCGGGGTCATCCGACGCGCCCCTGCCCAACTCGGCACACTATGGGTCCAGTGCTCTCTCGCGGCGGCCAACAAAATTGTTGGCGCTGGCCGCTTGAGGGTTGGCTGGACCTCTGTGAGGGTGCGGGTCCTGGAGACCCGTCCCCTCCAATGCTACCGCTGCCTGGTTGTGGGTCACACCAGGCAGCGGTGTAGGTGCAGCACCGACCGTAGTCGTCGATGCTATAACTGCAGGAACGAAGGCCACCGAGCGGTGGAATGCTCGGCCGAGCCCCGGTGCCCGCTATGCGTGGACCTGGGGCGGCCAGCGGACCACCGGTTCGGGGCCAGGGCGTGCGCTCCACCCAAGAGGCCCTCGGCTTCGAAGGGGAGCGCACCGCCCCAGAGGCCCCCGCCTTCAAAGGGGAAGGGAAGAGTCCGGTCCTCCGTAATGGCTGCCTCGGCCCCCATGGAGATGGCCGAGGCGAACCCAACAACTGGGGTCGCTGCGGCGACAGAGTCCTCCGAAGCTGGGCAGGCCGAAACGGCTGTCCCGGTGGATGAGGACATGGAGGTGGAGGCGGCCGAAGCGACGGACCCCCCTGCGCCGGGGCCAACGGAACCGGCTCCCCCAGAAGGGGAGACCGGGCCCACGCCCCCGCAGCGGCGGGCTCCTTCGGAGGGGGACTCTATGGATGCCACGGAGTCCCACCAAACGGGGGCGGGTCCCTTATAGGGCCCCGGACCATCCATCATGGTTCGGGGATACCTCGGGCTCGGTGGCTATCGCGTGGAACGGCGCACCGGGCACCCCGCCCCCGACGTCTGTGATAGAGCGAGGGGGTGGCTACCTGGCCGTCCAGTGGGGCAGCGTGGCGGTGGTGGGGGTGTACGCCTCCCGCAACAGCGGCCGGAACGCCTTCGCGGCGTTTCTAGACCGGGTGGGGAGATGCGCATCCCGCATCCTCCCGCGCCCCTTGCTCGTCCTGGGGGAGTTTAACGCCCACGCTACAGCGTTGGGGTGCCCCGGGACGGATGCGAGGGGGCGCGAGCTCCTCGACTGGGCGGCGGGACTGGAGATCCGGCTGCTCAACCAGGGCTCCACCCCGACCTTCGCGCGGTTGCAGGGCACGTCGGTCTTTGACCTGATGTGGGCCTCGCCTTCCGCCGTGCGGAGAGTGTCGGGGTGGAGGGTGTCGGGGGCCGAGACCATGTCGGATCATGCTTACATAGTCATGACCGTCTCGGCCGCCACTCCGCTCGTCCGGCCTCGTCCACTGGTAAGGGGATCTCCCCCCCCCCGGTGGGCGCTAAAGAAGCTGGACGAGGCCGCCATGAGGGCGGCCATAGAGGCGGTGGCCTTGGGGAGCACAGGCCACTCCGGTTCGCCGGACGCAGAGGCGGCCTGGTTCCGATCGGCCATGGCGGCCGTCTCGGACGTCGCCATGCCGCGGGCCGGGCGGTCCTCCCCCCGCGCCGTTTACTGGTGGTCGGCGGATATCGCCGCCCTGCGAGCCGCTTGTGTGCGCGCGCGGCGGCTGTTCCAACGGGCCCGTAGACGCGTTGGGGGGGGGGGGGCTTGCGACCCTGTACGAGCGGTACAGGGTCGCGCAGGTGGCTCTCCAGAAGTCCATCTACCGGGACAAGGCGGAGGCGTGGAGCCAGCTCCTCTCCACCATCGACCGGGATCCGTGGGGGCGCCCATACCGGGTGGTGATGGGCAGGATACGCCCGTGGGCCCCCCCCCGTGACCGAGTCGACGGACCCGGAGTTCCTGGACTCCGTCGTCGGTACCCTTTTCCCTCATGACGAGGGAGAGGCCCGGCGGCGGGGCCGGGAACCGGGGGTGCAAATCGGCACCCCCGCCCCGGGCATACGCCCGGAGGAGCTGGAGAAGGCGGTGCGCCGCCTCGCGGCCCGGAACACCGCCCCAGGGCCCGATGGCATACACAGTCGTGTGCTGGTGTCTGCCCTTCGGGTCATGGGGGACAGGTTTAGGCGGCTCGTGGAGGGCTGCCTGGGGGAGGGAACGTTCCCCAAACAATGGAAGAGGGGGCAGCTCGTGCTGCTCCCTAAGCCGGGGAAGGACGCAGGTTCCCCCTCGGCGTTCTGGCCCATTTGCCTGCTCGACGAGGCGGGCAAGATCCTCGAGCGGATCATAGCTTCCCGCCTCGTCGAGCACCAGGCCGGGGCAGGGCCCGATCTGGCCGACAGCCAGTTCGGCTTCCGGGAGGGGCGGTCAACCGTTGACGCGATTCAGCGGGTCCGCTCCCTCTCGGGGGCGGCAGCGTCGGTCCCAGGGGTGGAGTGTCGTTGGCAGTATCGCTCGATATTGTCAACGCCTTTAACTCCATCCCCTGGCAAGCAATCAGGGAGGCGTTGGCCTACCACAGGGTACCTCCCTGGTTGCAAAAGGTGATCGGGTCCTTTTTAAAGGACCGGAGCTTCGGCTACCAGAGCCGGGGCGGGAGGGTTGAACGCCCCAGCTGGCGCGGCGTACCCCAGGGGTCGGTCTTAGGCCCGACATTGTGGAACCTAGGGTACGACCGCGTCCTTCGAACGGCACTCCCCTCGGGGGTGGCCCTAGTGTGTTACGCGGATGACACACTGGTGGTCGCCTCCGGGAGGGACTACACGCGCACTCTCCGGCTGGGAGAGTGCGGGGCGGAGTGCGGGGTGGCCTCCATCAAGAGGCTAGGCCTCGAGGTCGCCCCGTCGAAGACCAAAGCGATTTGGTTCTTCGACGGGGCTAGGAGGGGCCCCCCACCGGACACGCCAATGCGGGTGGGGGACGAGGCTGTCGAGGTGGGCACCCGGATGAAATATCTAGGGGTCACCCTCGACAGCCAATGGTCATTCGGGGCCCACCTTGAAGAGGTTGTGCCCCGGGTCGAGAAGGCGGCGGCGGCGCTCGCACGCCTGCTGCCCAACCTGGGGGGACCACAGGTGGGCGTCCGCCGCCTGTACGAGGGGGTGGTGCGGTGCACCGCTCTTTACGGCGCGCCCGCGTGGGCGGGGTCCCTCCAGGGGTGCCGGCGGAACCGCCAGCTCCTCTGCCGAGCAGAGCGGACCCTCGCCGTGCGGGTCGTCCGGGGGTACCGCACCGTATCCCAGCGGGCGGCGGCCCTACTTGGGTGTTCCCCCCCATGGGAACTTAAGGCGGCGGAGGCCGCGGAGGTATATGAAATCTCCGCGGCCCTCAAAGGGACGCCGGCCTCGGCGGAAAGCCGAGCGTCAGAGCTGGAGGCCGGCAGGAGCCGGGCCCGGCTGCACACCTTTGAAAGGTGGCGCAGCCAATTGGAGGAGCCCGGCTCCGGAGAAAGGACGGTGCAGGCCGTCCTTCCGGTCCTCCAGCAGTGGCTGGGGAGGGAGGGAAGGCTCACCTTCCGGTTGACGCAGGTGCTCACCGGGCATGGTTGCTTCGGTGAGTTCCTGAATAGGATCGGAAGGGAGCCCACCCCGCAATGTCATCATTGCGGGGAGGACGTGGACTCGGCGCAACACACCCTGGAGGAGTGTCCCTCCTGGGCTGCAGAGCGCCGAGTCCTTCGTCTAAGCATCGGGCCGGACCTGTCGCTGCAAGCCGTCGTCAAGGCGATGGTGAGCGGCGAGAGGTCATGGGGAGCGGTAGCCTCCTTCTGTGAACAGGTAATGTCACGGAAGGAGGCCGCGGAAAGGGCGCGCGAAGCCGCGGACCCTGAAGGAAGGGGGCGAAGGCGGGGACGAAGGCGGGGACAGAGAGCCCCGGCTCCGCTAGCTGCCGCGGCGGCTATGTAATAGCCGCCGGAGCCACCAGGCTGCCTTGGTTGGGGCCCAGGCAGCCATGAATGGTGGTTCCGAGGTGGGGGATGCAGTGTCGTGTGCGCGCTGCATCCCCAAAAATCAAAAAATTGAACTGGCCCTTCTGAGGGCCGAGCGCAGGGACCCCGAGCAGAGGTCTCCAGAGGGCCTCGGGGTCCCCAAAAGCGCCAGGGCTGGAGTCCACCGAGGGGTTTTAGCCGGTAAGAATCCGGCACTACCCCCCCCCCCCCAGGGGAGACTGGGGTGGCTATGAAAATTTCCCGTCGTATAAATAAAAATTGTAGTTCCACGGGTTCCAATGTTTCATATGCATTGGAACATAGGATTCCATCTGCCTGATCTTGGCGCGCCGTTTGTTTAAACAATTTATGTTCCTCTACTTGTTTTGAGAGGTTCTGGATTGTATCGTTGAGCGCTTTTATTGTGCGCAGTAGGTCTTTGTATGAAGGTCTTTCTGTCTGGTTTCCCGACATATCTGCCTTCAGGCTGGATGACTGGTCCGTTGCGCTGGCCTTCTTCTGGGTCTTCGCCTTCCTGCTGATCCTTGGACGGGGATTCAGTCTCTTAGCATTGGCTCTCGTCACTATACTCCTCGAAATTATGGACACCGCTTTGCTGCTTTTATTAAGCTTTCCACTTTTATTTATAAAACTATGGATAAGTCGCGTTGTCTGTGCATCATTGTTGGTCTTTAAATTTTGGCTGGGGGTCGAGCCCCCTTGGCTTCCGCTGACCGTCTGTATTTTTATATAAGCGGCACTCTTTTCAAGTGTTGCACTGCACAGATTTGACTTGACACAATTTTGACTTTCAGGTTAAGTTTACGCACTGTTAGCTATATGTTCCTTCTGACCTGCGCGGCGGAGCGTCCTGGGGAGGTCTTACCACCACGAAGGTTCAGCAGGTAATGGGACGAGAACCGGTGCACTCAGCGTGGTATGATTCTTGGCGAAAAAAACTATCTCCTTCGCTTCTTCAAATGTGTAGATCACCTTTTTTAGTTTAAAAATTGTTTATTTTACAAGCATACAAAAATAATTTTACATCTGAAATAAACAACAGATTTGTTACAATACTTATTCTAAAGTCGCAATGGGTAATCGTTATTACCTTCTCAGCGCATTATTTCTATTTATCACATTGTTCGCAGCTAACGCTATAGTCTCGTGTTTTTATTATTATTACAATATTGCTATTTTATGTTACAGGAAAAAAATCGTCTTCAAAATGCCAAATTAAAACCTGTCTTTATTCTATTGGTTCGAGAGCGAGCTCTCAACTGTGGCTCTAATATGAGCTGTATCTTACTGGATATGATATCTACTTATTCTATTTTACTATTTTACTATTTGTAAAACTAATGACTAATAAACTAATAAACTGACTAAACTGACTAACTAAATTGATCTTAATTGATCTTTTCTTTTTAATACTGGTATCTTAAGTTTTTCTGTGACGTTAATTAATTTAAATTATACTGATTAGGGATAAGTTGTGCTCCCCCCCCCCCATGACCCAGTATTCGCATATATTTATTCAATTTTTACATCTTTTAGAGAAAGTAGATTTAAATTTAAATCTAGACATTATCTAATACAATGTACGTTTCGAATGTTCTTAACGCTGTTTGTCGCTTGGGTATTACAATTCATTTTTCTTGTGTTTCGGGGATTACATTTTTAAATCCGTTCTTTCGAATCCCGCCTTCGGCTTCATACTTAGAACCTAATGATTGTGTTATTCTATCCCAAATTGTACATATGTTTTCTAACTATTTAGAGCTTAAATACTATATCTTATCCTAATAATGTTGTACTTAGTGAACAACAAAAATAAGAAGAATAAAGTACGGAACTAAAGTAAAGAACTAAAATAGATTGAGCTTGTTCGCGACCCCTTCGATCCTGGCCGAGAACACCTAATTTTTATTTGAGCGCCGGGTGTCGGATCAGAAAGGATGGTGGCTGAATATCGCTCGTCCGTGATTCGCGACGATCTCTCTGTTCGTAACGATCTCCGTAGATCGAAATATTCCGTAATTAAGCTCACTGGGCCCGTGCCCGCGTACAATTCTCTTCCCGTGGTGGAAGAAATTGTCTCCGATGTGAATGTGAGAAGCCTCGTGGCTTGCGATAAAAACTCTTACGTGCGTCGTGTTTAACAGTCGGCAGAAGAAGAACGAGATTTCGCTCTATCCCCCGGAAACGCACTTCGGGGAGACAGAGCCCCCTGCGACTACGCACCCTCTGCCGCCCGCCGGAAACGAGGGGCGCCACGACATTTAAACTGGCTTAAACATACCGCCCGCCTCGTATCCGGTAGGTACGACATCTAATTTAGAAACAAAAATCGGTGAAATATTCACAAGAATAATGTTACATGACAGGACGCATGGTACGTACACAAACTTAACTTACGAGAGGCGCAAGACGCATGATATATAAGAACGGAGCACATAGTACAAATAGTAACATGGAACGGCGTAACGTAGACAGACGTAGCTCTCACTACCGCTACTTCTTACATACATCGATCGGTAGCGGACAAATCTGGGAAATTGGCCTCTTGAACTTCGATCGAGCAGTCCGAAGTTGAACTACTCGAGTGCGATCGTCACTCCCTGGGAAGGATTTTTCTACAATGGCCAAGTCCCATTTACAGGGAGGCAACAAGTTGTTTTTTAGTAGAACAAGTGTACCCTCCTGGATGTTCGGCATGGTTTTGGTCCATTTGTACCGCTGTTGCAGAGTATGTAAGTAGTCCCGAGACCAATTTCGCCAGAAATGTTCGAGCATCGCACGCACGCGCTGATAACGAGACAATCGGTTCTCGTCCAAATTTAGGACCGACTCGTCCGGCACCGTGGTTAAAGACCCGCCGATTAAAAAATGACCGGGAGTGAGCACGGCGCAATCACTCGCGTCGCTGGTCATCGCTGCGATCGGGCGCGAGTTCAAACAAGCCTCAATCTGCGCGAGAAGCGTCGTGAACTCCTCGATTGAAAGAGTATGATCCCCCACGATTCGTCGGAGGTGATGCTTCATACTCTTGACTCCCGCCTCCCAGAGCCCTCCGAAGTGAGGGGCAGAGGGGGGTATGAAATGCCAAGTAGAGCCGTCGGAGGCTAACCGAGCAGACAGATCGACGTCTTTAGGTAAGTTACGGAACACGGTGGACAGTTCCTTTTCCGCTCCCAAGAAGTTAGTGCCATTATCGCTGTAAATATCGCTCGGGATACCGCGCCGAGATACGAAACGTTTAAAGGCAGCAAGGAAGGCGGTGGAAGAGAGACTGTTCACCAGTTCTAGATGGATTGCGCGCGTCGATAGACAGACGAAAACAGCAACGTATGCTTTGTACGATCGTTGTCCGCGGCCAGCAATCGGTATAATGTTGACTGGCCCCGCGAAGTCGACGCCGGAATGCAAGAACGGACGAGAGGGAGTTACCCTAGCGGAAGGTAAATCCCCCATGAGCTGCGTCGGGGTATTCGCCCGATGGCGTATACACGGAATACATTTGTGGATTTTGGAACGCACGAGGTTTCGGGCTCGTAATATCCAGTAGTTCTGACGCAGAATCCGAAGGGTCAATTGCGGACCCCCATGAAGAGCTCTTCGGTGAGCATCTTCTATAATAAGGTCACTTATTCTACCGTTCGACAAAATAACCGGATGCTTTTCGTCGTAAGGTAATTGCGAGTGCCTCAGCCGCCCGCCAAGCCGAATTAGGCCGGTTGAGTCGAGAAACGGATGGAGCGTTACCAACGAGCTCCGTTGAGAGACGGCGGTATTGTTCTTTAAGAACTCTAATTCCGACGGAAAACTGACCGTCTGCGAATATCGACACCAGAACTGCCGCGACTGCTGAATTTCCTTCGCCGTCAGAGGCGTCGTGTTTGGCGACTGATGCTTCCGAGTTAACTTCAAGTTTGAAGTGAAGCGAAACACATAAGCCGTTACGCGCAATAATTTCGGCCATGAAGAGAAGCGATGCATAAGCTCGTCCAGATAACTAGACTCCGGTATGGTCTGGATGGAGTGAACCGTGGCCTTAGATTGTTCAGAGCGAATGAGCGCTTCGTGATCAGGATTGATCGAACTCGGCTCGTGTTCCTGTGGAAAGGAATGGTAAGCGTCGGAAAGGTCCGAATTTTTGTCCAAACTACAATCTCGTTTGGAATACAAACGAGACGCGATAGCGATTGAACACCCTAACGGTGGAGGATCCTCCTTGAATGGAAGACGAACGACGTACCGTCCATGCTCATCCCTATAATGTGTCTTTTGAAAGTGCTCTTCGCACGTTTGTTCATCGTCAGTGAGATGAGGTTCCGTGAATTCTTCTTCCGTCTCCCAGAACCGCGAAAGGAGCGAGTTGAGGTCAGCGGAGAGAAGATTAACCTTGGCATGGTGAGCCAGAGTGGCTGAATGAGTAACCTTATCGGGACCGGAAAGTATCCATCCGAAAATGGTTAATTGAGCAGTAGGACTGCCCAATGGGCCCTGACGCAAGCCATTGCGTAGGATAGCGCCATAGAGATCCGCGCCAATGAGCAAATGAATCGGAGTAGATTCATTTGGATTGGGATCTGCGAGAGTCAGACCCTGTAAGTGATCCCAACTGGGTTGAGATTGAGCTCGGTACGCTCGGTACGAGGTAATATTTTGGTAAACGTACGCGTCCAGCGGTAAAGAAGGACCGCTTCCCTGACAAGGCTCTACAACGAGATGTAGAACAAATTTCGAAACACCACGGCAAGAATCTCCGAAGGCCGTAACTGGCAGATGAGTTTTATGCCGTCGTGTTCGCAACGATTGTGCAAGAGTTTCCGAAACAAAGCTGTGAGTGGCCCCCTGATCGAGGAGGGCACGCACTTGAAAGGTCCTACCTTCAGCAGTCCGAAGAGTCACTTGAGCGGTTGCAAGAAGAACCGTATGAGGCACTATTGGCACGCGCTGAATGGCATGGACGGAAGACGTCGGTTCTCGATTGCCGTTATCGCTCGTACTGGCGTCGATACCGCCGTCGGAAACAGTTAATGTTTGAGCCGCATTGACGGCTGAAGCACTCGTCTCCCGGTGGAGAGAGGTATGATGTGGACGACCACATTTTATGCACGTGGACTTGCTCGGACACGCGCTCGAGCTGTGTCCTTTTCGCAGACAGTTCACACAACATTTAACGTTCTTAATCAATGAGTACCGTTGATCGATGCTTAGATTGTGGTACTGTGCACATTTATACAGCGGGTGACCATTGGAACATAAAAAACATTTTGAGGTCGCTTTACTCTGCGTATTAGTTGCGTGAACTTTCGCGGGACGAGAGGCGCACGGTGCCGGTACGTTGGTAACGTCGCTAGAGGTAAAGTCCTCGTCGAGTCCCCTAATACGCTTTGCAAGAAAATCTAAAAGGCTAGTAAGAGTGGGCGGATCATATGAATCCCCGAGGAGCATACGCCAATCTTGTCGCGTGCGAGGAGCGAGCTTCTTGACGAGGATGAAAACGAGGATATAGTCCCATTCAGTAACTGGGCGATTCAAATTGCGCAGAGCGGCGAGTGATGCATTAGTGGTATCGCGAAGTGATCGAAGTGAAGCAGGCGACTCCAGCTTCATCATCGGGATATCAAAAATAGTTTGCAAATGTGAGTTAATCAACAGTCGCGTGTTTTCATACTCGTCCGTCAACTTCTTCCAAGCATGTTCGAAATTCGCGTCCGTGACTCTAACGTTGCTTAACAGACGCTCCGCTTCACCCGTTAAGCTGATCTTTAAGTGATGCAGCTTTTCGACCGTCGATAAGGCAGGATTGTTCTTTACGAGCGATTCGAATAAGTCCCGGAAATTCTCCCACTCTAACCGATTTCCCGAAAACTTCGGAAGCTCTATTCGCGTTAACAAAGAAGAGTGAGTCGTGACTGGCGGAGATTGAGTCGTAGAACTGTTCGCCGCGGGAGGAACCGAAGAAACCGATGTACTTATCTGATGGAGGACTTCAGACATATAGTCGGAGGCCTGAAGCATGACGTCCTCGGCAGTCTGGAACTTCGCCTTCGTGAAGTAGTCGATCTTCTTCATGTCCTCGTTGGCGGCAGCTTGGTGAATCAAGATCTCGTTGGCCTGGCACCGTTCCCATAGCTTCTCGAGCGCAGACAAGCGATTTTGGACCTTGGCGATGGTGTAGTTCGCGCTGCCGATCTTCTTGAAGTTAGACAGAGCTCGGTCAAGTTGGTCAAAGATGGGCTGTTGGCTCGCGATGAGATGCGCTAGACTTTCCATCGTGATGTGTTCGACTCACAGAGCTGAATCTGGACTACACGGTAGTGTTCGTGAGTGTGTGCAAGTGAGAGCACAGCGTAACACGAGTAAAACTGAGAGCACTGAAAGTTAGAGTACGAGTGAGAGAGAGCACTGCGCGATGCGTAGAACAAGCACTGATCGTTCGTCGGTTTGCGAGAGAGAGCACAGCGCGACACGTAGAAACGAAGAACACCGAGCGTTAGAGTACGTGCGAGAGAGAACACTGCGCGATGCGTAAGACAAGAACACTGATCGTTCGTGAGAGTGAGAGAGAGCACCGTGCGACACGAAGAAACAAAGAACACCGAATGTTTTGAAATGCTCTAACGGTCTTCGAGACAAAGAAAGCCCGCACACGATGACGTCACAGTCGCACCACACCTGCGAATTCGTAGCACTTATATTGTTCGTATGTCCAATTGAAGAACACTGCACTATAGATTTGTCCAGACACAATGTTCGTCTAAAGTGCACCGCACTACGATCTCCTTTAAAAGAGAGATGTAACACCGCGGACCTTGTTGGTCAGGTTCGAGAGGCCGTCTTGGAATTCCGTTGCGGTTTGAACGGCGACCACGTGTTCGTCACGTTCCTTTCGCAACCACACTATCCTTCGTTCGTGAAAGATTTCGCGATATCCAATCGATCCCAGCAATCCGCGCTATCCGGCTCGAAGGACCAAAATGTTCGCGACCCCTTCGATCCTGGCCGAGAACACCTAATTTTTATTTGAGCGCCGGGTGTCGGATCAGAAAGGATGGTGGCTGAATATCGCTCGTCCGTGATTCGCGACGATCTCTATGTTCGTAACGATCTCCGTAGATCGAAATATTCCGTAATTAAGCTCACTGGGCCCGTGCCCGCGTACAATTCTCTTCCCGTGGTGGAAGAAATTGTCTCCGATGTGAATGTGAGAAGCCTCGTGGCTTGCGATAAAAACTCTTACGTGCGTCGTGTTTAACGGTCGGCAGAAGAAGAACGAGATTTCGCTCTATCCCCCGGAAACGCACTTCGGGGAGACAGAGCCCCCTGCGACTACGCACCCTCTGCCGCCCGCCGGAAACGAGGGGCGCCACGACATTTAAACTGGCTTAAACAGAGCTCTTATTGAAAACTTTTTTGCTTCGAGCTCTATTTTCTGAATCATCTTCGTGGTTATTTACTACATGAGAAATTTTTATGCTGCAGCTTTTTTTGCGTTGCGGTTTCGCTTTTACAATGTATGGCAGTCAGTCTCCTTACATTTACATGGTAATTTTCTTTTATAATCACATATCCGTTACAATTGAACTCGGCGGTTACGCGCTAATACTGCGCACAATATTAATTCCGAGAATTTGCAGTCTTCTTGTTCTCTAATTATATAAATATTGACTCTACGCTTGCTCGATTAATATTTATTATACTCTATAAAACGGTAACAAAAATAGCTTATGGTAACCTCGAGTTTAAATTTAAATTCTGGTCATTTCTGGTCCTTGTCTCTTTTATTTAGTGTTAATGCTTCGGAGAGCATCCAAGAAGCTTTGTAGGAGAGAGCCCGAGATCGTACTTTCTGTTATTTGAAAAATACGTCGGTCATCCACGGGGTCTTTCCTCTTTTCTGAATTAATTTCGCATTTTTATCAATTTCTGGTAACGCCGTGTCGAATATTATTTGCTTCTCTGTCAGACGTTTATCTTTAGGATCAAAGGAAATGCTCATTTGGTATTTTCTTCTTCTAACATGGTAAATCAACGGGATATTTTCTTCGTTCTGGATGTATCGATTTTTATCCAGATAAATGAAGGCTTCTGGAGGCATGTATCCAGTCTTTCTGGTCAGCTCGAGATAGCTTGCTGGCTGTAATGGCTTCTCTTTAACTATAGGGTTTGTGACCCTCTCTATTATGTTTATAAAGTAGTTTCTTGCTAATTTGAGCAGAAATATGTCAATCCTAGAAGTTTTAATTCTGTTGTATAGTTCTTTATTTTTTATTAGTTTGTAGCTTGTACCGTCACTGCTGGGGATGCGGCCATACAGGTTTGTTACAGATCTTAGTATTTTTCTTTCGAATACTCTGAGCTGTTCCATTTTCTGCGGGCCAATGTTGAACCAAATTGGAAAAGCGTATGAAAGCACTGGTCTTATATATAATTTGTAAATTAGTAATTTTATATCTTTAATTATGAAGTTTGAATAGAGGAATTTAGACAGCTTCTTTCTGGCTTTTTCGGCTTGATTTAGGATATTTGTTATGTGTTGGTTGTAATTGAATTTCTCATCTAGAATGACCTCTAGGTATTTTACCTGCTTTCTGTGTGGGATTTCCCTCTTCTTTTCTACTGGATCATATAAACTGAATGATTTCCAGTGCTTTCTCACGCTTTTGCTCTGGTCCTGCATCAGTCCGCTGATGAGTATGGTTTCACATTTATTAAAATTTATTTTCAACTTCCAGCTACTGCAAAAGAATTGTATTTTGTTTAACAGATTTTGTAGCTTTTCTTGTAGGGTTTTCACATTTCTGCTCGCATAATATATTGTTAAATCATCGGCAAACGCTATAGCTTTGCATTCTTGTGCAGTATTTAAATTAAATAACTTTAATATGTTGGAAAAATATATGCTAAATAGAAGTGGGGAGTTTATAGCTCCTTGTTGTAAGCCGTTGTCTATTTGGAACGATTTGTCCGTTGATTTATTTCCTAAAACTAACCTGAAGCTTCTGCCTCTGATCATATTGTTTATTAGGGCTATGAGATGCTGTGGGAATTTTCTTTTAATTAGCCTGAATATGAGGCCGTCTGTCCAAACCGTATCAAAGGCCTTTTCCATGTCAATCAGACATGCCGCTATGGCCATGTCCTTGTTTAATGCCCAGGCTATATCGGAGGTAAGTATATTTATAGCATGGGTTGTCGAGTGCGCTCTCCTAAATCCGAATTGTTGGTTCGGGAGTAACTCTTTCTGCTCAACTATCTCTAATATTCTCTCATTTATTATTGTTTCTAATAATTTTCCTAGATTTGATAGTAGGCTTATAGGCCTGTAGTTTGTGGGAACTGATAGATCTTTATCTCTCTTTGGCAAGGGTATAACTTTTGCAATTTTCCACTTATTCGGGAAATACGACCAGTTTAAGCAGTTGTTGAAAAGTATCGTTAGGTAAAGCATAATTCGGTTTGGTAGGTGTTTTAACGTGAAATTTGCGATTTTGTCGAATCCTGACGATTTCTTGTTATTCAATGCTTTTAGTACTATTTTTAGTTCACGTGGATTTATGAAATAGTTTGATAACTCTGTTTGCGGGTTTGAAGCTTTGTTGTCTTTGCAGAAATTTACTAATCGAACATTTTGTTGTTTTTTGATAAATTCAGCTACCGTACTTGTTACCTTGAGTTCAAATTTGTTATTACTTGTTGACAATGCGTGGAAATTCTGTGTATGCACTTTCTGGAAACTTGAGCCTAACAGCTGCAGTTTGTCATTTATGGATTCACAGTAGTAAAAGTTTTCATCCTGCTTTAAATTTTCGAAGTTAATATTTGTATCTGTGTAATCGTGTTTGTTTGTTTTAGGGATTTTCAGTGTTTGTATGTCGTTCGTGTCTTCTTTTCTTTTTATTTTGTTTATTAGCTTGTACATTACCGTCGGATATTTAATGTTTATATTTTTTAATTTGTTTTGCCAGAAGGTTGTCGAGTTCCTTGTATAGAGTAGTTTTAAGTTGTAATTTATATTGCCTATTAGTCTTTTGAATATTGAGATTTGATGTTTAATTCTATCATTTGGTGTGGGGTTATATCTGTAAAGTTTAAGTGACGCGGATAATAATTTACTTTTTGCGGCTTTTAGTTTTTCTATTTTTTTGTCTCTAAATTGATCTACGTAGTTTACTTTATTGGCTACTGGAGTTGATTCTTCTAATGCTCTACTGATTTTAAATTCTATCTGGTCTATATTCGAGTTTATTTCGTCAATCGTCAGATTTTCGTCTGTCGGTAGTTGTATTTGCTTGTCGCCTTGTAATTTCTTTTTGAAACTCGTCCAGTCGGTTCTGTGAATTTGTAATGCTGTCGTTTTGTTTCGCCTTTCCAATATTTTCATGCTACAGTTGTTGAGTGTTAATTTTGTTTGAATTGCCCAGTGGTCGCTGTCGTACGGTAGTAGTTGTAAGAATTCTGTCCTGTTACCTGTTAGATCGTTTAATTTCAGTCTATTGTCATATATTGCTAAGTCAACCGTTGTACTTGCTAATGGTCGCGAGTGAAGATTAGGGTATGCTATCTTTGCTCTAACCGGTAATTCGTTTTCTTGGATCCATTTATGGAGGCCGGCCCCTGAATTGTTTATTATCTTGTTGTTCCAGGCTATATGCCTAGCATTTAGATCTCCTACTAAATAAAAATAATTATTTTTCTTTTTAAGTTTACAGTTTAACGCTATTAGATCTAGTTGGTTCATCAGGTCCTTGCTTTTAGGTTTTACGCTGTACAATGCTGCTATTATTAAGTTTTTGTTTGCATCTATTTCTAAGTTTATTATTGTTGCTTCTAATGTGTTCCTATCTAGGAAACCGCACTCGACTTTTTCGAAAGGAATACCTCTTTTTACTATTATGGCTGTACCTCCTCCCAGCTTGGCATTGGGCCTGTCGTCCCTCAGCACCTCGTAGTCCCTGAGTGAGAAATTATGTTTCGGGTTAAGTTTTGTTTCTGATAAACATAAAATGTCATGTTTATATTTATTCAGAAAATCTGTGAGGCACGCTCTTCTTTGCAAGCTAACTACTGAGTTTACATTTAAAGCTATGATATTAAGATTGTTTCTAATTTTACCGTTGTTCATCTTCTTTGAACTGTGTGACGTCTGACAGAGTGAATTGACATTGATTGCCATTTAGCTAGTTCTATCTAACTCAATTTTATTCAGTACTAGATTTAGCATTTTGCATTGCAGTTCAAGTTCTGTTTCACATCATTTCTGTTTACACTTGCCATGCAAGCTTCAATTTTGCTCGTTAAATTATTAAGCGAGTTTAGAATTGTTCTCTCTATACTTGGTTTGAATTTGAATGAATCATTTTCAGCTAGTTTCGAAATTTCGTTCTCAAGGTCCTTGTCCTTGGTTTGGTTTATTTTTGTTATCGAACTGTAGCTAAATGGGAAATTGTTTGTTGCATTTTGCGTCCTTGATTTTGAAGTTGTTGTGATATTATTTCTTATTTTAGTCTCTTGGACGGGTACTTTACCTATTGCGCTTTGTGCTCTCTGGACTAATCTCTTTTTATATAGACAGCCATTGTAAGAGGCTGGATGACCGTATTCCTTGCAGTTTACGCAAAATAACACATCTTCTGTCCAAGCTTTACCGCATTTAACAAATCTTCTGTCCAAGTTG
Source organism: Nysson spinosus (assembly GCA_910591585.2). Taxonomy (NCBI): domain Eukaryota; kingdom Metazoa; phylum Arthropoda; class Insecta; order Hymenoptera; family Crabronidae; genus Nysson; species Nysson spinosus. The sequence continues at coordinate 34,318 of OU342853.1, read as the reverse complement.
CAGTTGCTCGATGAGTGACCTACTCTTTGGCAGTTTGTGCATTGGATTATTGTTTTTGGTTTTAGCTTCTCCCACCTAACCTTCTGATAATCAATTATCCTTATATTTCTTAGAAGACTTGTTTCCGATTCTGGGGTAAATTGCACCATTAGAATTGGTAATGGTTTGTTTTCAGCTCTTGAGCGTTGAGTTTCGAAATTTGAAATCTTAACCGCTTTTACTCTGTTAAAAGTTATTTCTGATAACTCTTCAGTTATCGAGTCTCTACACGTGTTTGGATCAATTCCTTTTAGTAAGTACGTTTGAAGTTTTAATTCCTTCGGTGTAAAAGAGTAGAATTTGATCCCTCTTTGCACTAGTACGTCTTTAATTTTTGTATAATCACTCAAGCTCAAGAGCTGTAAACTGTGGACGGATTCGTTAATTCTCTTGGTTTGGAATTTGTTTCCTGCTGTGAACGACTTAACTAATTCTAATATACGCATTACCGGATAGTTATAAATGTACATTGGTGGGGGGGTACTTCTCTTCGGTTTACCTTTCCAGTTTTCGGTGTTTTCTTGATCTTGTTCGGGGTAGACCTTTTCTCCTGATATTATTTGCCTGCTTTCAGTGGGATTTATTCTCTTTGCCCTAGGTGGACTTCTCTGGATCGCTGGTGATTCCTCCCTTGGAGGTTAGGGCCCCTTTCTTCGTCCTCCAAAAGTTCGAATCGATTTCTTAGGGGTATATCTGGGACCCCTATTTGGTTTACGTTTTTGTCTCCCTGGATCTGCTGTTCGTTTTTTTGTGCTTTAATTTTGTCGATTAATAACTTTCTTTCTGATTCGACTTCTTGCAATCGAATTTCTAAAGCCGTTATGGCGTCACCTTTCTCGATCGCCACGTGCTCGCTACTTTCTATTTCCATTGTAGCTTTCTTCGGAACGTTATTTTTTGATTTTTTTCTCTCCGTCCTTAAATTTGGCAACGGATTTAATCTCTTGCTTTTTATTTTTAGATTAAAGCTTCTTGGCGAGTCCATTTCTATACGTTTCTCGCCGTGCTCGGGAAGCGTGTATGGCGAGTCTCTTAACCTCACTTGTCCGATTATCTTCCTTTTTTCATTTTTAGGCTGCTCTTCCTGAGAGCCCCTTTGGTTTTCCTGAATACACTCAGTTTCTCGCTCGTCTGGATCTCTTTGAGTTTCCTCAGTTTGATTTTCCTCGCGAGGCGAGGACATGAGCTTCCTCTATCTCCTTCTCTCTCTTTCTCCTACTCTTTGTTCTCTCTCACAGTGGTTTAAGCGCGCTCTGTATATACGTCTGCTCGCTTCAACTGTCGGCGTCCGACTCAGACGAGAACCGGTGCACTCAGCGTGGTATGATCCTTGGCGAAAAACTATCTCCTTCGCTTCTTCAAATGTGTAGATTCACCGGCGAGGGGAAAAAAAAAAAAAAAAAAAGACGAAAATTCAACTACCACACTTTCGTCGAAATCGGCGTACACTACAAGAGTCGTGATATCCCACGGTAGACGGTGGAGTGTTCTCGTCGTCAAAAAACCGACAAAAGAAGGAGCGTGCCAAGGATACGCGGTGTTCCCAAGCGGTCACCCATCCAAGTACTGACCGCGCCCAATGCTGCTTACCTTCGGTGATCGGACGAGAACCGGTGCACTCAGCGTGGTATGATCCTGGGCGAAAAACTATCCCCTTCGCTTCTTCAAATGTGTAGATTCACCGGCGAGGGAAAAAAGAAAAAGAAAACGAAAATTCCACTACAACACTTTCGTCGAAATCGGCGTACAATACAAGAGTCGTGATATCCCACGGTAGACGGTGGAGTGTTCTCGTCGTCAAAAAACCGACAAAAGAAGGAGCGTGCCAAAGATACGCGGTGTTCCCAAGCGGTCACCCATCCAAGTACTGACCGCGCCCAATGCTGCTTAACTTCGGTGATCGGACGAGAACCGGTGCACTCAGCGTGGTATGATCCTTGGCGAAAAACTATCTCCTTCGCTTCTTCAAATGTGTAGATTCACCGGCGAGGGAGAAAAAAAAAAAAAATACGAAAATTCCACTTCCACACTTTCGTCGAAATCGGCGTACAATACAAGAGTCGTGATATCCCACGGTAGACGGTGGAGTGTTCTCGTCGTCAAAAAACCGACAAAAGAAGGAGCGTGCCAAGGATACGCGGTGTTCCCAAGCGGTCACCCATCCAAGTACTGACCGCGCCCAATGCTGCTTAACTTCGGTGATCGGACGAGAACCGGTGCACTCAGCGTGGTATGATCCTTGGCGAAAAACTATCTCCTTCGCTTCTTCAAATGTGTAGATTCACCGGCGAGGGGAAAACAAAAAAAGAAAAAGGAAACGAAAATTCCTCTTCCACACTTTCGTCGAAATCGGCGTACAATACAAGAGTCGTGATATCCCACGGTAGACGGTGGAGTGTTCTCGTCGTCAAAAAACCGACAAAAGAAGGAGCGTGCCAAGGATACGCGGTGTTCCCAAGCGGTCACACATCCAAGTACTGACCGCGCCCAATGCTGCTTAACTTCGGTGATCGGACGAGAACCGGTGCACTCAGCGTGGTATGATCCTTGGCGAAAAACTATCTCCTTCGCTTCTTCAAATGTGTAGATTCACCGGCGAGGGGAAAAAAAAAAAAAAAAAGACGAAAATTCCACTACCACACTTTCGTCGAAATCGGCGTACAATACAAGAGTCGTGATATCCCACGGTAGACGGTGGAGTGTTCTCGTCGTCAAAAAACCGACAAAAGAAGGAGCGTGCCAAGGATACGCGGTGTTCCCAAGCGGTCACCCATCCAAGTACTGACCGCGCCCAATGCTGCTTAACTTCGGTGATCCGACGAGAACCGGTGCACTCAGCGTGGTATGATCCTTGGCGAAAAACTATCTCCTTCGCTTCTTCAAATGTGTAGATTCACCGGCGAGGGGAAAAAAAAAAAAAAAAAAAGACGAAAATTCCACTTCCACACTTTCGTCGAAATCGGCGTACAATACAAGAGTCGTGATATCCCACGGTAGACGGTGGAGTGTTCTCGTCGTCAAAAAACCGACAAAAGAAGGAGCGTGCCAAGGATACGCGGTGTTCCCAAGCGGTCACCCATCCAAGTACTGACCGCGCCCAATGCTGCTTAACTTCGGTGATCGGACGAGAACCGGTGCACTCAGCGTGGTATGATTTTTTTTTTTTTTTACCAATTTGTTTATTAACTTGACTTACAATATTCGTTGGAACATTATGCCTTAAGACTAGCTTATCAGATACCTGCCCGGAGGCCTTACTCTAATTATATGTTATTAATTTTTCAAGGGGTGAGGATGGTGGCGTATCAGTTGCTTATTTGTTCAAGGAAAATTAAAACTTATATAAAAACCTTGTTACATGAAGATTGGCGCTCTATTGTTATGCTTAATAAGAGAGGAGGAGGAGGAGGAGGGGGGGGTAGTATGTTAGTGGGGTAGGGAGCCTTATGTTATGTTAGGATTGTTAGTACCTATTATTATACTCTATATACAATATGTACAGTATGTTACAAAGTGTACAGTTGGGTTCTTAGTAGCCCTCTTGAAGCGTTAAGTTACGATGCTATTGTTAAGTGCTTACGTGCGGCTACCCCATCTTGCTTTAGCGCGGGTGTGTACGTCGTGGAGTAGTGAGTTTGGGTGTTCAGGTAGATGGGTGTGGAATTTTTGTGTGATTGTGTCTATGTATTCATGGAGGAGTGGGATGTCGTTGTTCTTGTGAATAGTTGTTATTGGCGTGACTCTGGGGATATTTCCGGATATCCTTATTGCTTTGTTTTGTGTAATTTGCAGTTTGTGCGTGAGTGATGGAGAAGCTGTGTGCCATATAGGGCAGGCATAAGTGAGCGAGGGCCTGATGTATGATTTATAGATTAGTAACTTTAGTCTCTGGCTGAGTGCTGGGGACCTTAGTAAATTGTAAAACCGACCTATTTTTCTTAGGGCGCAGTTATTGGCGTATGTTAAGTGGTCTTTCCAGGATAGTCTTGAATCTATGTGCACCCCTAAGTATTTTACACTTTTTCTTATGGGGATGATTGAGTTCTTAATTTGGATTTCTTTCGGTAATTTAATCTTTCGCGTGATTAGTGTGACCTCGGTTTTACTAGTGTTAATTTGTAATTTCCATTTAGCTAGTTTGTCTGTGATGAGGTGTGCTGCGTTCAGGATTCTGTTTGTGGTTTTTGTAATGGAAGTGCTTGACGTGTAGAGTGCTAGATCATCGGCGAATCCTGCTATGTGTATGTGGGGAGGAAGGTTGTTAAAGATGTCGGAGATGTATATGTTGAATAGAGTCGGGGAGAGAACTGACCCCTGTGGGACACCGGCTACTATTTGTTCTGCGATGGAGGTGCTGTTACCTACTTTGACCTGTATTACCCGGTCTGTTAGGTATGAGTAAATTAGCTTGCAAAGTGGTATAGGAATATTGCCGGATGTCATTTTGTGAATGAGGCCTTCTTTCCAAACTGAATCGAAGGCTTTTTCTGTGTCTAGTAATAAGAGTGCTGTGGTTTTTTTGTGTTCCATTTGTACTTTGATGTCATTGGTGACTCTAGCCAGTTGGTGTATGGTCGAGTGTTTTTTGCGGAATCCAAATTGCGTAGCGGGGATTAGGTTGAGTTCGTGTAATGCTTTGTTAAGTCGGTTCAGAATGATTTTTTCCGTGATTTTAGATAGTGTTGGCAGGAGGCTTATGGGTCTGTAGCTGGTTGGATTTGACGGGTCTTTGTTCGGTTTTGGTAATGGGATAACTTTTGCGCATTTCCAAGCGGTGGGAAAGTATTGGTGATTGAGTATGGCGTTGATGGTGTAGTGAAATCTTACGATGGCCTTTTTCGGCAGATTTTTCAGAACTATATTTGGGACGTTATCGTTGCCCGGCGCTTTATTGTTTTTTAATTGTGTTATTATTTTTAATACCTCGTTAGGAGTAGTGCGTTTTATTTGCGAATCAGGCGTTTGAGTAGGTTGTGTGGAGTCTCAAGGTAGTAGTTTTGCTGTTGATGCTACTATGTGTTGAGTGAAGGCTTTGTTACCCCTTACTGTCGCTTGTTTGTGTATGTCCGCGTAGGTGGCTGCAAGCATGTTGGCTTTATCTGTGTCTGAGTGAGCTGTTGTGTTTGCTTTTATGAGTGTGGCAATGGAGTTGTTGCTTTTAGTGTTGAAGTGTTTAGTGATATTCCAGAAGGTGTTGTTTTTTATACTACAGTTTGCTAATTTGTTGTCCCAGAGTTCATTTCTCCATTTAATTAGTTCCCTTTGGACCATTTTCGTGAGGTTGTTGTAAACCTTTTTAACGGCTTTGTGTCTGTGAGCTTGCCTGTTTAATCTAATCTGGTTTTTTTCTTTTAAAAGTTGAGTCAGGTGTGGAGGAAGTGGCGGAAGTAGTGGTTTTTGGGGAACAAGTGGCGTGGCGTTAGTTGCTGCAGTTGCGATGATTTCGGTGATTTTTTCTATTTCCTTGTCTACGTCTTTCGTGTTATTTAGTGTCGGTTTTGCCGATGTTAATCTGTCATTTATCTCGGATCTAAAGTGCTTCCAGTTAGTTTGACTGTAACTAGGTTTGACTGTTTTCGAGCGCTGAATGGATGCATTAGGAGTGACAGTGAAGACTACGGGTACGTGGTCTGAGGATCCGGCGTTAATCGTTTTCGCGTTATGTATTATGCCTGCCCTATTGGTTAGTGCGAAGTCTATTACGCTGTGAGTGCGGTTCTGGGTGAGCGGTGTGTATGTTCTGTCTTGTGGCGCGATGATTTTTATGTTTGTTTGGGTGACGAGGTCGTATATTATTGAGCCGTTTTTGTTTTTTTGTGTGCAGTTCCATAGCTGATGTCTGGCGTTGAAGTCGCCCGCAATAATTACGTCGCCATTTTGGTGGAAGATGCTTTTAATTGTGTTCGTGTTTATTATGTTTTTAGGTGGATTATATATTGCAACTATTGTTATTTGTTTGTTGAGTGATTTGAGTTTAATGGCTAGAGTTTCTATTTGGTTGGACTCGACTACGATTGGTGCTAATTCATGTGCTATGTTTTGTTTTACTACTATGGCGACCCCGCCACCTTTCGTCGGTCTGTCCTTGCGATAGATTTTATACCCGGGTACTTTTATGTTGATTTTGTTGGACAGGTGTGTTTCGTTGAGCAGTGCTATGTCTATTTTGTGCTGGTTTAGCGTGTGTAGGAGTTCTAGGGTTTGGTTTCTGAGACCGCGGATGTTGTATATCATTAGAGTGAGTTGATTAATACTTTTTACGGGTGGCTCTGTTCAAAAAGGTGTGCGTAATTCATGAGAATTTTTACCCTGTCCATACCTGAGGTAGCCGCCCTTAAGTCCGTAACCATATTCCGGATGTCTTCAATGAGTTTGAATATGTTGAGTGCCTGCAGTTCCTTGTAAAGGTCTCCTAGTCCGCTCATGAAATTTGTTGGGTCGAATGGTGATCTGTTGTTCTCGGCGATAGCGGGCCTGGGCGTGGGGACAGGCACCTCCAGCGAGGGTTGCTGTGAAGCGGTAGTGTATACACGAGGTGTGCTAGTTGCTTCGGCGTACGATAAACCAGGTATGATTTGCCTGGTTTCGTGTACTCTGGTGATGGGTGCGGGCTTTGGTGTTGCAGCCTGGTTTCTTCTGGCTATGTATTCCAGCCTGGCACTACAGTGCCTGTAGCTGGAGGCATGCTGGAGTCCACAGTTGGCGCACTTGAGCTCGTTTGCGCTTCTGTTGCATTCCTTGCTGTCGTGGTTGCTGCCGCATCTTACGCATCTTGTCTT
>OU342853.1:0-22500 GCA_910591585.2 Nysson spinosus | reverse complement strand
CTTTTCCATGGCGCTGGAGCTGAGGTTAAACCATATCTGGCAACCGTATGTGAGGATGGGTCTAACTAACAATTTGTAGAACATTATCTTTACCTGCGCGTTGAGGTCCTTCGAATAGAAGAGACGTTTGTTTATAATGAATGCTTTCTGTGCTTTTTCTAACTGGATTTTAACGTGATCGTTGAAGTTTAGTTTGAAATCTAAGTGGATACCTAGATAGCGAACGACATCTTTGTGCATGATTTTATTGTTATTTATCGAGTTGTCGTACAGGCAAAACTGTTTGCTGTGCCTCCTGACATCGTTATTTGCGTCTGAGATTCTGGAGATGTATGGTCTGAACAAAATGGATTCGCACTTGTCCGTATTTATTTTTAATTTCCACGTGAAAAAGTGGTTCTGCACCTTGTTAAAGGTTTCTTGTAGTTGAAGTTTGATGTTACTGGGTCTATTACCTCTTATGTATATGAGTAAATCGTCCGCGAAGGCTATAGCGTATTTATGGTTGGCACCGTTCAGATAATACATTTGCAGGATGTCGCTTATAAAGATGCTAAACAAGATGGGGGAGTTTACCGTTCCTTGCTGTAAACCGTTCTTAATTTCGAATGAGCGACTAGAGGTCATATCTCCGTCAGCTACAATAAACTTTTTGTCATGCACCATATCCCAAATCATCTTGATGAGATGTTTTGGGAACTTCTTCTTTAGTAATTTAAAGAACAAGCCATCAAGCCAGACTGTATCAAAAGCTTTCTCTAAGTCGATAAAAATGGCGCCAACGCAGTCTCCGGCGTTTCTGGCCCAACAAATGTCGGATGTGAATTTTGTTACCGCGTGAATGGTGGAGTGTTTACGTCTAAAACCGAACTGGTAATCAGGTAAGAGGTTATTATCCATGGAAAAAGAATTTATGGCATCGTTGACTGTTGTCTCGAAGATTTTACTGATATTTGGGAGTAAACTAATTGGCCTGTAATTGGAAGCTTCGTCCCCTTTCTTGCCTTTCTTTTTTATTGCAACGAGTTTTGCTGTCTTCCACGAGCACGGAAAGTACGTGAGGTTTAGACAGTTATTGAATAAGATGCTATAGAGGTAAATGTAATGGTCGGGTAGTCTTTTTAGGGCCGCGTTAGGTATTTCATCGAAGCCTGAGGATTTCTTGTTATTTAACTTTCTGAATGTAGTTTTTAGCTTGTTGAAGGATGTAAAGTAATTAGGTGGGATTAGATCTCTGTCCGGGTTATCGGCTCTGTTTGTCTTTGAAAAGGTGCAGATGGCTATGTTGGAATGTCGGTCACGGTGAATTTCGTCTTTTAGGTCGTTTATCCGGTGTATGATTATGTTTGATAGTAGTTCCTTCCCCATGTTGGTGTTTTGTGTGTGGACTGTTTCAAAATATGTTCCTAATGTGTCTAGTTTGTCCTGGGTGTCTGTTATTATGGAGTCATTTGTTGCAATAGTTTGATTATTGACAGTGTTACCGGCGCGTTGTGGAATATTCGATTTGTCGTTTGGTATTCTGAGTGTCTCAATGTTGCTGACTGTTTTTGGACGGAATATGCTATTTATCGCTGGGAATAGGTCTTTGGGCTTATGCACGGATAGGCTTGAGATCCTGTTCCTCCAATATGCGTTGACTGACTCACGGAAAGCTTGTTTTATTTTGTTCCTTACTGATTTGAGTATGTTTTTTAGTGCCTTTATGGTTGTGTTGTGTGCGGCTGTGTAGTTCTGAATTTTCGATAGGTTATTTATTTTCGTGATCAGGTAGCTCTTTTGTTTCCTAAGTTTGGTTATTTTCGAGTTTATGTACCTGTCCGTTCCGTTGTAGTCGTTGTTGTTGTGAGGGACTGCGTGTTCTATAGCTTGTGTTACTTTAACGTTTAGTGTGCTGATTTGGGTGTCTATTTCGTCTATTGTCATGTTCCTGTCGTTGGGTATATCCAAGTTATTAATTTTAGCAAGAAAGGTAGCAAACCTCTTCCAATCGGCCTTGTTGAAGTCGAATTTTATGGGGGTCTCCTGTTTTTCGAATATGAGATGGTCCGTGGTGTTTATTGTGATTTGGGTTGAAATACCCCTATGGTCGCTGTCATACTCGAAGGTGTCGAGACGGCCCGGGGCAGGTAAATCGAGAAATTCTATCCTATTGTCGGCTAGGCACAGGTCAAGAAATGCGCCGCTTTTCGGGAAGGATGGAACGGTGGTGCTAAGTAGTGATATTCTGTAGGCTAATTGAGTGTCCTTGTACCAGTTATAGAGGGAGACCCCCCGTCTATTGTCTATTGGGTTTCCCCATGAATGGTGCTTCGCGTTCAAGTCTCCCGCGAGCAGGTAATAATTGTTTGGGTCGTGGAGATTAAGGGTTTCAAAAAGTTTCTTTAATTCTGCCATAAATTCTGTTGTGCCATTACTGGCTGCGTAAGCAGCTATGAGAAAGAATTTATTATCTGTTCCGAGCTTCAATTCTATTATTGTTGATTCTAAACTGGTTTGGTTGCTGATACAGCCTGGGTCAATTGATTTGTACCGAATATCTTTTCTAATAAGAATTGCGGTTCCCCCGCCTTGTTTTGCGTTCGATCTATCGTTACGTGCTATACGATAGTTTTTGAAAGCTAACTTATGACTAGGATTTAGTTTGGTTTCGCACAGCAAAACCACGTCTGGGTCGTTTTCTTTAACACAGTCCAGGAGGTTAGTCCTCCGTTCGTTGGAAATTATCGAATTTACATTTATCGCGAGGATTTTCAATTTTTGCAGTGAGATTTTCGCGGCCATTTCCGGTGGTTAATAAAGTTTAAGAAAATTAACAACTGATGCCGAGAGCCTCGGCCAGTATGTTAATTTTTTCGGTGTTCGCGGTGGAGATTTGGATTAAATTTTGTACTTGCGCGTTAAGGGCTTCACAAATTGTTTTTGTGATGTGCTGTACTAGCTCGCTTTGTGGATTCGATTGTTGCGTATTTGGGGTTGAGGTCGTTGAACGGTTGTTTACGGCTGGTGTTGGTGGATGATGCGCTGTCTTACCCGACACAGCTGAACTAAAAGATTTTCCGGTCTTTATGTAGTTATTAATGCTCTGTAACTTCTTTTCGCGCTCAAGTGCAATTACGGCTTTTTTCTCCGCGATTTTTTCCCGGATCTCTTTGAGTTTTGGGCAGCCTCTGTATGACGCAGGGTGACCAAAACTCTTGCAATTGACGCAGAATGGTGCGGACGCCGCGTCGTCTTTGCTTCTACAGTCGACAGAAGGGAGGGAGCATTCTCCTGGATTGTGTTTCTCGCTACATTTCACGCACCTGTATTCCAGGTTGCAGTTTGATGCAGCGTGGCCTATGCGTTGGCACCTCTTACACTGTATCCGATCCTTTTTTAATAATTTTTCCCATTGGACTACCGAATGTAGCAGGATTTTTATTTGTTTTAAATTGTCCATCTTACTCTCCGGGGAAAGTTGGACCATGAAAATTGCCAGTGTCCTATTCTCTGCGGTGGACCTTCTTGTGGTGAATTTTCTTACGTTAATGAAGTTCAAGTTTTCGATGTTTTTCGACTTTAATTCTTCGAGAATGGTTTCTGGCTCAAAGTCGCCCTCGAGGTTCTTGAGGAGAACCGTTTCATATCTTTGCGATCGCGGTGTAAATGTGTAGTATTGGATTTTGTTTGAATTAAGTAATTCGCGTGTTTGCTCGAATTGCTTCAGGTCGTGTACGTGTAAGAGGTGCTTTACATTATTTATTCTCTTAATATGGAAATTTGTGATTTTGTTACCTGTCAGTACCTCTATTGTGCGTCTCGTGTTGCTGTTCAGGATGGTGATCGGTGGTGCCTTCTTCTCCTCCTCGCGAGGTCCCGCGGTGGCTGTTGCTGCTGCGATCGTCGCGTCTTCGAAGCGCGGTCTCTTCTTCTGCGATGATCCTGTGGGTGCGGGTTGCTCCTTCCTTGTTGGCTTCGGGCTGGTGACATCCGTCTTCTTCGTTTTATGTTTTTGAGTGGAGACCTTTGTCCAGGCATCCTTGCTCGTTGACGGGGCTGGTAGTTCCACGGGTTCCAATGCTTCATATGCATTGGAACATGGGATTTCAACTGCCTGATCTTGGCGCGCCGTTTGTTTAAAAAATTTAAGTTCCTCTACTTGTTTTGAGAGGTTCTGGACTGTGTCGTTGAGCGCTTTTATTGTGCGCAGTAGGTCTTCGTATGAAGGTCTTTCTGTCTGGTTTCCCGACATATCTGCCTTCAGGCTGGATGACTGGTCCGTTGCGCTGGTCTTCTTCTGGGTCTTCGCCTTCATGCTGATCCTTGGAGAGGGATTCAGTCTCTTAGCATTGGCTTTCGTAACTATACTCCTCGAAATTATCGACAGCGCTTTGCTGCTTTTATTAAGCTTTCCACTTTTATTTATAAAACTATGGATAAGTCGCGTTGTCTGTGCATCATTGTTGGTCTTTAGATTTTGGCTGGGGGCGAGCCCCCTTGGCTTCCGCTATCCGTCTGTATTTTTATATAAGCGGCACTCTTTTCAAGTGTTGCACTGCACAGATTTGACTTGACACAATTTTGACTTTTAGGTTAAGTTTACGCACTGTTAGCTATATGTTCCTTCTGACCTGCGCGGCGGAGCGTCCTGGGGAGGTCTTACCACCACGAAGGTTCAGCAGGTAATGTGGACGAGAACCGGTGCACTCAGCGTGGTATGATCCTTGGCGAAAAACTATCTCCTTCGCTTCTTCAAATGTGTAGATTCACCCGCGAGGGGGAAAAAAAAAAAGAAAAAGAAACCGAAAATTCCACTTCCACACTTTCGTCGAAATCGGCGTACAATACAAGAGTCGTGATATCCCACGGTAGACGGTGGAGTGTTCTCGTCGTCAAAAAACCGACAAAAGAAGGAGCGTGCCAAGGATACGCGGTGTTCCCAAGCGGTCACCCATCCAAGTACTGACCGCGCCCAATGCTGCTTAACTTCGGTGATCGGACGAGAACCGGTGCTTTTTTTTAAAGTGTTTATTTTCAACCAGTCATACAAAAAAAAATTTCTTACAGAATTTTGTTTTTTTTTGTTTTTACAGTCTTGGAATGATGTTTGTTTCGCAATAAACAGCGAATTTCTTATATTTAGGCGTTCCTCGTTTCGCGCAAACTTACTGACCCATGTGGGTATCTCTAAGTTGTGTTCCGTATTTGTTTTATAATATTTACTATGACAATTCTGTTTGTGTTGTTGTTTGACCTGTTTCTTCGCAGGTTCATTATCTCTAGTCTCACTGTGGAACAGAAAGGTTGAGGAAAACTGTTCCATATATTGTTTCTATCTTATCGATAATACTCCTTAAAGCTAACTAATCCTATCGAGCCTATTACTAACTGTACAGAAGGAAAAAGGGTTAAAAAGGTTTATTTATTATTGTGGGCAATTCTATTTCGTTTACTGTTTCATTAGGTTAGCCACCAATATTTCTTAGTATCTACATTGCTTTTGCAGTTTGCATCCTTCTTGGATAGTTGCATGTTATATCGCCATGTTATATGCTGCTGCAGTCTTTGCTGCTAAGGTGTTTCTTATGGATTATAGATGTTTGGTTCCTTTTTCGTTTTACGTGATATATTATGGGTACACTATGCTTGTCTTGTATGTATCCATTTCGGTCTAAATATGGAAAGGCTTCAGGAGGTACGAATCCTGTAGTGAGCGTTTTCTCGTGATATAGGTCATTGGGATATATTAAATGTTTTATATTGCTATTGTTTAAAATGTTGATTGTATTTGCAAAATGGTTTCTGGTTAATTGTAGCATGAAGAGGTCTATTCGTGTTATTTGAGCTATGTCGTATAATTTCGAATTGCTGATGAACTTTTTGTAGCTGCTATTTACTGTTCTGTATTTGTTCAGGCATGTGCGAATGCATTTTCTTTCGAACGTCCTGAGTTTTTCCATAGCTGATGAATCTATATTGTACCAAATTGGGAATCCATAGGATATTATTGGGCGAATAATCGTTGTGTAACAATTTATTTTAGTTTTTTCATTTAAATGCTTTGAGTAAAATAATCGTTTTAGTTTCTGGAATGCCTTCCTCGCTTTTTCTAGTTTTACATCTGCATTAAATCTGTATGTGAGGTGATGGTCAATGTGTATTCCTAGATATTTTACTATTGTTTTATGTGCGATGGGTTTATTTTCTGCTATGTTCTTTATTTGGAATGTTTTCCAGTTGTGTCTAATATTTTTATTGGCTTTGTACAATCTGTCCCTAAAGAGAATTGTTTCGCACTTGCCTGAATTTACTTTTAGTTTCCATGAGTGGTAGTAATTTTTTACCTCCTGGAAAGCCTTTTCCAACTCGTCTCTTACTACTGAGGCTTTCTTATCGCTTACGTATATAATCAGGTCGTCTGCGAACGCTATCGCTCTTTTTTCCCCGCTTTTATTAAAATTAAATAGTTTAAGAATGTCAGAGTTATATATGTTGAATAATATTGGTGAGTTTACAGTGCCCTGTTGTAGTCCATTTTCTATGCTGAATTCTGTTGTTGACTCCTCCGTTCCACTACATGTTGTAAATTTCTTGTTTGTTATCATGTCCCACACGATCGACATTAGGTGCTCTGGGAACTTCTTTTTAATCATTTTATATAGTAGCCCATCTAGCCACACTGTATCAAATGCCTTTTCCAGATCAATTAGGCATGCTCCCACACACTTTCCATCGTTGAGTTCCCAGCAGATTTCAGAGGTTAATTTGTTTATTGCATGTACCGTTGAGTGCTTGAATCTGAATCCAAATTGGGTTTCTGGAATTATATCATTTGCTTCCGTGTGCTTTGTCAGTACTTTATTTATTACTACTTCAAAGACTTTGCTTATATTAGGTAGCAAACTTATGGGCCGGTAGCTTGTTGGTTCGCTTGGGTTTTTACCTGGTTTCACTATTGATATTACTTTTGCTTTTTTCCAGATAGGTGGGAAATATGACCTATTTAACATATTGTTGAACAGTATGCTGTTTGTATATAATGCAGTACGGGAGGTGCTTCAAGGCTATGTTGGGAATATTGTCTATCCCTGAGGATTTTTTACTATTTATCTTTTTGAAAATCAGCTTCAGTTCTTTGAATGTGGTGAAGTGATCTTTTATTAAGTCTGTATTTGGATTGTGAGCAGGATTCTCGGTAGAGAACTCCAGAAGGGTTCTGCCTGCGCTTCTATTTTCTGTTATTTTGGCTTTGAGCTTATCGACTGAGTTTGTAATTATGTTATCTAGTTCCTTCATACCTAAGTTCTTGTTGCACGTGTTGATATTTTCATAGTGTTTACCCATTGCCTCTAGTTTGTCCAAGGTATCTGTGATTATGTAGTTATCCTTGTTATCTGTATCCCAGTTTTTTACTTTGTTATGAGAATTCCTTGCGATGTGGCAATTTTTTGATACCGTTAAGTCCTCTATTGCAGTTTTATTCTTTGGTCTGAATATTTGGTTAATCAGTGGGAAATTATTCTTTGGATCGTTTGACTTTATGTTTCTGATTTTGTCACTCCAGTATCTGTTTATTGAATTGATGTATTCTTCTTTTAGTTCTTTCTTAACCTCTTTTAGTGAAGCTTTTAGAAGTGTGTATAATATGTTATTGTTGTTTTCAAATCTTCTGTAGATGTTTGTCATTTTGGTCAGCAGGTAACTTTTTTCTTTATGTAGTTGTTTAATCCTGGGATTAGAGTATAATTCTACTGTGTCTTTGCTCTTTATTTTTGGTGTGCTGGCTTTGAGAGCGTTGGATATGATGCAGTTTATTTCCTGTATTTTTGAGTCTATCTCTTCTACGGTTAGGTTTCTATTGTTTGGTATGTCCCCCCTATTATCTTGTATTAATATCCTTTGGTACTTGTTCCAGTCTGTCCGCTTTAGGTTGTATTGGTAGCTGGGCGGTTGCATTTCTATTTCTATGTCTCTAGTTTCTAACGTTGCTACTATCAGGATTGCATGATGGTCACTATCATATGGTAAAATTTTTAATTTATTGTTTCTACTCTTATCTTTGAGCTGTAGTCTCCAGTCGCATAGGCATATGTCTAGGTACGATTCTCCTGCTGGGAATGTTGGCTTTTCTGAACTGTATAGTTGTGCTTTGTACGTGATTTGGTTCTTTAGTAACCAGTTATAAATATATGTGCCTCTGGTGTTGTTTTGTCTGTTGTTCCAACTTTGGTGTTTGGCATTTAGGTCCCCAGCTATAATATAATAAGTGTTTTCTCTGTCTAGTTCAAGCCTTGTAAATAAATCATGGAATTCTCTATTAAATTCTTTATTATTGTTTCCTGCTGCATATGCAGCAACTACTATAAGCTTATTATTATTTGGCAGTGTAATCCTAATTATCACAGTTTCTAGCGTTGTGGCAGTCTTCATGTTCCTTATGTCTAGTGTCTTATATTTAATGTCTCTTTTGATTATGATTGCTACTCCGCCTCCTTGTTTGGCATTGGGTCTGTCTCTTCTGATGATATTATAATCTTTAAATTCAATTTTGTGTTTGTTGCTCAGTTTTGTTTCATTTACTAGGACTATGTCTGGTTTGTACTTTTTTATTAATGTTAGTAAATTTGCTCTTCTTTGATTTTGAATAATTGAATTCACATTTATGCTTATTATTTTTAAAGGTCTTGTTTTGAATTTTTTCTTGATTGACTTATTCATTTTGACCTATTAACAGGTTGTATATGTGATCAATTCTATGTGAGTTTGCACTCACTGCTTCCATTATTACTTTCATTTCCTTCTTTATTATTTCTGAGATTGTTTCCTGTGTGTTGGTGCTTGGCGTTAACTGGCTTGTATGGCTGCTGTTTCTGTTTAGTATGTTTGGCAGAGCTGGAAATTGTTGGTTATTTATTATACTTCTGTCGCCTTGTGTGTTGCATTTTGTGGTATCTGCGAAGGAGACAGTTGGATTTATATATTTGTTTATGTGTTGCCTCATGGTCTCTTTCTGTCTCTTGTTGCTCTCTGCTCTGCTTCTGTAGTTTTGTATCAGTTCCTTGCGTCTAGGGCATCCTTTGTATGATGCAGGGTGTCCAAAGTTTTTACAGAGAACGCAGTATAACTTTTCCCTACCCATATTGTCTGCTGTGGTCATGTTGTTGCATTGTCCTGGTTCGTGGTTATCATTGCACTTAACACATCTGTATTTGAGGTTACAATTGGAGGCCACGTGACCCAATCTTTGGCATTTCTTGCATTGTACCACTTCTGTCTTTCTGAGCTTCTCCCAGGTTATTATTTGATACAGAACCTTCTTAATGTTTCTTAGTTTCTCTGTTGAGCTCCCTGGTGATAGTTGTACCAAGAATATGGGAAGATTTGTGTTGCTCCTTAGAGATCTGCTGGTTGTGAATCTTGATACTTTCATGAATTTTAGGTTATCCTCTTCGTGAGTGCGTAGTTCTTCCAAAACTTCTTCCGGATTATAACTGTGATCAATGCCTTTTGCCAGGAACGATTGGGCTTTCTCATCTTTTGGGGTATAGGTGAAATAGTTTATTTTGTTTTCTTGGAACAATTTTCTTAGGTTTTGGTGGTTTTCCAGTGTCTTTACGTATATTGCTGATTTTTTTGTATTCACCTTCTTGACTGTGAATTCTTTAATGTCTGTATTTTCCTTTATTAGATCTATCGTTTCTTTTATGTTATCCTCTAGCACATTTAGTGGCGGGGTTTTGTTCAAGCTTCTAGTTTGTATTGGTGGTGCCTTCTGTCCTCCTCTTGGGGTGTCCGTGGTTCCTTCTTCTATTGGTTCAAGTAAAGCGAATCTGTTATTCGTTGTGGTTATAGCTGGTGTTGTTTCCTTTTTTTTCAGTTCATGGCTATTACCCACTTTGTCCTTTAGCGACTTTAATTCTCGTTCTAAGGTTTCTACTATTTTTCTTAAATTTGAGTTTTCGAGCCTTACTTTTTCTATGTCGGTCGGCTCTTCCTTGTCGAGCTGTCTATTTTGTGTGACATTTTGTGTGACAGCTTGGCTTGTGCTGTTTCCCAGACTAGTAGTTTTGGCTTTTCTCTCTGTTAGGTTAGGTTGAGGATTATACCTTGGCCTCTTCATTTTTGATTTTTCTTCATTTATATTTTTATTTTGCACGACTTCGTGAGATAGGCCCTCCATAGGACGACGATTTGAGGTTATGAGATATGTTTCTTCCTCCGCCTCATTTCTTGGAGCTTTCCATGCGCTAGTTTTCCTTTTTCGTAATTCTATTTCGTCTGCTTCTGTCTCTTCCTTGTCTATTTTCTGCTATCCTTTGTAGGAATGCACAGGAAAATATCGGGCTAGTATCAACTTACGCAAGGCTGATGCTATCCGACGAGAACCGGTGCACTCAGCGTGGTATGATCCTTGGCGAAAAACTATCTCCTTCGCTTCTTCAAATGTGTAGATTCACCGGCGAGGGGGAAAAAAAAAAAGAAAAAGAAAACGAAAATTCCACTTCCACACTTTCGTCGAAATCGGCGTACAATACAAGAGTCGTGATATCCCACGGTAGACGGTGGAGTGTTCTCGTCGTCAAAAAAAACCGACAAAAGAAGGAGCGTGCCAAGGATACGCGGTGTTCCCAAGCGGTCACCCATCCAAGTACTGACCGCGCCCAATGCTGCTTAACTTCGGTGATCGGACGAGAACCGGTGCACTCAGCGTGGTATGATCCTTGGCGAAAAACTATCTCCTTCGCTTCTTCAAATGTGTAGATTCACCGGCGGGGGGGAAAAAAAAAAAGAAAAAGAAAACGAAAATTCCACTTCCACACTTTCGTCGAAATCGGCGTACAATACAAGAGTCGTGATATCCCACGGTAGACGGTGGAGTGTTCTCGTCGTCAAAAAACCGACAAAAGAAGGAGCGTGCCAAGGATACGCGGTGTTCCCAAGCGGTCACCCATCCAAGTACTGACCGCGCCCAATGCTGCTTAACTTCGGTGATCGGACGAGAACCGGTGCACTCAGCGTGGTATGATCCTTGGCGAAAAACTATCTCCTTCGCTTCTTCAAATGTGTAGATTCACCGGCGAGGGGGAAAAAAAAAAAAGAAAAAGAAAACGAAAATTCCACTTCCACACTTTCGTCGAAATCGGCGTACAATACAAGAGTCGTGATATCCCACGGTAGACGGTGGAGTGTTCTCGTCGTCAAAAAACCGACAAAAGAAGGAGCGTGCCAAGGATACGCGGTGTTCCCAAGCGGTCACCCATCCAAGTACTGACCGCGCCCAATGCTGCTTAACTTCGGTGATCGGACGAGAACCGGTGCACTCAGCGTGGTATGATCCTTGGCGAAAAACTATCTCCTTCGCTTCTTCAAATGTGTAGATTCACCGGCGGGGGGAAAAAAAAAAAGAAAAAGAAAACGAAAATTCCACTTCCACACTTTCGTCGAAATCGGCGTACAATACAAGAGTCGTGATATCCCACGGTAGACGGTGGAGTGTTCTCGTCGTCAAAAAACCGACAAAAGAAGGAGCGTGCCAAGGATACGCGGTGTTCCCAAGCGGTCACCCATCCAAGTACTGACCGCGCCCAATGCTGCTTAACTTCGGTGATCGGACGAGAACCGGTGCACTCAGCGTGGTATGATCCTTGGCGAAAAACTATCTCCTTCGCTTCTTCAAATGTGTAGATTCACCGGCGGGGGGAAAAAAAAAAAAGAAAAAGAAAACGAAAATTCCACTTCCACACTTTCGTCGAAATCGGCGTACAATACAAGAGTCGTGATATCCCACGGTAGACGGTGGAGTGTTCTCGTCGTCAAAAAACCGACAAAAGAAGGAGCGTGCCAAGGATACGCGGTGTTCCCAAGCGGTCACCCATCCAAGTACTGACCGCGCCCAATGCTGCTTAACTTCGGTGATCGGACGAGAACCGGTGCACTCAGCGTGGTATGATCCTTGGCGAAAAACTATCTCCTTCGCTTCTTCAAATGTGTAGATTCACCGGCGGGGGGGGAAAAAAAAAAGAAAAAGAAAACGAAAATTCCACTTCCACACTTTCGTCGAAATCGGCGTACAATACAAGAGTCGTGATATCCCACGGTAGACGGTGGAGTGTTCTCGTCGTCAAAAAACCGACAAAAGAAGGAGCGTGCCAAGGATACGCGGTGTTCCCAAGCGGTCACCCATCCAAGTACTGACCGCGCCCAATGCTGCTTAACTTCGGTGATCGGATGAGAACCGGTGCACTCAGCGTGGTATGATCCTTGGCCAAAAACTATCTCCTTCGCTTCTTCAAATGTGTAGATTCACCGGCGAGGGGGAAAAAAAAAAAAGAAAAAGAAAACGAAAATTCCACTTCCACACTTTCGTCGAAATCGGCGTACAATACAAGAGTCGTGATATCCCACGGTAGACGGTGGAGTGTTCTCGTCGTCAAAAAACCGACAAAAGAAGGAGCGTGCCAAGGATACGCGGTGTTCCCAAGCGGTCACCCATCCAAGTACTGACCGCGCCCAATGCTGCTTAACTTCGGTGATCGGACGAGAACCGGTGCACTCAGCGTGGTATGATCCTTGGCAAAAAACTATCTCCTTCGCTTCTTCAAATGTGTAGATTCACCGGCGAGGGGGAAAAAAAAAAAAAGAAAAAGAAAACGAAAATTCCACTTCCACACTTTCGTCGAAATCGGCGTACAATACAAGAGTCGTGATATCCCACGGTAGACGGTGGAGTGTTCTCGTCGTCAAAAAACCGACAAAAGAAGGAGCGTGCCAAGGATACGCGGTGTTCCCAAGCGGTCACCCATCCAAGTACTGACCGCGCCCAATGCTGCTTAACTTCGGTGATCGGACGAGAACCGGTGCACTCAGCGTGGTATGATCCTTGGCGAAAAACTATCTCCTTCGCTTCTTCAAATGTGTAGATTCACCGGCGGGGGGAAAAAAAAAAAAAGAAAAAGAAAACGAAAATTCCACTTCCACACTTTCGTCGAAATCGGCGTACAATACAAGAGTCGTGATATCCCACGGTAGACGGTGGAGTGTTCTCGTCGTCAAAAAACCGACAAAAGAAGGAGCGTGCCAAGGATACGCGGTGTTCCCAAGCGGTCACCCATCCAAGTACTGACCGCGCCCAATGCTGCTTAACTTCGGTGATCGGACGAGAACCGGTGCACTCAGCGTGGTATGATCCTTGGCGAAAAACTATCTCCTTCGCTTCTTCAAATGTGTAGATTCACCGGCGGGGGGGAAAAAAAAAAAAGAAAAAGAAAACGAAAATTCCACTTCCACACTTTCGTCGAAATCGGCGTACAATACAAGAGTCGTGATATCCCACGGTAGACGGTGGAGTGTTCTCGTCGTCAAAAAACCGACAAAAGAAGGAGCGTGCCAAGGATACGCGGTGTTCCCAAGCGGTCACCCATCCAAGTACTGACCGCGCCCAATGCTGCTTAACTTCGGTGATCGGACGAGAACCGGTGCACTCAGCGTGGTATGATCCTTGGCGAAAAACTATCTCCTTCGCTTCTTCAAATGTGTAGATTCACCTGCGGGGGGGAAAAAAAAAAAGAAAAAGAAAACGAAAATTCCACTTCCACACTTTCGTCGAAATCGGCGTACAATACAAGAGTCGTGATATCCCACGGTAGACGGTGGAGTGTTCTCGTCGTCAAAAAACCGACAAAAGAAGGAGCGTGCCAAGGATACGCGGTGTTCCCAAGCGGTCACCCATCCAAGTACTGACCGCGCCCAATGCTGCTTAACTTCGGTGATCGGACGAGAACCGGTGCACTCAGCGTGGTATGATCCTTGGCGAAAAACTATCTCCTTCGCTTCTTCAAATGTGTAGATTCACCGGCGAGGGGAAAAAAAAAAAAAAGAAAAAGAAAACGAAAATTCCACTTCCACACTTTCGTCGAAATCGGCGTACAATACAAGAGTCGTGGTATCCCACGGTAGACGGTGGAGTGTTCTCGTCGTCAAAAAACCGACAAAAGAAGGAGCGTGCCAAGGATACGCGGTGTTCCCAAGCGGTCACCCATCCAAGTACTGACCGCGCCCAATGCTGCTTAACTTCGGTGATCGGACGAGAACCGGTGCACTCAGCGTGGTATGATCCTTGGCGAAAAACTATCTCCTTCGCTTCTTCAAATGTGTAGATTCACCGGCGGGGGGGAAAAAAAAAAAGAAAAAGAAAACGAAAATTCCACTTCCACACTTTCGTCGAAATCGGCGTACAATACAAGAGTCGTGATATCCCACGGTAGACGGTGGAGTGTTCTCGTCGTCAAAAAACCGACAAAAGAAGGAGCGTGCCAAGGATACGCGGTGTTCCCAAGCGGTCACCCATCCAAGTACTGACCGCGCCCAATGCTGCTTAACTTCGGTGATCGGACGAGAACCGGTGCACTCAGCGTGGTATGATCCTTGGCGAAAAACTATCTCCTTCGCTTCTTCAAATGTGTAGATTCACCGGCGAGGGGGAAAAAAAAAAAAAGAAAAAGAAAACGAAAATTCCACTTCCACACTTTCGTCGAAATCGGCGTACAATACAAGAGTCGTGATATCCCACGGTAGACGGTGGAGTGTTCTCGTCGTCAAAAAACCGACAAAAGAAGGAGCGTGCCAAGGATACGCGGTGTTCCCAAGCGGTCACCCATCCAAGTACTGACCGCGCCCAATGCTGCTTAACTTCGGTGATCGGACGAGAACCGGTGCACTCAGCGTGGTATGATCCTTGGCGAAAAACTATCTCCTTCGCTTCTTCAAATGTGTAGATTCACCGGCGAGGGGGAAAAAAAAAAAAAGAAAAAGAAAACGAAAATTCCACTTCCACACTTTCGTCGAAATCGGCGTACAATACAAGAGTCGTGGTATCCCACGGTAGACGGTGGAGTGTTCTCGTCGTCAAAAAACCGACAAAATAAGGAGCGTGCCAAGGATACGCGGTGTTCCCAAGCGGTCACCCATCCAAGTACTGACCGCGCCCAATGCTGCTTAACTTCGGTGATCGGACGAGAACCGGTGCACTCAGCGTGGTATGATCCTTGGCGAAAAACTATCTCCTTCGCTTCTTCAAATGTGTAGATTCACCGGCGGGGGGGAAAAAAAAAAAAGAAAAAGAAAACGAAAATTCCACTTCCACACTTTCGTCGAAATCGGCGTACAATACAAGAGTCGTGATATCCCACGGTAGACGGTGGAGTGTTCTCGTCGTCAAAAAACCGACAAAAGAAGGAGCGTGCCAAGGATACGCGGTGTTCCCAAGCGGTCACCCATCCAAGTACTGACCGCGCCCAATGCTGCTTAACTTCGGTGATCGGACGAGAACCGGTGCACTCAGCGTGGTATGATCCTTGGCGAAAAACTATCTCCTTCGCTTCTTCAAATGTGTAGATTCACCGGCGAGGGGGAAAAAAAAAAAAAGAAAAAGAAAACGAAAATTCCACTTCCACACTTTCGTCGAAATCGGCGTACAATACAAGAGTCGTGGTATCCCACGGTAGACGGTGGAGTGTTCTCGTCGTCAAAAAACCGACAAAAGAAGGAGCGTGCCAAGGATACGCGGTGTTCCCAAGCGGTCACCCATCCAAGTACTGACCGCGCCCAATGCTGCTTAACTTCGGTGATCGGACGAGAACCGGTGCACTCAGCGTGGTATGATCCTTGGCGAAAAACTATCTCCTTCGCTTCTTCAAATGTGTAGATTCACCGGCGGGGGGGAAAAAAAAAAAAGAAAAAGAAAACGAAAATTCCACTTCCACACTTTCGTCAAAATCGGCGTACAATACAAGAGTCGTGATATCCCACGGTAGACGGTGGAGTGTTCTCGTCGTAAAAAAACCGACAAAAGAAGGAGCGTGCCAAGGATACGCGGTGTTCCCAAGCGGTCACCCATCCAAGTACTGACCGCGCCCAATGCTGCTTAACTTCGGTGATCGGACGAGAACCGGTGCACTCAGCGTGGTATGATCCTTGGCGAAAAACTATCTCCTTCGCTTCTTCAAATGTGTAGATTCACCGGCGGGGGGAAAAAAAAAAAAAGAAAAAGAAAACGAAAATTCCACTTCCACACTTTCGTCGAAATCGGCGTACAATACAAGAGTCGTGATATCCCACGGTAGACGGTGGAGTGTTCTCGTCGTCAAAAAACCGACAAAAGAAGGAGCGTGCCAAGGATACGCGGTGTTCCCAAGCGGTCACCCATCCAAGTACTGACCGCGCCCAATGCTGCTTAACTTCGGTGATCGGACGAGAACCGGTTTTTTTTTTTTTTTTTTTTTTAACATACGTTTATTTGTACCAAATTACAATTATATTTACAGAGGTGACAATAAACCTAAACGTATAAAATGGTTAACAATTAGTTAGGATTACTTATAGATTTAAGACTCTTTGACGAGTACGCGAAATCTAACAACTATCGGATATAAATTGCACTTATTGCGTTCTATAGGGATTTTAAGAGGGTAACTACTCCTTACTAATTTTTTGTGCTGGAAAAGAAGGTATAGAAAAGTGGTGGAAAAACTATACCAGTTGTAGGTATCGGTTATTTTGGGTATAATGGGAAATAAGGTGACTGTGGGAGAGAGAGAGAAAGTATTAGAGAGCTGGGTGCGGTTGACCATGAAGAGGGGTGGCTAGGTATCTATTTCGGAATTAGAGGAAAGATATTGGATCAGGGGAGAGAGAGAAAAAAAAATCAGGTATGAAGAGATGTGAGAAACAAAGCAGAAAGGGGGAAGAGAGGGGGAGACTGTAGGGAACTTATAATTTTATTTACAATTTCTTAAAAATGGTTATAAAACTAGTATCGCACTTATTTCTAGTTTTACCTGTATTGTGTACCGTGTATAGGTCCACCTTTACACGGTACGCATCTGCATACATTTTACGCATATATTCACGCATTCATACCTGCTTATATGTATATGTATACCCGCTGCGCGCACGTGTTGACACACCACACTCGTTCTCACTCATACATATGTACATACATGCATACCTGTCCCTGCGCATGCGCAGTTAGACATTCATTCATACCTTATATACACAGGCCCACTCGTATACACATACGCGCGCGGGCACGCTTGCACGCTTCCTCACACTCGCATATACGTTCGCATTCACTTATCTAGGGAAGAGGTTTTGAGTTTCTTTATTTCTTACAGCCACCAATATTTTTTGGTGTTTAGTCTATGCTTATCCTTAGTATCCATGCTTGACAATTTATACATAAATCGCAGTTCGGCGCTGTCAGGATGCACTTGCTTATCGTACCGTACTCTTTTGTCGGTCGTTTTTCTGTTAATATGATATATGATTGGTATGTTAGCGTCGTTCTGTATGTATCCTTCACTATCTAGGTACGTAAAGGATTCTGGTGGGAGGTAGCCGGTCTGTTTCGCTTTTTCGAAGTATGAACTGTTTGGGTAGAGTGTGCTGGAGATGAGACTATTTGTTTGAACGGAGCGAATATTGGTCCAGTGATTACGCGTGAGTTTAAGTATGAAGATATCGATCCGGGATATTTTTGCTTCTTCGTAAATTCTATAGTTGCTGATAAATTTTGTGTAATTTGATTCTGCTGATCTATATTTACCTAGGCAAGCTCTTAGACACTTTCTTTCGAAGCATCTTAGCTTTTCCATGGCGCTGGAGCTGAGGTTATACCATATCTGGCAACCGTATGTGAGGATGGGTCTAACTAACAATTTGTAGAACATTATCTTTACCTGCGCGTTGAGGTCCTTCGAATAGAAGAGACGTTTGTTTATAATGAATGCTTTCTGTGCTTTTTCTAACTGGATTTTAACGTGATCGTTGTAGTTTAGTTTGAAATCTAAGTGGATACCTAGATAGCGAACGACATCTTTGTGCATGATTTTATTGTTATTTGCCGCATTGTCGTACAGGCAAAACTGTTTGCCGTGCCTCCTGACATCGTTATTTGCGTCTGAGATTCTGGAGATGTATGGTCTGAACAAAATGGATTCACACTTGTCCGTATTTATTTTTAATTTCCACGTGAAAAAGTGGTCCTGCACCTTATTGAAGGTTTCTTGGAGTTGGAGTTTAATGTCACTGGGTCTATTACCTCTTACGTATATGAGTATATCGTCCGCGAAAGCTATAGCGTATTTATCGTATTTATCGTTGGCACCGTTCAGATCATACATTTGCAGAATGTCGCTTATGAAGATACTAAACAAGATGGGGGAGTTGACTGTTCCTTGTTGTAAGCCGTTCCTAATTTCGAATGAGCGACTGGATGTCATGTCTCCGTCCGCTACAATAAATTTCTTATCATGTACCATGTCCCAAATCATCTTGATGAGATGTTTTGGGAATTTCTTCTTTAATAGTTTAA
Organism: Nysson spinosus; assembly: GCA_910591585.2. Lineage (NCBI taxonomy): Eukaryota > Metazoa > Arthropoda > Insecta > Hymenoptera > Crabronidae > Nysson > Nysson spinosus. The sequence goes on along the minus strand of OU342853.1, from coordinate 4,148 downwards.
AAAATAAACCATCAAGCCAGACTGTATCGAAGGCTTTTTCTAAATCAATGAAAATGGCGCCAACGCAGTCTCCGGCGTTTCTGGCCCAACAAATGTCGGATGTGAACTTTGTTACCGCGTGAATAGTGGAATGTTTGCGTCTAAAACCAAATTGGTGGTCAGGTATAATGCTGTGCTCTGTGGAGAATGAATTTATGGCATCGTTTATGGTTGTCTCGAAAATTTTTCCAATATTTGGAAGTAAACTAATCGGCCTGTAGTTGGAAGCCTCGTCTCCTTTCTTGCCTTTCTTTTTTATGGCTATAAGTTTGGCTGTCTTCCACGCGCTTGGAAAGTATGAAAGGTTCAAGCAATTATTGAATAAGATACTGTAGTAATAAACATAGACGTTCGGTAATCTTTTTAGGGCCGCGTTGGGGATTTGATCGAAGCCTGAGGATTTCTTATTGTTTATCTTACTGAATGTGATTTTTAATCTGTTGTAGGATGTGAAATAATTCGGGGGTATTAGTTCTCTGTCCGGGTTGTCGGCCCTGTTCGTTTCCGTAAATGTGCAGATGGCTACATTGGAATGTCGGTCTTCGTGTATTTCGTTTCTCAGATTGTTTATTTGATGTGTGATTATGTTGGATAGTTGTTCTTTCCCCATGTTATTGTTTTTCGTGTGGACCGATTCAAAATAAGCTCCTAATATATTTAATTTCTCTTGGCTGTCTGCTGTTGTAGAGTAATTATTTACAATATTTTGACTACTGAAAGTGTTACCGGTTCTGTGCGGAGTACCTAGTTTGTTATTGGATACTTTGAGTGTCTCGGTGCTGTTGCCAGTTTTTGCGCGAAAAATGCTATTTATTGATGGGAACAGGTCTTTGGGCTTATGTACGGATAGGCTCGAGATCCTGTTCCTCCAATATGCGTTAACTGATTCGCGGAATGCTTGTTTTATATCGGCTCTAACTGATTTGAGTAAATCTTTTAATGTTTTCAAGGTTGGGTTGTTCGCGGTTGTGTAGTTTTGGATTTTCGAGAGGTTATTAATCTTTGAGATCAGGTAACTTTTCTGTCTTCTAAGCTTGGTTATTTTCCCGTTTATATACCTGTCGGTTCCGTTGAAGTCGTTATTGCTGTGGGGGACTGCGTGTTCTATGGCTTGTACTATGTTTTTGTTTAGTGCGGTGATTTGTGTGTCTATCTCATCTATTGTTAGGTTCCTGTCGTTGGGGATGTCCGGGTTATTGCTTCTGGCAAGAAAGGTGGCGAACTTCTTCCAATCGGCCTTATTGAAATTGAATTTTATGGAGGTCTCCTGTTTTTCAAATATGAGGTGGTCCGCGGTGTTTATTGTGATTTGGGTTGAAATGCCCCTATGGTCGCTGTCATACTCGATGGTGTCGAGGCGGCCCGGGGCAGGTAGATCGAGAAATTCTATTCTATTGTCGGCTAGGCACAGGTCAAGAAATGCGCCGCTTTTCGGGAAGGATGGAACGGTGGTGCTAAGTAGTGATAATCTGTACGCTAATTGAGTATCCATGTACCAGTTATAGAGGGAGACCCCCCGTCTATTGTTTATTGGGTTTCCCCATGAATGATGCTTCGCGTTCAAGTCTCCCGTGAGCAGGTAATAATTGTTTGGGTCGTGGAGTTTAAGGGTTTCAAAAAGTTTCTTTAATTCTGCCATAAATTCTGTTGTGCCATTACTGGCTGCGTAAGCAGCTATGAGAAAGAATTTATTATCTGTACCGAGTTTTAATTCTATTATTGTTGATTCTAAACTGGTTTGGTTGGAGATACAGCCTGGGTCAATGGATTTGTACCGAATATCTTTTCTAATAAGAATCGCGGTTCCCCCGCCTTGTTTTGCGTTTATTCTATCGTTACGTGCTATACGATAGTTTTTGAAGGTTAACTTATGACTAGGATTTAATTTGGTTTCGCAAAGCAAAACCACGTCTGGGTTGTTTTCTTTAACACAATCCAGGAGGTTTGCCCTCCTTTCGTTGGAAATTATGGAATTTACATTTAACGCGATTACTTTTAACTTTTGTAGAGAGATTCTCGCGTTCTTTTCCGGAGGTAGGTGGGGATTGAATTAGCAGCTGATGCCGAGGGCCTCGGCCAGGAAGTTAATTTTCTCCGTGTTCGCGGTAGAAATTTTGATTAAATTTTGCATCTGCCCGTTAAGTGCTTCACAGATGGTTTTCGTGATTTGCTCTACCAGTGCATTTTGCGGATTCGATTGTTGTGTGATTTGACTTACGATCGGTGGACGGTTGTTTACGGCGGGTATTGATAGGGGCTGCGCTGTTTTACCCGACACAGCAGAACTAAATGATTTTCCGGTCTTTACGTAGTTGTTGATGCTCTGTAGCTTTCTTTCGCGCTCGAGTGCTACTACGGCTTTTCTCTCCGCGATTTTTTCGCGGATCTCTTTGAGCTTCGGGCAGCCTCTGTATGACGCAGGGTGACCAAAGCTCTTGCAATTCACGCAGAATGGTGTAGTCGCGGCGTCGTCCTTGTTTCTGTCATCGAACGAAGGGAGAGAGCATTCTCCTGGATTGTGTTTCAGACTACATTTCACGCACCTGAATTCCATGTTGCAGTTTGAAGCAGCGTGGCCTATGCGTTGGCACCTCTTGCACTGTATACGATCCTTTTTTATTAACTTCTCCCATGTTACTACCGAGTGTAGCAGGATTTTGATTTGTTTTAGGTTGTCCAGCTTACTGTCCGGTGTAAGTTGGACCATGAAAATCGAAAGCGATCTGTTCTCCGCGGCGGACCGTCTTGTGGTGAACTTCCTGACGTTAACAAAGTTTAAGGTATCTACATTTCGCGATTTCAGTTCCTGTAAGATTACTTCGGGTTCGAAGTCACCTTCGAGGTCTTTCAGAAGTACCGTTTCGTACTTTTGGGATCGCGGTGTGAATGTAAAAAACTCTATTTTATTTTCTTTTAAGATCTCGCGGGTTTGTTGAAACTGACTGAGATCGTGTACGTGCAAAATGTGCTTCACGCTGTTCACTCTTTTGATGTGGAAATTGGTTATTTTCTTACCTGTCAGCACCTCGATCGTGCGTCTGGTATTATTGTTGAGGATCGTGATAGGCGGTGCTTTCTTTTCCTCTTCTCGTGGTCCTTTGGTTGTTGGTGCCGCTGTGTTGGTCGCATCTTCGAAGCGTGGCCTCTTCTTGTGCGACGATCCTGTCGGGCTGGGTTGTTCCTTCTTCGCTGGTTTCGGGCTGGTGTCTTCTTTCCTCTTCGTTTTCGGTTTCTCTGTAGAAACCCTTGTCCAGGCATCCTTGCTCGTAGACGGTAGTTCTTCCGGTTGCAGTGCCTTGAATTTGTTGGAACAAGGTATTTCCTCCTCTTGCTCCTGATGTGCCGTCGACTTCAAAGCTTTCAGCTCTTCCACTTGTTTGGCTAAGCTCTGTATGGTCACGTTAAGTGCCTGTATTGTACGTAGCAGGTCTTCGTACGTTGGGCTTTCCGCAGAACGTCCCGGCTGGTTGTCCTCCTGGCTAGTTTGCTGGTCCTTGGCGTTGCTCTTCTTTCGGGTCTTCATCTTCATGCTGATCCTTGGTTGCGGATTCAGTCTTGTTGGGTTGACTTTCGTCACGATGCTCCTTGAAATTTTGAACAGCGCGTTCTTGTTTCTTTTTATTTCCCCACTTTGGTTGAGATAATTGTGTATCAGGCGTGCAGCCTGTGTGTCATTTTCTTTTGAAACACTTTGGCTGGGGGGCGAGCCCCCTTGGCTTCCGCTATCCGTCTGTATTTTGTATAAACGACACTATTTTCAAGTATTGCACGGCACTGATATGAATTGACACAATTATGATTTTCAGGTTAAGTTTACGCACTGTTAGCGATATGTTCCTTTTGACCTGCGCGGCGGAGCGTCCTGGGTAGGTCTTACCACCACGAAGGTTCGCAAGGGTCTGGGGGACGAGAACCGGTGCACTCAGCGTGGTATGATCCTTGGCGAAAAACTATCTCCTTCGCTTCTTCAAATGTGTAGATTCACCGGCGGGGGGGAAAAAAAAAAAGAAAAAGAAAACAAAAATTCCACTTCCACACTTTCGTCGAAATCGGCGTACAATACAAGAGTCGTGATATCCCACGGTAGACGGTGGAGTGTTCTCGTCGTC